>JBCFYV010000003.1:60350257-60390041 GCA_039000515.1 Timema cristinae | reverse complement strand
ACTACCCAATAGGCCATTGCTTTAGAGTTTAGGGTGTAATCCTTTAAATCCTTCATAGAGTGTCGCAATTTCAGAATGTTTATGTGTCTAAAAATATTATTACATTAAATTATGATTTTAATAAAATAATGTTTGTAATGAATAGTGACTGGAAAACCTGGAAAAGTCATGGAATTTTAAAATGAGTGGCTGGACACCCTGAAACATTGAAATGCCCTTATTAAAAAAATATATGGTTTTTTGAATGTATTCACAAGGTTATAACCCTGGTCAAAATAAGTGGGAATTTAGTTGAGTATAAACATGAAAAGAGTGTAAAAAGTGACCAAGGACTAATGATTAGTAATAAGTTTTATCCATTCTCCCTGTACCTTCTTCCATGTCTTTAACTATACATGTGTGTAACTTGAATGGATAGTAAAATGTGTTGTTAATTTATACTTGTGCCCATTATTAATATTGTATAAACTTTATTTGATCATATAACACATACTTGAATATTAAAAAAATAATAATTCTTAGGTTTTGGTCTTGTCTATAAAGTAAATAATGAAGCACCACACCATTAATGTAGTTGGTGCCTTCTTTTCAGGTGGGGCAAATACCAAGAAAGCTTCTGCTCTTGCAGTGGCAGCATCGGAACCAGGTGAAATATCGAGTCTTATCTTGTTATTATACAGGCAATTAGTGTTAGATCTGCTCTCTTTGTTTTGTGAAAATACAGCTGCTAACAATAGGTTATGTATTAAAGCTGTTATGACCTGTTTTCCTATGCTACATTAAATTAGCTATTATTCATTGAGTATTTACCTTCCTGTTATTGTCTTGTAAAATTGCTTATTTGAAATCGGATGTTTGGTGGTGACATATAATTTTAATCGTTACTTATGTTTCTGAGGAAGATTATGTAATGTAACTGATTTGCCCCTGAAAAGTATGTGAAAGCATTGACAAGAATATCGTCCTAATTTTATAAACATATCTTATTTCATTTAAATTATATAGTATATTAAATGGCGCTTAAAGCACTTCTTCTTCTAAGAAGGCAAAAGCCACTGATCAGTGACGTCACGCACGTGACACCAGCCAAGTCAGTTTGACAATATATATTTTTCAAATAATAACTTCCTCTTCTCGATGGTTCAAAGAGAGATTTTAAAATGTAACTTGAGTCATTTTCCGGCTCTCGAAGCTTCGAGTAGCACAGAGATGTTTTTGTCTTGTATTTTGTTTTTCTAAACTAAACCTTCTCGAAGCTTCCATGAGCGAGGAATATATACAAGGGATGGTGCAACATAAAGGCAGTTTTTAGTTGGGAGTTGGCAGTTGGTATCCAGTACTCAGTTGTCAGTGTGTTCAGTTGGGAATTGGGAGTTTGGCGTCTAGCAACACCTGTCCGCGCTAGCCCGCGTATATATTTTGACATGATCTATTTTCGCATTAATTAAACTGATTCAGCAATAAAAAACAGGTCAAAATGAAAAGTGTATTAATCATAATTCTTCAATAGGCGCCCATCGCGGTAACGTAAATCCAGAACGTTACAATTGGCTTCCCAACTTAGGGGCACGAATTATCTCCCCGAGATACAGCACAATATACCTCCCCGAGATACAGCACGAGATACAGCACGAATTACCTCCACGAGATACCTCCCGAGATACAGCACGAGATACCTCCCGAGATACAGCACGAGATACAGCACGAATTACCTCCACGAGATACCTCCCCGAGATACAGCACGAGATACCTCCCCGAGATACAGCACGAGATACCTCCCCGAGGTAAGCAGTAGAGGACAACGCCGAGGACCGAGATAAGCAGGAAGCAGCACCGAGATAAAGCAGGAAGCAACGCCGAGGACCAAGATAAGCAGTAAGCAGCGCCGAGGACCGAGAGAAGCAGCTTACCATCACCAAAGGAGACAAGGGGTGGAGACGAGTCTAAAGAAGATATCACAGATAAGTCATCAACAGAAACTTAAATTAAATAGTGAAAAATATATTTGTCATTTGTGCATTTTGGGGGTGGAACAGTATAAATTTTTTTTATGATTTAAAGTAAGGGAACAATAATTAAAAAATGGCAGATTCAAATGATAATAGTGACGCTAGTAGCTATTCTGAAGAGACAGCTGAAAATAGACCTAGGAATCAGTTAGTTCTAGAACAATCAGATGAGGAAATAAGAGAAAGTGAACAGGACATTGGAGAGTCATTTGCAGAGGGAGAGAGAGAAGGAGATAGGACAGAAAAAGAAGGAAATGTTTTAGTAGATGAGGAAGAAAGAGAAAAGAATAGGGAACAAAATATGGAGCAACCCATAGTAGACTTGACCCAAATTATGAAAATGTTACAGCAAATGGCAGAGGATAGTAAAAAAGCTAGCCAGGAAACTAAACAAGAAATAATAGATGCAACTAATCAAAAAATAGATAAAAGTAGCCAGGAAACTAAACAGGAAATAAATACAGTTAAACAGGAAATAAATACAGTTAAACAGGAAATAGATACAAGTAGACACGAAATTAATCAAATAATATATGCAAATACCCAGGCAATTAATCAGAAAATAGATACAAATCAGACTAAACTTGAACAAATTAATAAAGAACTAAGTGCTAAAATAGAGTTAAGTAAGGAGGTTTGTGATCAGAGATTTGGTTATGTAGAGCAAAAAATAGATCAATTAGAGACGGTTCATCAAAACTTAGCAGTACAGTTAAATGAGGTAGACACAAAAGTGATAGAACAGGAAAAAGTAAAACAGATTTTGATTGAAAAGCATGAAAACCTAAGGAAAGGACAATTCAAGTTAATGGAACAGATTTCAGCCAATAAAAATAAAATAGAAACAGTAGAACAAGAGTCAATTAAAGGGTTAAAGGAACAGGTAGAACATACACAAACTAATGTTAAGGTAGTCCAACACAACCTTGAAAAAGAAATAAATGAGGTAAAATCAGTACTTGATTCTCAGCAAGACACAAATAAAATTTTAATTAAAGAACAGATAGATGGGATCGTAAATAAGGCAGTAGAAAAACTAGATAAAAAACTAACCGATTTTGTGGTTGAAAATCAAACAAATCTAGGGGAATCTAGTAACTTACACGATACTACCAACTTATTTGCTAAGGGACTAAGAGAAACGTCATTAGCACTTATTCCAAAATTTAAAGGAAAGAGAGGAAACATTTCAGCAGTACAATATATAAATAAAGTAGAAAGAGTATTTAAAGGAGAAAGAATAAATGAAAAAGTCAAAATAGAGATATTTTTATCAGGCCTAGAAGATGAGGCGAAATCCTGGACAGATAGTATAGAGAGTGAATGGGAGACATACGAGCAGGCTAGGGAAATATTTTTGGAAAAATATTGGTCTCAAAATATGCAGGATGATTTTCTACAATTAATTTTTAATGGGAAATATAACGACAAGGATGGTACTATGAGTGAATATTTCAATAAATTTGTAACACAGGCGAAATATTTGCGATACCCAGTAGTAGAGGATAGATTGATAGGTCTTCTAATGAATCATTTTCCAACTCCAGTACAAGATGTTCTCATTAGCATAAATAAACAAAACATCAAAGAAGTAGAGAGAGTATTAATGGCATTTGACGATAGATATCAAAGAAACAAAGAAATCAATGATCAGACAAACAAATATAATATTGATAGGTATAGGCAATCAACAAACCCTCAATTCAAAGAAATTAATAATGGACAAGATAGGCAGAGATATCAAAATAATTATCCAATACCAGAGCAAAATAGAAAATATCCACATCCTAGAATAGAATATCGACAGGATAGGAACCAAGGACCTTCGAGGCAAATAAATTCGAGTGATCGACAAATTAATAGAAATAACAATACAGGTAACCCCAGATTCACAACCAATCAAGTACATCAACCTCCAAATTTTAATTATGTACCACCATTTTCAGGGACATCATATTTAAATGAGTACGACTCACAAAAAATATTTGATCCAGGAGGCAATTAAACAAACTTTAAATTTCGGATTATATAAATGTAAACAATTTGCAGTTTAACTAAAGATTTAAATTTTAAATAAGTAAAATAAGGGTAACTATAATCATTTAGTCGTAGTAAGAAAAGTTTAAAATAGAAATTTAAGTAAATTTAAAAGGTACAAATTCAGTGAAATAGAAGTAATATTTCCTGTACAAGAGAAGGTTGTGCGTATTTGTAGAAATTGTAAAGTAAACAATTATAAGTAGCAACAAGCAAGGTTAGAAATAGATCATCAAACTAAATTACATCTTGCAGTAAAAAGATTAAAAGATACAGCAGAGAAACGAACCCGGTACCATGATAAAAAGATTCTTAAACCTATTGAATACGCAAATGGCCAGTTAGTTCTTGTAAAAAATCATCAATTATCATCAGCTTTGAATAAGGAAGTAAAAAAGTTCTTTTTACTATAAGAAGGACCATATCAGGTAAAATATCAAATAGGTCAAAATGTATACTTAATTCAAGACCCTGAGACTCTTAAGATTAGAGGTGTTTTTAATGTCACAGAATTAAAACCCTATTATAGCAAGACAGATATCTAAACATTTTTTCAGCTACATTAATTATAAAGGATAGGAACAGGATTGTATTTACATGATTAAATAGTAAAATGACTATGCAAGAGTTCGAACCTGGACCTGTAGCACAATAACTAGCAAAAATACATGTTGAAAGAGTCACCTCTTTCTGAGGAGATACGCAGTGGTTAAAATAAGCAACTGTAAACACCAACTCTGCAACTGCGTGTTATTTTGAAATGAGTAAGGAGGGTGACACACCTCAAAATATAAATTGTAAAGAAACCATAAACGACCAAACATGAAAAGTGAGACTAATCTTTTAGTTTCTGAAAAGGAAGTTAAACCTTCTTTTGTAAAAATTGAGAGGGTTGTAAAACAAATTCTATACATTCATTCCTACGTCGCACTTAATACAGGTGGTCGGTCATCTATTGTCATTCCTACATCGCAAAGCTAAGACGACAACACAAACTGACTTTGGCCATGAAAGATAAAATTACTTTTTTTTTTAGTTCAATAAGTCAAGAGTCAAACCCGGTACATTAAGTATAAAATCTATAAGCATAAAAATATAAATTCTTATCAATTTAGATTAATAACATTTGGACTTAGCATAATTTTAGAAAGTTGTATAAATCAAAATAGGAGAACAGATAAGGAGGGGGCAAGCATAATTTTAGAAAGTTGTATAAATCAAAATAGGAGAACAGATAAGGAGGGGACATGGACCCTTAGAAGCATGCAAGGGATAACATCGGATAGAAGGTTAGGTGAGGGCCTGGATAAGTTTGTCAGCTGGAGGTGCGTGAAAACCTTAAAGCACGCGAGGAGAGATTAGGATGTAAGTATATTCTAAGAGTAGGTAATATTTTTTGTTAATAGTAAAGTATTGTTTAAGTAATAATTCGAGTAAAAATTAGGCTAACAAGTCAATTTTGAGTTTAAAAAAATTATATAATTTCAATTTAAGAAAAAAGTTAGGAAGTTTTATTAATTAATAAACAATCTTGGAAATCTGAATAAATATATTATTTCATCAATGATGCATTTTTTTATAATCAAGATAAGGATTTTAATATTTAGGTGGGGGTTATTTTAATTCAATTAATTAAATGGCAATAAATTCAACGATTTTGATTCAGAGATTAAAGAAATCACAGAGTAGGCTGATAAGCTGAAGAGTAAGATCTAAGATATCTAGAGAGATTAATTTAGATATGCACTTGAGTGCTTATTACAGTATGTTAAGGTGAGTGGAAATAAGAGGCGAGTAGTCTTGTTTAAAAGCATTTTTTTCAGATAGTGGAGTTGAGGTCTTTTCATTGAGGTATATAGGTTGAGAAAGTGGAGTTGAGGTTTTTTCAGATATGGTCTTAGCTATGGGCAAGCCATGATCTAGATTAATTAATCGTCGTTATGAGTTTAAGGATGGCCCGAGGGCATCTAGCAGCGTTGAGGAGATGAGGTTTATTGAGTGAGGAAGTTGAGGTTTATTGAGTAAGGTGTATCAAGCCATGAAGAATAATTTCATTTTTATTAGTGGTGAGTCAAACGGATCACCAAAGTTCAGGTAGCAGGTATTCACAAACATAGAGTTAGCACAACGCAACAAAGAGTCAGTTATAATAAATGAGGCAGAGGCTTAAGCTTTCCACTAAATAATATGCGATAAATATCCAATGGTTAATTCTGGATTAAAATTTAAAGATATTGAGGAGATTGTGAAGAAGTTTAAAAGGATATTCTGTGATTACGTGATGTAATAATGCTAATGTATTAACAAGGATGAGAGCTAATTAGGGTGTTAGACCTAATTAGGCTACTATAAAAGATTTTATTATAATTTCATTTTTAAATGCCTAAGGCAAATAGGCAATAGTCAAAAGATTGTAATCAACAGAAAGATGCAGGTAAAGATATTTTTTCACTAATGTGAAATTAATTATTCAATTAAGAAGGGGAAAAAATAATTTTAAATATTTTATGATTCCAAGATTATCGTCTATATATTTCAAGTATTTTAAATTTGTTTTGAGATTAGGTATCCTCATGAATAAATAAAGATTTTGGTAAGGTGGTTCAGATGTTCTGTTATTATCCTTTTTCTGTCCGAAACAATGTAATTATATTATCTTTTAAGTAATTAAGTTTATTTTGTGAATTATCCTTTTTTGTGTTTTTAAGCTAAGTATTTTGTAAATGTAATTTAAGTGAAGGCTCATATAGCGAATTTGGCCGTCAGGCTTTTAAGAGTATAATAGTGGCTCATATAGCGAATTTGGCAGTCAGGCTTTTTAAGGGTATGTGTAGCATTAAGAGTGTTTGTTAAGTATATTAAAATAATAGTAAAAGTGGATCCGTGAAGGATCGTCATCGTAATACTAATAATTAAAAGTGGATCCGTGAAGGGTCATTGAAATGAACAAAAAGTGCAACGAAGTGTTTAAACCAATAAATGATTAAAAGACACTTTGATTAGTGACAATTATATTCAATTTTTTTTTATTAACAAGTTTAATGTATTTTAATCAATCTTAAGGACGTAATAGCAACGAATTTTGTTTTTTTTAAATAAAAAACTTTCATTAGTAATGATTAAATTTATATTTTTATATTAAATTCAAATGTTCATATAATAAACTTATATTATTTTATTTCAATTAATTGTAATTATACTTAACAATTTTATATCTTGATATTTGATTTATCTAATTTCAACTTTTTGATTAACATTTTATATTTTAATGTTTGCTTTATATAACTTCAATATATATATAATTCATGTAAACTTACAGTCGGAGAACACCACTTCAAATATTATCATTCAAGAACAACATTATACAGAGTGTTCCAAATTATTGGAATTTATCTAATTTGTGAAATGTTATACAGGATGTTTCAAAATATTGTAATTTGTGAAATTTTATACAGGATGTGCGAAAAATGAACATGTCGTCTTTTCTCGTCTTTTAATTTTTTTAGCAAAGCGTATCAAAAAGTATACGACTAGGTCTCTACTTTCAGATACACTTTGGGGGGTATTGTAATGTAACTGATTTGCCCCTGAAAAGTATGTGAAAGCATTGACAAGAATATCGTCCTAATTTTATAAACATATCTTATTTCATTTAAATTATATAGTATATTAAATGGCGCTTAAAGCACTTCTTCTTCTAAGAAGGCAAAAGCCACTGATCAGTGACGTCACGCACGTGACACCAGCCAAGTCAGTTTGACAATATATATTTTTCAAATAATAACTTCCTCTTCTCGATGGTTCAAAGAGAGATTTTAAAATGTAACTTGAGTCATTTTCCGGCTCTCGAAGCTTCGAGTAGCACAGAGATGTTTTTGTCTTGTATTTTGTTTTTCTAAACTAAACCTTCTCGAAGCTTCCATGAGCGAGGAATATATACAAGGGATGGTGCAACATAAAGGCAGTTTTTAGTTGGGAGTTGGCAGTTGGTATCCAGTACTCAGTTGTCAGTGTGTTCAGTTGGGAATTGGGAGTTTGGCGTCTAGCAACACCTGTCCGCGCTAGCCCGCGTATATATTTTGACATGATCTATTTTCGCATTAATTAAACTGATTCAGCAATAAAAAACAGGTCAAAATGAAAAGTGTATTAATCATAATTCTTCAATAGGCGCCCATCGCGGTAACGTAAATCCAGAACGTTACAATTACTTTAAAATTTGTATATAGAAGTGTAGTTTTATTTGATTGTTTAAACAGTAACAACTAAGTTTGATGGATGTCATCTGCTTGAAATATCACTTTTGAACTTTATTTACTATTTTTATTATACTGTCATTAGTATTGGCACTTAACATAGATGTCTAAATTTTTTATGATTGTTTTATCCTTATCTATAACACACTTAGGATATAATTAAGTATTATTATTATTATTTAATCCAATTGCTGGTGCAGGCGTTGAACGTCTTTGTCTGAACGTTTCCTGCTGCGAATGCGAATCAATGTTTGATTGCAATAAGCTATTGTAATACCATCTGTTGATGAACCATTGTACTTTTACTCAGTCTGAATACTTCATATTGAATCTAATAGAAGGGGCTACCAGTTCAATGCAAATTTGTTATAGAATATGATTGAAAACGGGAATTGATAAAAGATTTTTCAAAAAATTTTAATAATCTAATTTGTTACAAACAGCTATTTTGGTCCGAATATAATAGTGTGATGGTTTCCCTCTAAAATGTCCTTCTTAAAACTATTCTTATTATATATGGAACCTTTCTTTTTTACTGGAAAAAAAAAGCAGATGTCTACAAAGGTAAATTGTGTAGGATGTTGGAACTGCAATGGGTGCTACCACAGGGGTATGAACCTTTGGTAGTCAGTTTTTATTCTTGGATTCCCTTGGGATCAGGAAGTTTGGGATGAACTAGAATATTGTGGAGATTGGGTGGCCGTTTGAAAGTGACTCTTGGGGGTGAACTAAGAAGGTTTTAAGTCTGGGTGAAACTGGTTAGGTGCGTTAGCACCCGTTGCAGCACCTGTGGAATCCATCTGCCAACTACATACTTCAACAACAAAGTTACCAAACTGGAATACAAAATCCCTGATTATTAAAATTGCAAAACCAATAACTTGATATATCAACTACAGTGCAAATCATGTGATGCAGAATATATAGGTCTACTACAGGTTCTCTCAGACAGCGAATGAACAATCATCGTTTTGACACAAACCACAAAGATACGGAAAAGTCTGTGCACATTCATATTGGTACCCACAACCAGGACTTTCAAGGCTGCTACAACACCAACATATTAAGAGCATTTCCCAAACAGTGTAACAGTTCTCAACTCACAGTGGGAACTGGCCCACCAATGGATTACCAAATCAAGATTACCACCAGGCCTCTACAGAAGATAGGTTTTTTTCTTTCTTTCTATAAGATTAACATTTTTCAAATTATTATTATTTTTTAAATAGGTCTATATAAATACTAACCACAGCCAAGAAATTTATCTTTACTCCCAAAAACAGTTGGCACAATGTGTTTCTAACAGTTTTTCTTTAAAATAAAAATGGAGTAATCCAGTGTTTGTGTCATTTGTACACATTCTTTCTTCTTTGTGTATGATAAAGGCAACAATGCTGAGATATTATTCTATTTGTATTAAAATATGTGTGTGTGAGAGAGAGACTACTTCTACTAGAGACTCATGTGCATTGGATTCTTCCCACATTTTTCCCTCTTTCCCTAGATGGGCTTTCTTCATCAAATTTACTATTAGTTCATTTTTCCTTTTTATTTAGTTTTATCAATTTCCTTATGATGAACAGTTGGTCTAGCGCATCAGTCTTATTATTGAAAATACCGCAGTTACAAACCCTTCTACACTGCCAGATTATACATCAGGTTATTGTTGGTTCAAGGTTCATTCTATTCCGACAGCCCCAAATGATAAGGGGACGCGAGAAAAGGCCATTATTTTTTTGCCCTTCAGTTTCTATAACAAACCATTATTTTGGTCAAAATGAATATAATATTGCTCCAGTACAAACAGAGAGTTAACTTTTCTTCACATATTGAAATCAACAGTTGTTGAATATGTCACGAGCATGGCGGCATTAAATGAGAAACTTTTTAAATGAAGAGAAAAAGTTGTCATTAAATTCCAGACACCCTTGACAGATGTTCAACAACTGTTAATATCACCGTGTGAAGAAAATTAATTTCTATGTTTGTACTGGACCAATATTTTATTTATTTTGGCCAAAAAAAATGTTTTGCCCTTAAACCTGCGAAAAGACTGGCCTTTTCTCGCATCCACCTCCGTCTCACCTTAAGTATAATAAAAGACAAATAAAAAAACCGTTAGCAAACTATCCAAGCAGCTTATAACAGACATCCAATCCATGTGTATGTTTAAGCAAGTGGTATTAGTAGAGCTACTGTAGTCTAGTTAACATACCATGCGGTCTAAAGTCTGCACAGACTGGTGGATCTCTCCCCAGCTTCGCTCGTAGAATGTATACCGAAACCTGTGTCCCCAGTGGCAGAAGTCCGAAGAGATGACAAATAGGTTTTGTGGGTCAGCCAGATAGCGTGAGAAGACACGCCCATATACAGCCTCTTTTTCAGCAGACAAGGATCCTACCAACACTGGCACTATCGTGAAGGAGTCCTTATAGCTAAAACAAACATACTGCTTGCTAAATTACTTCTCACTTCAGTTTGGCATAGTGTCAATCAATAAAACAGACAGATTTTTATTGCAAAATACAAGATTATAAGAAATTTAATTTTTTAAATGTCAGAATTTACTTAAATAGCTGCCCGACTACTTGACATTCCTTCTAAATATCCAATTAAGGAGGTTAATAACAATTAATATATACAAATGAAACGGTAGTTTGAAGACACTCCTCTTATTAAATAGCAAGGTTCAAACATATTTCTTGAAACAGGGCACTAGTTAAGAGTAGACCTGTCACATAGATAACATATTTTGAGAAAATGTATAATAAGAGTGTAGAAACACTGTACAATATTGTAAAGTAATTGATAGTGAACCTGAAAGGATAGTTAGGTTAAGCATAGATGGAAAAAACACACTTCTCTATTCATTTCTTCCCTTCTTAAACTAAATCACTAAATTACACATCACAAATAATTTTGAATTTTTGGAGATGTTCCTTTATCATTAGAATATAGACATTGAAAAAATACAAAGAAAGATAGGCTATAGAACTAGATGTTTCTAGAATGGTTTGAAATATGTATTGAGAAAAGATTTATCGGTTAAAACTACCGCCGTGAATATGAGGAACGGAATAATTGCTTCAAAGTTAAGTTGCAAGCTATTTCTTCGGTTGACAACCTAAGATAAGCAAATACACTCATCATTTGTAGGAAAGTAAAAGCTTCTTTGGAAAAATGGCAATGCTCAAAAGTATAACTTAACAGCAAGCTACCCTTGGTTCAGATTAAAATCAACAATTTTCACAGTTTCAGTTTCAACTTTATAATAATTGGCAACTGATTATTCGTCAAAGTTAATAGGTACTATTTTATTATGATTTTTTAATAGTCGTCCATCTATTAGAAATATCATACTATTCTGCTACCAGTAAATAATTGTTCTAGAGATGATATGATAATTCATATTATCCTTGTGAAAGCACCGTGTAAAATGCTTAACAAAACCTTGCTTAAATTGAGTCAAACATGATGAAAAACACAAAAACAATAAACTTTGTCTTTCTTGTGCTAGTAAAACATGTAAAACACACACAAAAAAGGTACTAACATACTTTATAATTTTCAAATTTAAAAAAAAATCTCATATTATTATTAAGGTTTGAAATAACCGTTTCTCTCATATTATTTATTTAAATATTTAGGCCTACACATAATGAATGCGTTTTTTCAAAAACCTATTATAATGAATAATTTCATATTTTTTTACACATTATAATTTTTTTAAAGTTATTACGCCTATTTACTTACATTGGTAAATAAATCTTTTCATTAACATGACATGTGACAATCTAAATAGTATAGTTTTTAAACTCAGACCAATTTAACCTGTACATTTGAAAACTGTTTACAAAACTATATCAGTATGAATGTTACCCACACTTATATTTTCCATGCAGCTCGTTTGTAAACCGGCGTTGGCACTTTTAGCGAAAGTAGGCTGAGCCAATTAGATCGGCTTGTGACACTAAAAGGGTTAATGGTAACAATGTGTGAAGTGGCCCAATGGCTAGATAATTTTATAATAATGGAAAATGATAATCAAGGAAAAGGAAAAATGAACTAATAAAAGTAAATTTAATGAAGAAAGCCCACCTAGGGAAAAAGGAAAACTGTGGGAATAATCCAATGCACAAAGGTGACATCTTTCTTTCTTCTGTCTTCTATGGTAGTCTTTCCCTAGGTGGGGGGGGGGGGGGTGGTTTCTTCATTAAATTTACTTTTATTAGTTTATTTTTCCTTTTTCTTTATTTGTATAAATTTCCATTATTATACAACTATGTATTTCCTTAAAATCCTTTTTCTTTCTAGAGGTATTCTTAAAGACTTACTGATACCAATAAAATATTCTCTGTCTTTCAATAAAATCGGTTTCTCAAATTAGCGAAAAATATATCTGTGTATAGTTCCCTATGAATACTTTATAAATAATCATGTCCATTTCTGTGAATTTTTACTACTTGAGATTTTACTATATTTATTATTACTAACAGATTGTAATAAGTCTCATCCAACACAAAAATAGTAGAGATGTACTAACACAAACACACACTATTCGCCAGCAATTTCAGCATTAAATTTAGCCGATATTTAGTTACCAAGATTGTGTGCCATGATTCAAAATAATGATAAAATTCAGAATTTAGCTTATAAGTTTTTAACTTTAATGATTAGAAACTTTTTTTTTAGAATAAAATGCAGTACTTGCTTAAAAAATATATATTTTGTGACTAAGTTTTATTCAATTCAAAAACAATAACCACGCTGCCTAAAGAATAGACATAAAATGGAAGTGCCAGTAAAAATTTTATCTCGGTAAAATAATAAAACATAATTATTGTATCTGTTGAAGTTTAGATAATGGCTATGATTCAGTCATCACATCAACATAAAGTGTAACACTTACTGACAAGGTTGTTCCACAAATAGTTTGTCCGACTGATGAAAGTATGATATCCAGCCTGGACCAAACAAAAATTGAGGGTTTTTTTTTCCTTCCTTAAAAGTTGTTTTTCATATATGAATATTTATGAAGTTTATCAAGTGTGCCTTCTTCACACATTACCACTTAGATCAAGTAATTAAAATCCTTATGTATCAAATGATAAAAAAAAGCAACTAAATTGTTTTGTCAAACCTAATTTTAAAGTAAGTACCAGTAACTTTCTTTTAACTTAAGCCCACAATTATTTGTATCCCATTTATTGTTACAAAAGAAGGAATATATACCAGCTTGTTGATAACTTATGCTATAAGTTAGATAACTAACATTTTATTAATATGTAAATTGTTCTTAAAATACTTGTGATCCAAGTAAAAGTTATTTTCTCACTAGTATTAAGTGATCTTGTGTATTTTTCCTTTCTTTGTAACAAGGCACAAGCAAATTAATCAGTTTGAAAATATTTTTACAAAACAATATTGTTCTTATGATAGTAAGGTGACCTGGTGGTCTAGGGGTAAGGTGTCGGACTTCTGTGCTGGGGGTCCGGGATTCAATCATTGGTCCCGGCACAGATTTATCTGATTACCAAACCCTTTCTTCGCCTCTGACAAGACATGTATTAATCACAACTTGTGAATGTGGGGAATGCCAGACCTCCACCGTGGTTCGGATTCCACGTTAAACTGTAGGTCCTCCATTTAATCTCACAATCACCCTACCATTACACATTAGCGTAAGTGCGTATAACCCGAATAGCATAAGTGTGTACAACCCGAACGGGTAGTATAATGATGATGATGATTATTATGATAATAACAATAATAAATAAATAATAATAAACAATTACAATAATAATTAATAATAATAAAAAACCTAAAATAATTGATAATAAATAATAATATTATGATAGTAATATTATATAAAATAAATTATAAAGACCATTGAAAAATTAGAGCTATATTTTGCTGCAGATAGTTAATCAGCATATTATTTAACTCATAAGAAAAGGATTAGATATAGGAATGCAGCAGCAGTTGACTAAGAGATAAGAAAATAAAATGTATCCGACACCTTAGCTCAATCGGTAGTTTGTTTGTCTAATGAGAGAGGGGTCCCGGGTTCGATTCCCGGCATGGTCAAAAAATGTATCATTGGCGAAATGTGAGTTTACCCTTTCACATTGATGAATTAACGGCCGGGGGCTGGATGTTGTACCTGTCCTAGTCTTAAATTAGATTGTAAGGAATACGAAGCTACAACAGATTTAGCAAGCCGCTAGTGGGAAAAAAACTGACCCAGGCCACAGGCTGGAAACAGTAATGGATGAATTTCAGGCCTTCCTATGCAAGGCCAGCCATGCCCATGTTTCAACTAAGATCGATTTTTTTTCTTCAATGAATTAATTGACATAAAGCATTCAAAGCTGCTGAATATATTAATCCAACATTTCTCCAAACTATTATGAAGGCGTAAACAGTGATGCTTCATGGATGAACAAATTGAAATGTAAAGCAGTGTTAACTGAAATATATAATTTCCCATCATACATTGAACTTACTCCTCCATGATCTTGGCTATATAAGGAAGATGCATCTCTATGCTATGTTCATCTTCGTCAACAGAAATGTTCATCCATTCAAACAGGTTGCTAGCTTCAAGGTCACTGTACACTGCAAAACAGCCAAACATGTTACAATGGTGTAGAATCCGGAGAATAAAACCAATTGATTGGGTAACACAAGAGGAACATAACAAATATTGTCATTAGGTCATTAGCAGAATTAGAAGAACTTGAAATTAAATCAATAATAAAGTATTATTTTACAAATCAGTTAACAAATCATATTTAACTTGAAGCTTAGCATCTTAAGCTGGGCCAAACTTAATAGGTACAAAGTTGTTGCACTTGTAATATAAACGACATACTTTGAGTACATCGGTAATATGTTTATACTATCTAAAGACAGCTATTACAAAAATGTAATTTAAGAAATTATATTTACTTTGTTTTGCCTTTTAAATTAATTACTTGTGCAAAAGTGTCTCACTTCACAACTTCGCGGGAGTTGCACTGTAGTAACGTCTCTCTTCTTTTCAGAAGGAAGACCTAAGTGTGTCCACTTCATTTATATCAACTCTTTATAAGCCAGATTCAATAACACTTTTCTTGAGCGCATTAGTGTCTGCACACCATTTTGGCTAGTGCATACTTACTATACCCATCAACTTAACAAACCAGAGAATATGACACATAAGACTCTAAGCAAGGTATTTAAAATAGTAATCTTGCTGTACCAAATTAATTTTGTTTCTAGATGGACTTGTTTATCAATTTGATATATGTCGCACCAATCATGAATGTTATTTTTCCTTTCTTTTTCTGTGACTAAGATGTTCTCTAGTATGTTTTTCATGTTCTGTGAAGACACATTTAGCATACTTATTGTAGTTTAGCAACGTGATGTTAATGTTGTCAATGTTGTATCTTATCTAAGTGATGTTAATGTGTTAAATAAATAGTTTTATTAATATATTTGCCATGCAGTGAGCTTTTTTATTCAACAAAAGGTTATAATAGAATTCATACCTGATGCTAGAAGCAATATTAGGCCATCTACTTCTTAAATGTAAGTGTAGCTAAGTTTCAACAAGCCTATATGAAAAGTAGATTTTAAAGATCAATAACATCGACAACCTTTTGCAAAAGCATCCTTCATATGATAAAAAAAACACTATGAAAGCAATAAAGATATGTATGTTAAATGGCCTTAAGTAAATGAATCTGTTTAGAATTTTTTTTTAAAGATTTAACTTAATAAAATTGATTATTTTGACTAAATAAGTTAAGAGCTCACAATATTTTAATTTTAAGGAATGGTATGACATAGCTTTGCACCCTTTACACAAGATATAAATTGAACTTACTTAAATCCTTGGCATTGTATTAATGTTGAACCCCGCAAATTTTATATCTCGGCTTTATAATCATATTTTCATCAAATATATGAAACCTAAGTAAATATATATATTTTTTATTTTATATTTCTTGTTTGTCTGTGAAAATGGAGGAGACAGAAATAAAGAGAGAACCCACCAATATTCAATTGGAGATAGAATGGGAAAACAGTGGAAAGAAACCACTGCAAATGTACACGGTTGACAATTCAACACTGAGACTGATTAAAGAACCCAACTTAAACTTATGAAGCATAATTTAAGGCTGTGTGAATAAAAAAGACTGAGAACATGGTTTTTAAGAATTTTTTTTATCATAAATAGTATCAAATATTTTTTAAGTATCATGTAATTTACAATGAGCAACTCGAATTTTGATGTAACTAAGTTTGACAAATGTTACCTACTTCTGTATGGACAATTCACTGTGATACAAAAGTTATTTGTAACCATTTACTTTACGTACAATACATTAAAACTCCGGGGCCAAGCCTCGTTTGACCAAATTTCTGAATAATTCAAATAAATTTTCAGAAAATATTTGGGGTAAGGGTGGTACATACTAAGTCAAATGAAATATATTTTATTGATCAACAAAATCATAGTTAAAGAGGAAACAATGTATATATTATTAATATTTAATATTTACATGTTGTAGTCAACACACGTACTTTAATTTAGCTAAAAATAGTTCCAGTACTTTAATAATATATACTGTAAATGAAAAACTACAGTATTGTGCTAGATATATCAGTCAAATGAATATCAATTTTATGAAACTACTTCAAATATAGTTTAAAATTTGTGAAAATACTCTGTCTCCTCATAGAACCTTCCATATTCTCCTGCTTAATCCAAATTTTCGCTAATCCAAACAAGCTTCAGTCCTAATTAATTTGGATTAATGATATTTTACTGTAATATCAAGAACCGTATGAAATATATAATTCAAGCACAATGAAAATTGAGGTGGTGCATACAATAGCAGAACAAAGAAAGCTAAAGAATGATAATTTTTAGAGTAAAGGAGGAATACATTGGAATACATTTTTCAGCAGGAAGTACAAGCATTACTGAGCAAGTAGACCGAGTTGTTAATAGTCGATAGTGTCATAGCTTGCAGCCTTTGGTGATTTAGAGCATACAAAGATGACATAAGGCTGAGAAAATGCATCATCAATTGTTCTAAAGCAGCAGTTACGCACGTGTACCTGGTCATGTTTTAAAAACCAGAGATTGTTTTGCCAACTAGCATAACAGAGTATTGACAAAACCAATAACTCGGGGAAAACACTCCTTTTTTGGTATATAAGAGTGAGTTTTTAGAACTTTTCAGGAAAAGGGGGGGGGGGGGGGGTCAGGAAGGATGTCAGTTTTTAAGGGGCTACTTCGAAGTGCTTTACATACTCAGCTACAGAGTTGCATTAACTTGTGATGAGAATATCCTACAGCTTGATTCTCTGTTCAATACGGAGGTGGAAGCCCCAAACCATCTTGAACGTAAAGGTTATATAACAACCAAGCAGCGCTAGGAAGCCATGTTAGATTCTGAAAATTGAAAAATGACACTTGGACATGGGAATCAAACTCAGGACTTTTGGCTTAGTACGCCAATACTCTTACCACCGAGCTATCTAGGATTTGTCTTGCACCCAGGGTCGATCTTCACTCATATTTTAAGGCAGAGTCTATGATGACGCGTGGAAATCGTCGGCTATGATTCCCGTGTAATTTTTCAATTTTCAGAATATATCTAGATGGAGTAATCCTCACTAAAAATCATAAATAATAACTTTGGCTATTTGATTCAGCCATGTTAAAGTTATAATATTGAAGATAAGTCAGGGCACAGAACTGCTGAGTATAAACATTGATAGAATGAGGACATTTCACTAAACTCGTTCAAGTTATTCTAAAACCTACATAAAATGTATACACTCGTATAGTAATTTAATATATTTTAATAAACAAGATCAAACAAACTCCACAATTATTTGCCCCTGCCTACCCATTCCACTAAGAAATCCTGACACGTAGGTCCATGGGTTGGGCGGAGTAGCAACACTAGTGTGTTTAATATTAGAATAGCAGTAGCACATGAAAATAAGTTTATATAAGTTAAGATACGGTTAAAGTAGAACCAGTTCAGCTAAGATTTAGAATATGTTAAAAACAGTAAGCCATTTTAAAAGTATGTTACCTAATATCCCCCAACAGTCTTCATTGAGTTTAAAATGTAAATGCATTAGAAATTACCAAAATCTTCATAGCAAATTCAACATTTCCCACATTTTACAAACATACCTTGGGTGTCTATCCGCAAGTCATAGAGAGGTGTATGATACTTAACAGCAGTAGAAAGGGCACAGCCCCCCAGACGCACATGATGGGATGGCCCCAAGATAAACACTCGCCGCCTGTACACAGGACAAACTCAACATTTTACTTTCATTCTGCAACACACACAAACTAGTGTTTCACTCCAGATTCAATTTACAACACAAAATAACAGCCACAAATACACAATGTCAAATATACAAGGGTAACTTATTATTTAAAATAGCAAAAAAAAATATATTATATATATATATATATTTTGTTTGGAATTTTCATGGATAAATTAGTAGCCTTTAAAGAGAATATAAAAAATAACTAATCATATGATGTTAATAGGTTTCAAATTTTCTTTGTTAAGTTTCCTTGACTGTTTAATGATGCTACAAGTTGGATACTGTAACTTATATTTTGTGTGTAGGCCTATATACATTATATAAATATATATATATATTATTAGTTTCCCATGTTTAGTTCTTATGTTTGTCCTATTTGTTATTCCTTTTACATGTCTCTAAGTGCCCTATCATACTTTAAAATGTCCTTTTTCTCCCTGTTGAGTTTTTTGGTTTTTCTCTTCTGGGAGGTTGTGTTGCCCATCTCACACTCCCTCCTGATGAATCCCGATAGAATGAAACCTAGGCTGAGGGATGGGGCTGTAATGATCGGTTTTCTTCAAGAGGCAGCCATTACCTTTTTATCCAATGGCAACAATGTAAAGTGTGAACTATAGTCTTTTTTTTCATTGTAAAAGCCATGTGTTTGGTCCTTTTATAAATTTATATCCACCTTTCATGTAACTTCTTCTAAAATCTAAATGTTATATTTTGTTTAGTAATTATTATTATTAGCACCGCGTCTTACTACCCGTTTGGGTTATACACAGTTTAGTAATTGAATCCTGTGAAAGTGAATAATGTGTGCAAGCCTACAAAACATTGTTCATTGTTAGTTGTTTATTGTTCATTTAACAACACTTATTTTATAAATATAGAAACTTAACTCAATATAGATCATTTTCAAAAGTAAGACCAAAGTGGTGAAATCAATAGAAGACTCCTAAATTAAATTTGATGGTTTATTTTATTGTATCAAGACCTAGACTGTTTCTTGCTGGTATTCCAGCAAAGAGATACAATACGAGTTTATACTTACACAACAATAGGGCTTATTTGCCGATACGCGAAACCACTGCACGCTCCACAGTATTGGTATCCTGCATGCCTGGAACATAGGTTCAAGCCAAGATGTACAAAGTAATGGCCAGTTTGTTGTAGTATTTATTTTTTATTTAAAGGTGTTTTATACACACACACACATGATCATAAGAGCATTAGCTTACTGGAGGATTGTGGATATTTATTAAGAAATATTTTTTTTAATAACAAGTTAGAATAAATTTAGACTTCTGTCAAGTTAATTAATTACACTATTAGACTTTTTAAGTTGAACTAATTCAAATTAAAGCAAAAACTCACGGAGCAATAATGGCACGTGCAGGTCCATGGCTTAGATCAGCATTGTTAAGCCAAGTGCCCAGCTGTTTATTCAATTCTTTGGCTGAAAAAAAAATAGATTAGACTTCAAAAGCTAATATTCAAAGTTGATTTGACACATCTCCTTGGAAAAATATGTGCCTTGGTGTATTTAACTCAAAATTGTGGTTCAAGGCTACTTAATAGTAAAAATAGGAAAAGTGACCATCTATTCATAATTTTGAGTTGTAATTAACAAACTTAAGAACCCTTTTAATGCCCCAGCACTTTAATGTCCATTGTCCATACTCCAGTTGGTATGGTCTTGAAGCATTTCTGTTTATTTGAAATTACAGTTGTTTTTCTCTAAAAGATTAAATGCTGAAAATAACACTCAAGATGGTTTGTTGTTTAGTTAATCATGATGATGATGATGATGATGAAACTGATTCAGGATAATTTTGACGTGATTGTCCCATACACTCTTGTGAATACTTTTACATTTTAATCACGTAGGGTTGAAACTGCTAACAATCCCGAAAATGTTTGGGGGGGCCTTTATGCTGTGATCACGATCAACTTAACGTTCACTTAACTTTCATGTCTGGCATGACATATAGGTAATCCTCATGTTTTTAAATGGAAGCCATCACAATACAGTTCACTTAAGAGTTATCCAGGGAAAACTTTCAAGTGAAGTGAGTGACATCACCAGGGCTATTAAGTAGTCATTTGTTTGTTTATGGTAGGATTATGCAGACAAATTCTTCAGTAGGCCTACCAGTACATTCACCCCCACCCCCAAGTTTCACGAACTATAACTTCTTGTTAAACTTTATTTTGTAAATACAGTAAAGCTTATATTACAAATACTTGCAGCCTAATCAGCACTAAATGATTTGGTTTAATTTTAGTGAACAATTGTCCAAATTCATTGTAAGTGTTTGATCAAGTTAAGTTGTGTGAATATTGATCGCACACTAGTTTATTTACTTTAAGTGACCTTAAGTGAATGTTCAGTTGATCATGATCCGGGCATTACTCAAATCTGTTAAAGAAATGAGGAGTTTCTAAGTAAGAGTGTATTTATTAATGAATAACTTACTAATAATATATTGAACATAGATAAACCTAGGCCATGAGTAAAATAAATTGATCAAAAAATTTAAAGTGGATGATAAAACTGGAAAATAAAAAATTAATTTTATTTTATTAGTAAAGTTGACAATGAATAGCACTAATAGTTCAAATGTTTATAGCTTATTTCTAATCAATTAGTACTAAACACATCGATAGCGCGACGAGTCGTCGACCTTATTCTACCTGAAATAGAGTAAAAAGACAATGAAGAATGAATTGACTTGTAGCAAAAATCAGCTGATCAATGTCTACACAATGTATAATACCTGAATCTGAATACCAGCTGCCAGAATGAGAAGCTCGTCGCACAGCCATACTTGTCTAACTTTATTAGTGTTAAAATAAACGTAAAGATAAATAAATAGTATGAATTTACTATCATCTACAATTTCAATAAATAATATATTCTAACATTATACACAGCAACAATTATTATTTAACAAAGGACCATAAAACAAACTAGACTAATGAATAACGATCAATGATCATCACTAAAAAGATATTGTTAAGTTTTGGGGCTAGATAAAATAAACCTTGATTGTAGAGACATCTATTTTTGTCAGTAGCTACTTGTTGGACTCCGAGTTGAAAAATAAATATATTTAAATTTTACATTACAAAACAACACACCAGTGGCGCAGGAACGTTTTTATTTGGGGGGGTAAATATAATCATGGGCTTTTATAAGGAATAACATTTTTTAGATTTAAAAAAGACCAATAAAATGTAATATTTAATAGTCCAAATGTGTTTTTTCCCATTAATTATGGGAATGCCAAACATTAGAATGAATACACACAAAACTAATTAAGAAAAAATATATCTGATGCTGCTCAACTCAAAATGATTAAAAACAACAAAATTAAAGTACGTTTCCAAACACCTTTGCCCTATATTCGCTACTAGCTATAAAACCACTAACTAGTTTCGCAATGTCAAGTTTGTCGAGTCTCTCAGGGTATGCATTAAGCAGACACAGGTGATTTAGTCTATGTTGCCTCATCGTAGAGCGAAGATAGTTTTTTATGCGTCCAAGCATTGAAAAACTTCTTTCTGCAGTAGCTGATGTAGCTGGTATCACTATCAGAGTTTTCAAAATCTCTTCAGTGTGAGGAAATAAACTTCGTGTTTCCTAGTGCAGGCCTTGAAATTCAGTGAACATGCTGTTTTCAGCACTATTGGGCAAATACTTCTTTTGTTGAAAACTTTCATCATGGGTTCAGTAAATTCATTTGACTTCGAGAGTAAGATTTCTTCCAATATGCAGTACTCTTGAAAATCTGGTTGGTTGAACCAGTATTCAATTTCTCCACAGATTGTGTCCAAGGTTTCATAGTATACCGACTTCATATTATCTTTGGGACTTGCCCATGTGTGACCTTCTGTTTGTGTTTCATTGTGTTCGAGTCTTCTAGGAACACGGCGAACACGGGGTAAAGAAGGTGGTTCAAGATCAAACTCTTCCACTTTCTTCAGCATCTGTGACCACAAATTTTCGAACTCTAGTTCATTCCTCTTTGTCTTGAGATCTTCATGTACAGTACTTACTGCTTCTTTCGCTCCAGTAAGAGTAAGTGATGATCTTTGCAGTATCAGACTTAGTTTTTCTGTTGGTTCGAAAATATTGATGCAAACAAGAAGTGAAAAATATACAGACCCTTTTAAAAAATAATCATGTAACCCACGGGCTTTGGCAGCACAGTCATCCTTAGACATTGCCAACTCCTCAAGACATGAAAGAACAAATGAGTAATTATTAAAAATGGTGTGAATAGCAATGCATCTCACAGTCCACCTGGTTGGGCAAAGAGGGCGTGGGCAACCATGGATAGTGCTACCTTCAGAGGCCTTAATGTCTTCAAAAGATGCCATTCTTTTGGGTGAACCCCTTATCATTACACCCACATCATTCGTTCAAGATAGTACATCTCGTATTAGAGGGATGGATTTGGTCGTATCCTGAAGAGATAGGTTGAGGCTATGGCTTCCGCAGTGAACAAAGAGTGCAAGAGGTTTGAACATCCTTGCAGGCAGATCTCATGTTAGAACCACCATCGTAGCATTGCCCTCTGAGGTTTTCTGTCGATGGTCCAGAGCGTAACAGCACATCGAGAATGAGGTCCGATACACTTTTGCCAGATTTACTGGCACATTCATACAAACCAAGGAACAACTCTTCGGGTTAATATTCATTCAGTATTCTGACACATCTGTTCGTGTCCACTCGTATCAGTCGTACCATCAACAATCAAGCTGAAAATTTTGCTTTCATGAACTTCTTCTATGATTTTACGCAGAATTGTGTGAGCCATGTACTCAATAATCTCATTTTGAATTGTATCAGAGCAATAATTCTTTTTTCGTAACAGAAATTCTTTTAGTTCGGGGATATTGTTCTTCCTCTGTTCATTTAGTTGAAACAAATTCCCACTCTGTTATGTGTCCACGAAGAGCTAATCCTTGGCGAGCAAGCTATTTAAAAATAAAACCACTCGAAACAGGATTATATTTTAATTTTATTATGTTACCTTAGAGCGAACTGTGTATCTTGCCTCAACAAGATCTTTCTAGTATCTAAAAGTTTTATTATATTTGTTTGAGAGCGGAGGGGTAAAAATGATACTATTTACCCCCTTCCATTTCTTGGGGGGGTAAAATTTACCCCCGTACCCCCTAGTTCCTGCGCCACTGCAACACACTTATCATAAATTAAATGTATTTTGTTATAATAACTAAAAATGTGTAGAGTTTGTTGATCTAATAAAAATCTTAGAGTAGCAATCAAATGATAATCTTTATTGGATGTCTACGCTTCCCTAAAGCTGTAGTTAAAGTGGAAACGTATTCGCCAGAATGAAACTAACATGTATTGAACAACGGTGACTTTTATACTACAGTGAATTAGTCGCGCGAGTACGCGTGAATCACTAGCAGTTCAAATAAGTGTGTTTCATTAGCGCGAATGACATTTATTTCAAAGATTTTCGAATAGTTAAAGTGGTAAAGAATAAAAATATGGAGTTTGAAACACTTATTGGTTTGGTTCTTGAGAGAAGTTCTTGAGAGAAGTTCTTTGTGGGGTCAAAGAAGCAAAAGCTAACATAATCGTGACAAGTCAAAGAAATTATGGATTGAAGTTGCAGAAGAACTAAAATCATCAAGTTAGTATGTGCAAAACACCTTTATTGTAATATTATTTTTTATTAAAACATTTTTTTTTTTCAGTTCTTAATACCGGTAAGGTTTTTTTTTTAATTTTTGCTAGCTGCAATATTACTGTTAAAGAAGATTTTGAAAGCTTCTCTTATTTCATAAGAAGTGTTAGCACATCTGTTGTTTTCACGTGATTATCCAACATCTCTGGTACTTTCAAAAGGTGAACATTGAGCCTTCAACATAGTTAATGAGGAGATGCCTTCTCAATCAACAACGATATTATGAAGCAAGCAAATACATTTTATATTCAAATCAGCTTTATCAGGATGAGCTTCAATGGACTTTTTGAGAATTCTCCATTTTGAAGTCAATATTACAATAGCGAATACCACAACCCTGTGACCTCGTGAATGTCTGTAATTATAAATGTATTCCTCTCATGAAAGATTTGTCCTAGAGTAAGGTTTCATCAAATATGGTTTCAAAGGTTATGCTTATTCACCAAGTTGTACATTAGGTAGTTGTAATGATGGAATTAGGCTATTCTCTTATTTCTGGTAATTTAAATTAGCTGTTTTCCAATTGATGATAGAGCGAAGATGCCATAAGTGTTTCACCATCATTTTGGTTTCCATAACCACAGATGTCAACACATAAAAATCTACAATTATTTGCATCAGCTACCCCTTGCAACACTATATAGTAGAACTTTGTAATTAAAAACATTGTACCTGATCTAACTGGGTATTTGATGGGAATATGCTTTCCATCTATGCAGCCTACAGAGTTTGGGAAGTCCCACTTTAAAAAAAAACTCCTTTGCAGCTATGGTTAGAATCTCCTCCGTGGGAAAAGGTAAATGTTGATATTGCAATGAGGTCCATATAGCTTGACGTGGTTTGTAAATATTTCTCTTACTGTACAGTGTGACATTCTAAATAAAAAGCTATGGAGCAGAAACCAAGACCAGTTGATATATAACTGCAAAAAAACACCAAATGATAAATAGGTAACATAAATGTAGATAGCTCTTCATGTAATACATAGTATTCACTTAAATTGCGTAGGGAAGATAAAGGATTCGCCTAATATTCTCTAGGGGTATTCTCTGAAATGAGGAACTCTAAATAATGGTTTTCTAGAAAATATGGTTCTAAGGCGGGTTCCATTTACTTAAAATTGAGGCTATTCCCAATAATTTGCATGCGACTACGCTTCCATCATAACCAGAGCCCAATTTGCAAGTATACGAGCGTATTCGCGCAAAGTTGAGTTCGTGCGAATTCACTAGCAGTATAACAGTATGTCAGATTAGAATGTTACGGCTGCTCTGCTGGTAGCAACGCCGATTACAAATACATCAATAATGCACCACACCTGACATAGCTGCCAGTCAGGCAGAAATGCCAATTTGGGTGACGAGACATGTACTAATATCAACATTGCCTTAAGAAGACACAGAGTGAGGTAAGCGTGGTAGACACCACAAATGCCATCAACCCTACCATTGAATTCTAGTGTGATATAGGCCTAAGAGAGACAGGAATTGACTTTTTTCCCCCAGCTCCGCGTCTTACTATTCGTTAATGTTATAGCCTTATGTAATAATTGTCAGAGTACACAAGTTTATAGAAAGATATAACGAGTTTTAGAATTACCAGTACATGCTGTAACTAAGAACATGACTCAACTGTTACACAGGTTCATAAGCATGGACACAGATTAGATAAAAAAACGAACAACACATCGAACGATGGTACCAACTTAAACTAGAATATTCCTGCATAGAATTGCATATTTTAACCATAGTTACTCTGATGGTTTTAGTGATTAGAAAGGTTATATTTTGAGAAAGTTTACCTACATTTGCGTGGAGTTAGAGTAGAAAACCATTTAATAAAAACCACCTTTATTACACTCAACTGAGACTATAACCTCAATCTCCCCGCCATCGGAAGTCTAGTCTAACGCGATAGTAGCACCTTAGATCATACGGCCACTGAAGACGGTGGGATTACTGAAATACACTTTAATTTAAATATAAAGGCACCATGTTTATGTTGATGGCGTTTGTGAAAATACATGAGGCACTGGTGTATTCCAAATTTTTAAACTCTTATATGATACAGTTGATAGTAAACGTACAATATCGCAACAAATAATTAGCAAAATAATAATCAAATATGGGTTTTAAGAAGATATGTTTAGAGTTTAATGCTAGATATTATTCACATCAACTTTCTAATAAGGGATTAGGCTTATTTAAATCAAGTCATGGGACTAAATTAATTGAAATTCATAATGGAAATTTAAATTATGTTAAATCATAGATAATAATGGTTGTAGGGCAGACAGACGTCGTTAAGTTAATATTTATATAATATGACGTAATGTTAAAACCAAATGTAAGCCTATAGTCTTTCCCAACTCAAAATAAATGAAAGAAAATGTGTTAGCCTATTCTTAACAATTTTTTAGTGTTATAACTACAAGCTAATCCATTCAAATTAGCCTATAACGGAATCTTCAAAATGCTAACAAAATCTATGTTAGGTTATGAATAGTTAGGGTTGTATATTTTATAATACTTTGTCATCATTGAATTATTATGATTATATGACCAGATGTATTTTAAATAATATCAAATTATGGTGATTTATTATAATCCTACCCCCTTCAAAAAATATGTTACTTAGATATTCATTAAAAAAAGTCTAAAAAATCTATGTTTTCAATTAGAATCTTTAATAATATGTAGATTTAACTAAAGTTTTTAGTTAAATATTTGGTATAGTTATTGTGCTGCTATTTTTCATTATTTGTAATTTCCTATTAAATGCTGTGATTAGAGCGAATTTTAGTCAATTCTCTGATGTAGTTCCTGTTAGATTAAATAAAAACCCTTTCAACTGTATTAATTTGCAGAGAATAGGTATGCTAAATGACAATATCAAAATATACTTTAAGTCTAGAGTATTAAGTCTACAGTATTTATTAAAAGCCACTATATTCTTTATCATGGTCCTTGACTTATTTTCAAAAAAGTAGAAAAAATCTTTGGCGACCAATCATATCATATAGCTTAGGGAAGTTCGATTCATGGGCTTTGAATCGATTTCCTGGCTCGATCTAGATCAAGAGGCGTAGTATCGATTCAGGGAAAAGATAGAGATCATTGAATTGATCTTCCAAAGATCGAGTGCATTGAATTGATCTTCCTAAGATCGATCAAACTATTCATGAAAATAAAGTTTGCTCTGACTACACTAAGCAATAGTGGTGCGCCAAGAGTTTTACACCGTATGGTTTTAGGGCGGGGGGTCAAAATGTTTCATTAGAAAGGGGTGGGGGCAGCAAAAATGTATTGAGGGCGTTGATAGGTTGAGGTGGGGGAGGGCAGGGTTGAGGCAGCAAAAAAGTATGACTTATTAAATGCCTCTGGAAGATAATTATATTAATTTTGTGGTAACCACACAGGGCAGTGATTTAAATAATGTTTGTGGCCTTACATACAATGTACACTTTGTTTCTGTTCTGTCTTCTAATTTGTAAATTTAGGGACACGTGTGTAGTGGTAGGCTTACTATATGATTTTTCACATACAGGAGCACTTAAACGTTTTACTCGAAGAGATGAATCAGTGGTGGTGGAAAACCATATTTATTTAAGGGGAAGGAGGCATTTAGTAAAATTTGGAATTTTTTTAAAAAGGTTTTTGCCTTCCTAATCAAAAGGGAGAGAGGGGATCCAGGAACTTCCAGAAGATTCTTAAGACCATCAGGCTTTATATTGGAGACAAACTATAATCTTAACCACTAGATCCCAAAGGGGGGCGCACTTATTTTCTTTCCTCAGTCACAGCAAATTAATCTTTCAGAAACTGTGAAATCAGTACAACTTATTTGTTTGAACTAGTTGGTTGAGGACTAGTGATTGTACTAAAACTAAACACACTTGTTGACATTCGTCTTGAGGAAACCTCACAACTTTTTTTGGTAAGGTGTGTCTCAAAACTTGGGAATCACTAGCTTGGTGGAAGTGTAAATTGTAGGTGTAAGCATCCTATATTTACTAAAACTCTATGGGGCAAATGAGGTTTTTACAAAATTCTTTCAAACTATTGACTTTTTGACCAACACGTCACTATAAATGTATTACAGAATAAAAACGTGATTTGATCATTTACAGAATCTAGACTTGAAAAGAGCAGATGAGTGGATTATTCTCTTCACTTTACTAACTTAAGACCAAGACATATCCTTTATCTATGCTTAAGACAAATAATAACTAATTAAGAGCCCAAGATTGCAAGACTTGGTTTCGAAATTTTCCTAGTACTTATAGTCAGCAAAAACATTTCATAAAGCCAACAAAATTAAATTTCCCTGAATTGATACTAAGTTTTGATTTCGTTTGCTCTCTTTGAAATTACTAGAAACAGAATCGATACGTGAATATTATTGAGGCCTTTAAATCGACCCTAAAACCGATTAATCGAGGGCAAAGAATCGATTTTCAATAAGATTGATCCAATATCGAATATCCCTAATATAACTTTATTAGTAACATTTAGCTCCAGAAGTCTCTTCCTATCAAAATTTAGCTGTAATGTTGAGTGATTATTTATTTGGTTGTATATAAAAGTAATTTATTATTATCTTGTCATATGCTTATATTATGATAGTTACTCTGATGGAAGGAATCCTGATATCTCACTGAAGCGGATATAACTAGGTTAAATATCTTACCATAGTTACTCTTGGTTACTGTATATGGTTCTCCTTTTATATTCATTGTGGAGATACATTTTATAAATAAATGCATATATTTATCACATTGTACTCACCCAAAGCATGAAGAGCTTTCATAGGCCAATAATAAGCTACTTTATTTTTCAAAGCATTTAATAAAATTTTGATTACCAACTAATATAATAAAATTGTCATTAAAAAATAGTTGCCCGGACCAAGGGTGCAAGTATGTTCTCTGAGGCCAACATGGTCCTGCTTAATAACTGCACCCACATGATTGTAATTCCTGGATTGTAGGAAAGGTCATAAACAAATTACATCGCATGGTACTACGTCCTGCGTTGGTCAGAGTGGAAAGTTCACTTGCGTGTACCGCAATGAGGCTTAACATGATAAGTCATTTCTTAGCACCTCGTCTTACTACCTATCCATGTTATACACCTATGTACTAATTACACCAATGAGTTAGGGACGAGAAAGGTAGAATTTAGAACCCGCATGTGTGTGTGGAGGACGAGTGGAAAAACATTTTGGAAAATAACCCTCAGTACACCCGACCTGAATTCGAACCTCGATCTCCCTGTCATTGACAGACAGTCTAGTCTAATATGAAAGTGATGCCTTAGACCATGTGGCCCCCAAACCAGGTTGATAAGTCATTGTTGAAAAATTAACTATATAAAATAATATTTTATTTAGAATTATAGTACCTAAACATTAATTAAATATTATTTAAGTTATTAACTTAGTAATGTCAATGAACTATTAAAAATTAGGGTTTGTTCTTAAAAGTTGAATTTTGAATCTACTAGACCTAATACTAAAACATTGTTGAGTATTCACTTAGATACAGTTTATTATTTCTATTTGGTTAAGACATATTATGGAAGAAGATATAGACGACCTCTTGGAAGAAGTGGAAACAAAATTCATTAAAGGTCCATGCAGTAGACCCAATAGTGTTTGTAAGCAGAATACTATTGTTGAGAATCATTCATACCTTTCCCTATTAACACAGGCTTCTTTCAGGTAAGAAAAAGTTTACAATGTTTGATGCACTTTATAATTATTTAAATGTTACATCATGCAACCTTAAAAAAACAAAACAATTTGAAATAATTTTTCTTAGCATTAACATGATTACTACCTATTATATTTACATACCAGTGTTACAAATTAAGTAGGTATAACTACTATCACCGCCTACTATTTCCAGCCTGTGACTGGGTCAGTTTAATTAAATGCCTCTATCATCTTTTATTGATCATCATTTTTCCTTCTTTATCACTTCCATTCTTCTCCTTTCACTTGCATACTTTCTGTTATTTGCTCCTTATGTCTTTTTCCTAGTATAACTTCCATATGTACATTAATTAAAATTGACCAACAAATTAATTTAACTCTAAAAACAAGTTATGGTTCTTTCATACATTAAAACAAGTTACTTATTCATGCTGCTTAAGGTTTTTAGTTTGGACTCAAAATCTGAAATAGATTTTTGCTAATTTTACAGAACTGTGCAATATATTTGTCTCCTAATGTATTATTTAAATAATTATAGAACCTAATTTTAAGAATTATAATTAGCTCGACAAAAAATATGTTATTCTGCTTCCATTTGATTAAAATTCCTTCAAAGTTATATACAGTACTTTGAGTGTTGATCATGGTTCAAAAACATACATATGTTGCTGTATTTCACTTAAGTTTTGTAGATGACAGGCCAATTTGATGCAGGGTGGAAATGTGTGACCTTGATGATATTTTGAAAGATGTGGATGAAGAAAAAAGTAGTCTTTTGAAATCTAGGGCTGTAACCCTAGGACATCCAGGAACCTCTAGTGGCTTTAAATGTTTTCCGGTGTACCTGGGAGGTGCAGGTTATGGTGCCGGTCACTCCACTTTGTCTAGTCCAAGGTATGATGCACCTATAGAAGTATTCTGGTGCTCAACATTAAATCATTTTACCACATTGTAAGTTTGCCTTTTTTTACACTTTCTTTTAACACAATTAAAGGGACCAAATAAAAATTAAAATTTGTACAGCCTAATTTAAAAATATGTCATTTTTTTCTAATACCGTCACACATTTATTGATCAAATTATACATATACTTAATAAATATTTGTGATGTTTAGATCTCATTCAATTAAATTATGATATATATTTGTATGTGTAGGGTTTGCAACAACCTGCATTGCACTTCGTGTGATTATGGTGTTTCTACATTTGTTCACTTTAAGTGGACTTCCAGCACAAACTACATATTTTTAAGAAGTAATATGCCAGATTTTGATAAAGTAAAATCCTGTTTGGTGCAGTCTGAAGGTTGGAATGCGTATGCTTGTCAGTGTTCGTATCACGCCACAGAAAACCTGAATGAACTCCACAATCTACACAAGCTTGGGTGGATATGTAAAGGGCATGGAATGTGACTAAACTTTGGACAGATAAGGTTAATTCAGTGAGGTTTAATTTTTTAGGACTTAGGAACCAATATGCATCATACAGCGAACATAGCAGGCTGCAGGAAGACTGAAAAAAATATTATTATAATCACATTAAACACATTAGATTGATTTTAAAATACTTAGGATTAGTTTACAAGTACTATATAGTAGTATTATAACGATAACCAATTTAATTAATGAAAGGACTTAGCTTATTTTGTACTGTAAGTCTTTAAATGCAGATCAGGATTATGGCTTGTTCTATTATTTATTTGAAACCCTATTAAGATTGGGGGACCAGAAAAAAAAAGTTGCAGCTGTGCGTTGGAGCACACTGGACTAGATAGTTGGTAGATAGAGCTTCATCCATAAACAGGAGAATCTAGGGGCTAAGGTACCATCACCAAAAATACAAAAGTCTATCCCTTTTAATTAATTTAAATTGTTTAAACAAGTTATCTTGAATTAAATATACTCTAGCACAGTGCTATTGTTTGTATGTAAGAAAAAGGGAATTAATTATTTTTGGAAAAACTACAAATAGTACAAAACTGCTACATTTGTTGAACCATCTAATGAACCAGATAATATTTAAAACTGTTGAGTAGCTCACACCATCATTCAAATTTAAGTTATATTTTAAGAAACCTTCATTTCTGACTGTAAATGTAATAATATTCACTTGCATCATCCATGTTTGTAAGTATTCCGTTCTATATGGACTCAAGTTTCCTTACACCCGTGCAGAGTAAATATGTTGTTTAGAGTGATTGATAACAAAATTAAATAATAATTATCTGGTAATAATAGCTATTAAAATATAATTATAGGAGATAGTATAAATGCTGTTAGATTGTTGATGTTGAACACCAATCCAGGAATTGTGCCAGGTAGAATAAGAAATCAATTGTGTTGCATTGTTCACCAATCCTGGAATTGTGCCAGGTAGAAAAAGAAATCAATTGTGTTGCATTGCTTCCCCGTTGCCGTGCTCACCAATCCTGGAATTGTGCCAGGTAGAATAAGAAATCAATTGTGTTGCATTGCTCACCAATCCTGGAATTGTGCCAGGCAGAATAAGAAATCAATTGTGTTGCATTGCTTCCCTGTTGCCTTGCTCACCAATCCTGGAATTGTGCCAGGTAGAATAAGAAATCAATTGTGTTGCATTGCTTCCCTGTTGCCTTGCTCACCAATCCTGGAATTGTGCCAGGTAGAATAAGAAATCAATTGTGTTGCCTTGCTCACCAATCCTGGAATTGTGCCAGGTAGAATAAGAAATCAATTGTGTTGCATTGCTCACCAATCCTGGAATTGTGCCAGGCAGAATAAGAAATCAATTGTGTTGCATTGCTTCCCTGTTGCCTTGCTCACCAATCCTGGAATTGTGCCAGGTAGAATAAGAAATCAATTGTGTTGCATTGCTTCCCTGTTGCCTTGCTCACCAATCCTGGAATTGTGCCAGGTAGAATAAGAAATCAATTGTGTTGCATTGCTCACCAATCCTGGAATTGTGCCAGGCAGAATAAGAAATCAATTGTGTTGCATTGCTTCCCTGTTGCCTTGCTCACCAATCCTGGAATTGTGCCAGGTAGAATAAGAAATCAATTGTGTTGCATTGCTTCCCTGTTGCCTTGCTCACCAATCCTAGAATTGTGCCAGGTAGAATAAGAAATCAATTGTGTTGCATTGCTCACCAATCCTGGAATTGTGCCAGGCAGAATAAGAAATCAATTGTGTTGCATTGCTTCCCTGTTGCCGTGCTCACCAATCCTGGAATTGTGCCAGGTAGAATAAGAAATCAATTGTGTTGCATTGCTTCCCCGTTTCCGTGCTCACCAATATTGGAATTGTGCCAGGTAGAATAAGAAATCAATTGTGTTGCATTGCTCACCAATCCTGGAATTGTGCCATGTAGAATAAGAAATCAATTGTGTTGCATTGCTTCCCTGTTGCCTTGCTCACCAATCCTGGAATTGTGCCAGGTAGAATAAGAAATCAATTGTGTTGCATTGCTTCCCCGTTGCCGTGCTCACCAATATTGGAATTGTGTCGGGTAGAATAAAAGATAAATTGTGTTGAATTTCTTCCTTATTGCCTTGCTTGGAGTCAGCAGTTCATAATTAGATTCTTGTTAATTAATCAGCTTAAAATAAAATCATCATTCAATTTTGCACAACTAAATAAAATAAATACACTTCAATACAAATAATCCTAAAAAATAATGATGTAAATAACAAAATTAATAAATCTTTTTGTACAAATGTGATTATTATTCAATGAAATCAAATCTACCTGTGATGCATAAAAGTTAATAAATTATCTGATCAAGGTTAATGAGAAAGGTTTTAAATTATTTATATTCAAGTGCATCACTTTACAAACACAGGAAAGTTATTTATGTTAGTTTGTAATTGAAATAAGAAAATTTGGAAGGCTTTGCCTTATTAATATAGAAATATACTGTGAAGTGTGTTAAAAAAAAAAGTCAAAAACTTCAATTCCAAAGCTTTGATACCTAAAATATCTTTTATTTCAATAAACAATTCATATTATTTGTTTTTATCCCTCTTTCCTATACCTTCTTTATAATATATAAAGGTGCATTTTGCCCGCTCGAGTCGAATGAGCATGCGAGCACACTGGAGCACTCCAATAAATCAAGTGTATAAGTCATTCATAATTGCCGATGAGTAAGTAGACAAGTTTTGCGCAAAAATTAGGTAAACAATTTAAATATTTTCTTCTAATACTTTTAATCATGAGATTTATATAATGTTGGTGAGCAATTTCTACTTATTATAGGTGAAAAATAGAGTTTATAATGTTAACACATAACATTTAGTATGTTTGGTCAATTCAAGATAACATGTAAAATATTCAAAGCCCAGTACAATAATTTTGGTGGGGAGTAGTGGTGGGTGGGTAGGGGTAGGGGGGTGTATTTAACATGCACTTTCTGGATCGATTATATTAGCACATTACTTATAAACCAACTTAAGCCTAGAACACACACAACATCAAGCACCCATCTGTTAATTCATTATTGTTAGAGGGGAAATCCACATTTCAATTTCAAATTTTTTGGCCGTGCCAGTAATCTAACCCAAGACCCTTAGTTTAAAGTAAATTGGTGAAAGTTATTAAATTACGCTAACAAAATTAAAGTATAGAAAATAAAAATTCATGTGAAATGACATCACAATATTAACTTTTTAGATATTTTTTTATTCCGTCGACCCAGACACTGAAAATGTGCGTTTCAACTATCACATGCAAGTGATTAATTTCCAATGCACACCAGATGTTTCATGTTGTTAAATTTTACTTTACACCTACAAATGTAGATCCTTTTACACTTAGCCAGAGCATGTTTTCCACCACAGAAACATGTAATTAAACACACATTTGAATTTTATTAAAGGAAAACATTCATTGTAGGTTAGGATGTATATAAATCTTCAGTTTATCATATGTTTGCAAATATTTTAGTTTAATTTAAACTAGTTATAATTATGTGATTACAGCTTTCTAGTACTTTGAAATAAATTTGTTCCAATACAAGAAGAGAGGCAAAAGAGTATTCCTTTGTTGTAAACTAGGGTTGAAGGCGTTGAAATGTGTTCTTCTGAGCCTCTCTAGGTACGCGTCTACAGCTGTGGCAGGAAGAAACAGTATGTGGGCTGGTTTAGGAACCTGTTTACTCAAAGATCTAGCCTGGAAATGGAACAAACATGTTTAAATATTGAAGCATGTGCAAATACAATCCAAATATTTGTTTACTAACTCGAATCTAATATTTTAAATGAAGCTACTTTAAATAGGTTATTTTATAGTAGGCCAAAAACATTTATCATTCATCATATTTAAATTAGTTTATAAATAATTAACAAATATCACCTTTGCCAGATGTTGTTTAGCTCTGTTGGCAATATCAAAGAAAACTTCAATCAAAGCCTTATTACACTCAGCCCGTAGTATGGTTTCGTGGGATACGGAGTGTTTGAGCAGCACATCTTGAGGTAAGGCTACCACGTTGTGTTGTATGTTATGAAAAACAGAGCGAAGTATGTTTGAAATTCCTTGGGCCTTTCCTAGGTGACTGGCTGCATGATCAGCATGAACATTTTCTACTCCTACAATAAAAACAGTTCAAAATCTGATGTAAAAATAGTTTAAGGTGAACTCAGTCAGATGTTTTGTAAATCTATAAATTTAACATTAAGAATATTTACGGCTTAATCTAAGGGGTAAGAAAAAGGTAATGTTTGAGGAAGTGTTCCTGCATTAGTGCAAAGAGTAAATAATGACCAAGTAAAATTCATATTAAACGCCCAAGTCCATGGGGCCATCGGAGTGGGTATTTAGAATTTAATAATGCTGAATAAAAATGGTTGCATTTTTATTTTGGCACTAACATTACTAGCCTTTACAACATCTTAGGAGTTTTGTATTAATCATTATGATCATCTATTAAAATTGCCATTTTATCATTATTACTTAAAATTATAACAATGAAAACTAATCTCACTAATGTTTTAGTTATGAATGAAATCATCACATAGCTTCAATTTTATTGCTTGCATAATAGCCTAGTTATAATAATAGCAAGTGTTTTGGCCTGCCACTATTATAAAAGGTCAAAGGATTGCAATTATTTATATACATTACAACTTTACAACTAGATGCTAGCTTTAAATATAAGTGTTGTCATTTTTAAATTTCATTTTAATTAAGTAGGCTATTTTTGAACAAATTACCTGCAGTTTCTAGCAACAGATAATAGACTGAAGACACTGATCCTTCTGAATACACTTCCATGGCTTCCAAATCAGGAAAACTAGATATGTTCAGCTGATTAGATCGTGCAGTTATCAGTCTCTTCAAGTAGCGTTTAGAAAGTTTATGTTTTTTTGAAGCCTATAGAGAGTAAACTTGTTTAGGAACCTTTTGATATGAAATATAGCTTCTTTTTTTTTAGCACAGCTTCTTACTACCTTTTCAGGTTATACTAAATATTTACTTATTATGCTAATGAGTTAGGGATGAGGAAGGTTGAATTTAGAGAAAGTATAACTGCATTTGTATGGAGGCAAAGTTGTAAACCATTTAGGAAAAGTCACCCTTAGTACATCGACCAGGATTCGAACCCTGATTCCCCATTATCAACAGTCTAATCTATTGCGAGAGTGACACCTTAGACCATGCGGTCACCGAATTAGTTGTAAATAAATATAGTTTTATTATTTTTCTAACTTAATATGACTTTAATAGACCATTAAAACAATAAACTTTGGAATTCAATCCTCATGAAATGAAAAGCAGAACTTTACCCGATGCAATTCAAGTGCAACTGGATGTTTATGAGCCTCATTCTGGAATATACTCTCGATAACGTCTTCCCAGAACTTAAGCCTCATTTGACCAATCCGGGCATCACTAATTTGGTCCTGAACTCGTGCCACTTCAATGTTGAATGCTCTGATAGCAAATGCTGATGTGCGGCAATTGTGTGGCAGTAGTAGGTACACAGGAAATTTTCATAGTCGAACTGCCTACCAACAAAACATCAAAATTATGACAAGTTATTGCATAAAATATTAATATCTTTATGAGTGTATCTTAATTTAATCTAGTTTTATTCTTTAAAAATGTTGTTGCTTCTAAAATTGATATTAGATTGTTATGTGTAAGGCAGTTTATATAATTATGATTTAGTTTTAGTTATTTTTTTATTCACCGTAAAGTATTAACGTGACACATCTTTACCAACCGAGCTCCTCAGGGATTTATTTGTCTAGATCTGGGACACGGTTTAAAATTCCAGGGCCATTGGTAAAAACCAAAGCTACTATGTTACTTTAATTTTAAATCTGCGTTCACATTAGTATACTCTGATTTTGGTAGAAGAATGGTTTAGAAAATTCAAACATTTATTTTTGGTCAACAATGATAAAATTGTACTATAATATGTTATTTTATATCAATTATATTTATGGATAAATAATATATATCAAAAGTGACAGGTGCATATAAACATTTCTTGATGTATGATATGGTTCTTCCTACCTAAATCATACTAGAAGGACTATCTTATAAACAAGTGACCGTTACGACAAACACATTGCAGTTTGTTTGGAAAGCTTCTCATAAACTTACATGTACAGTAAGTAATAATCAGACTATATATTATATTGATTGTCTCAAAGCACTGCTACAATTTTGTTGCATCACTTAACTCATTTGGGCATGAAAATTAATTTACCACAACTATTTAGCTTAAGTTTATAGTTTTAGGTTGAACATTTTATAATTCAGGTGAGTTTTTTTTCCCCACAGAAATTAAGAGGATACAAGTAAGTAGAAAGGGGTATACAAACAATGAAGTTTAGGTTTAAATAAGTTTATATGAGTATCACCTGATGATTCTAATGGAAAATGATGTTATAACAAAAACATTACAAAACAGCATTATTATTTATAGACCATATGGTTCAATATGGCGATCAATGAATGGTTTCTTGGATTAGACTGATTACTCAACTAGCTTGCAGTCACATATCTCCTTCACTTTTATGCAATGTTAATTTCCTCACAATCTACTAATTACGCTAATGGGTAAGTAATTATGAAGGTTGAATTTAGAGGAAGTGAACCCGCATTTGCGTGAATGGAAAGTGGAAAACCATTTAGGGCCCCAGTTCACCTGAGCGAGGTTCGAACCTCAATCTACCAGTCCTCAGGAGTGTAGTTCAACACGAAACTAGCACATTAGCTAACCAAACCACCGAGGTGGGCCTTTCTGTTATTATTTTGAGGAAAAGAGGGGGGAACCCCCTAAGCCACCACAACCATTGTTTTTTACTGTAAAATGTATTCCCACTAAATAAACTTTAAGATAGGCCTACTGTTTGGAACTGTAAACATTTTGTTGCTAGAGAATTGTGCATTTATTTTACAATTTTAAAATGAGGCACGTTAAGCCCAGTAGGACCTCCGTCCTTTCAAATAAAGCTTTTGATTACTCTTGTTATGCTCATTAAATTAAGTAAACATAATGTATATATAAAAAAACAATTACCTGACAATGTTCAAACAATAATCTGATGGAGCTGTACTATATTGATAATTGTGATTTTTATAGTAAAATTTAAAAATACTTATTTTATTCAAATGAGAAAATCGATACAATAACATTTAAAATAGCGCCTAATCGACTTATTCAATTTCCATAACAAAAATCATAGATTACTAAAATAAATGTAGCCATAGACTATACCTATAAAATCTTTTGGATAAAACTAGTTAAAAAGATTTTACAAATTACTCCTAGACTAACTATTGTCCAACACCATTTAAACCAATCTGTGTTAATGAACCTAACATGAAACATCAAGGTGCGGATTAACTAGAGCATTTGTTCGGAGTAAAATGCTCAAGTGAATACCTGTGTGAGAACACGCGCCGAACGCTATCGAACAACTGTTGGTTTTTTGGGAATGCTCAAAGGAAGTCTGTTCGTTTGTGCTCAGTGGATACGTGTTTCCGTACCTGTTTGGATCTTTCGGAGTGTTTGCTGCGATGGAGTGGGCTGCAGAAGAATGTTTGAGGTTAATATATATATATATATATATATATATATATATATATATATATATATATATATATATATATATATATATATATATATATATATATATATATATATATATATATATATATATATATATATATATATATATATATATATATATATATATATTATATTATATAGTGTTATAGTTGGGAAATCTGTCTAGCATTGAACAAAGAACTCTAACGCCAGGTTTTCTTCATATATATATATATATATATATATAACTATATACAACTATAACACTAATACTTTGTTTTGAAATACTGAACAGGTACTGCAAGCTTGTAAATGAGTCCTCAGAAGGTTAAAAAACGTAACGTTAATGCCAAACAATCTTTCACTGGTATTGCTTTACGGAATTTTGTGTCTGCAATTGTATGTCCGACAAGGTTAATAAAAATCTGAAAGTCTTGAGATGATATGTGGGTGAAATTTCGGAAATGTCCTTCGTCCAATTCCTTTAAAAGTTATTATTTTGCCACCTACAAAATAGCCATATTGTTCACATTTTCCTGTTCATTTTATTATTTATAGTCAGTGTATACAGCACAAAAAACAACCTTCGGCACGTATCAAATCCATTTTGATAGTGAGCTCAAGTGCTTGTCCTGTTCTTAGTAAAATTGGCGGGAACAAG
>JBCFYV010000003.1:60306678-60350157 GCA_039000515.1 Timema cristinae | reverse complement strand
TGCATATATTTATCACATTGTACTCACCCAAAGCATGAAGAGCTTTCATAGGCCAATAATAAGCTACTTTATTTTTCAAAGCATTTAATAAAATTTTGATTACCAACTAATATAATAAAATTGTCATTAAAAAATAGTTGCCCGGACCAAGGGTGCAAGTATGTTCTCTGAGGCCAACATGGTCCTGCTTAATAACTGCACCCACATGATTGTAATTCCCTGGATTGTAGGAAAGGTCATAAACAAATTACATCGCATGGTACTACGTCCTGCGTTGGTCAGAGTGGAAAGTTCACTTGCGTGTACCGCAATGAGGCTTAACATGATAAGTCATTTCTTAGCACCTCGTCTTACTACCTATCCATGTTATACACCTATGTACTAATTACACCAATGAGTTAGGGACGAGAAAGGTAGAATTTAGAACCCGCATGTGTGTGTGGAGGACGAGTGGAAAAACATTTTGGAAAATAACCCTCAGTACACCCGACCTGAATTCGAACCTCGATCTCCCTGTCATTGACAGACAGTCTAGTCTAATATGAAAGTGATGCCTTAGACCATGTGGCCCCCAAACCAGGTTGATAAGTCATTGTTGAAAAATTAACTATATAAAATAATATTTTATTTAGAATTATAGTACCTAAACATTAATTAAATATTATTTAAGTTATTAACTTAGTAATGTCAATGAACTATTAAAAATTAGGGTTTGTTCTTAAAAGTTGAATTTTGAATCTACTAGACCTAATACTAAAACATTGTTGAGTATTCACTTAGATACAGTTTATTATTTCTATTTGGTTAAGACATATTATGGAAGAAGATATAGACGACCTCTTGGAAGAAGTGGAAACAAAATTCATTAAAGGTCCATGCAGTAGACCCAATAGTGTTTGTAAGCAGAATACTATTGTTGAGAATCATTCATACTCTTCCCTATTAACACAGGCTTCTTTCAGGTAAGAAAAAGTTTACAATGTTTGATGCACTTTATAATTATTTAAATGTTACATCATGCAACCTTAAAAAAACAAAACAATTTGAAATAATTTTTCTTAGCATTAACATGATTACTACCTATTATATTTACATACCAGTGTTACAAATTAAGTAGGTATAACTACTATCACCGCCTACTATTTCCAGCCTGTGACTGGGTCAGTTTAATTAAATGCCTCTATCATCTTTTATTGATCATCATTTTTCCTTCTTTATCACTTCCATTCTTCTCCTTTCACTTGCATACTTTCTGTTATTTGCTCCTTATGTCTTTTTCCTAGTATAACTTCCATATGTACATTAATTAAAATTGACCAACAAATTAATTTAACTCTAAAAACAAGTTATGGTTCTTTCATACATTAAAACAAGTTACTTATTCATGCTGCTTAAGGTTTTTAGTTTGGACTCAAAATCTGAAATAGATTTTTGCTAATTTTACAGAACTGTGCAATATATTTGTCTCCTAATGTATTATTTAAATAATTATAGAACCTAATTTTAAGAATTATAATTAGCTCGACAAAAAATATGTTATTCTGCTTCCATTTGATTAAAATTCCTTCAAGTTATATACAGTACTTTGAGTGTTGATCATGGTTCAAAAACATACATATGTTGCTGTATTTCACTTAAGTTTTGTAGATGACAGGCCAATTTGATGCAGGGTGGAAATGTGTGACCTTGATGATATTTTGAAAGATGTGGATGAAGAAAAAAGTAGTCTTTTGAAATCTAGGGCTGTAACCCTAGGACATCCAGGAACCTCTAGTGGCTTTAAATGTTTTCCGGTGTACCTGGGAGGTGCAGGTTATGGTGCCGGTCACTCCACTTTGTCTAGTCCAAGGTATGATGCACCTATAGAAGTATTCTGGTGCTCAACATTAAATCATTTTACCACATTGTAAGTTTGCCTTTTTTTACACTTTCTTTTAACACAATTAAAGGGACCAAATAAAAATTAAAATTTGTACAGCCTAATTTAAAAATATGTCATTTTTTTCTAATACCGTCACACATTTATTGATCAAATTATACATATACTTAATAAATATTTGTGATGTTTAGATCTCATTCAATTAAATTATGATATATATTTGTATGTGTAGGGTTTGCAACAACCTGCATTGCACTTCGTGTGATTATGGTGTTTCTACATTTGTTCACTTTAAGTGGACTTCCAGCACAAACTACATATTTTTAAGAAGTAATATGCCAGATTTTGATAAAGTAAAATCCTGTTTGGTGCAGTCTGAAGGTTGGAATGCGTATGCTTGTCAGTGTTCGTATCACGCCACAGAAAACCTGAATGAACTCCACAATCTACACAAGCTTGGGTGGATATGTAAAGGGCATGGAATGTGACTAAACTTTGGACAGATAAGGTTAATTCAGTGAGGTTTAATTTTTTAGGACTTAGGAACCAATATGCATCATACAGCGAACATAGCAGGCTGCAGGAAGACTGAAAAAAATATTATTATAATCACATTAAACACATTAGATTGATTTTAAAATACTTAGGATTAGTTTACAAGTACTATATAGTAGTATTATAACGATAACCAATTTAATTAATGAAAGGACTTAGCTTATTTTGTACTGTAAGTCTTTAAATGCAGATCAGGATTATGGCTTGTTCTATTATTTATTTGAAACCCTATTAAGATTGGGGGACCAGAAAAAAAAAGTTGCAGCTGTGCGTTGGAGCACACTGGACTAGATAGTTGGTAGATAGAGCTTCATCCATAAACAGGAGAATCTAGGGGCTAAGGTACCATCACCAAAAATACAAAAGTCTATCCCTTTTAATTAATTTAAATTGTTTAAACAAGTTATCTTGAATTAAATATACTCTAGCACAGTGCTATTGTTTGTATGTAAGAAAAAGGGAATTAATTATTTTTGGAAAAACTACAAATAGTACAAAACTGCTACATTTGTTGAACCATCTAATGAACCAGATAATATTTAAAACTGTTGAGTAGCTCACACCATCATTCAAATTTAAGTTATATTTTAAGAAACCTTCATTTCTGACTGTAAATGTAATAATATTCACTTGCATCATCCATGTTTGTAAGTATTCCGTTCTATATGGACTCAAGTTTCCTTACACCCGTGCAGAGTAAATATGTTGTTTAGAGTGATTGATAACAAAATTAAATAATAATTATCTGGTAATAATAGCTATTAAAATATAATTATAGGAGATAGTATAAATGCTGTTAGATTGTTGATGTTGAACACCAATCCAGGAATTGTGCCAGGTAGAATAAGAAATCAATTGTGTTGCATTGTTCACCAATCCTGGAATTGTGCCAGGTAGAAAAAGAAATCAATTGTGTTGCATTGCTTCCCGTTGCCGTGCTCACCAATCCTGGAATTGTGCCAGGTAGAATAAGAAATCAATTGTGTTGCATTGCTCACCAATCCTGGAATTGTGCCAGGCAGAATAAGAAATCAATTGTGTTGCATTGCTTCCTGTTGCCTTGCTCACCAATCCTGGAATTGTGCCAGGTAGAATAAGAAATCAATTGTGTTGCATTGCTTCCCTGTTGCCTTGCTCACCAATCCTGGAATTGTGCCAGGTAGAATAAGAAATCAATTGTGTTGCCTTGCTCACCAATCCTGGAATTGTGCCAGGTAGAATAAGAAATCAATTGTGTTGCATTGCTCACCAATCCTGGAATTGTGCCAGGCAGAATAAGAAATCAATTGTGTTGCATTGCTTCCCTGTTGCCTTGCTCACCAATCCTGGAATTGTGCCAGGTAGAATAAGAAATCAATTGTGTTGCATTGCTTCCCTGTTGCCTTGCTCACCAATCCTGGAATTGTGCCAGGTAGAATAAGAAATCAATTGTGTTGCATTGCTCACCAATCCTGGAATTGTGCCAGGCAGAATAAGAAATCAATTGTGTTGCATTGCTTCCCTGTTGCCTTGCTCACCAATCCTGGAATTGTGCCAGGTAGAATAAGAAATCAATTGTGTTGCATTGCTTCCCGTTGCCTTGCTCACCAATCCTAGAATTGTGCCAGGTAGAATAAGAAATCAATTGTGTTGCATTGCTCACCAATCCTGGAATTGTGCCAGGCAGAATAAGAAATCAATTGTGTTGCATTGCTTCCTGTTGCCGTGCTCACCAATCCTGGAATTGTGCCAGGTAGAATAAGAAATCAATTGTGTTGCATTGCTTCCCCGTTTCCGTGCTCACCAATATTGGAATTGTGCCAGGTAGAATAAGAAATCAATTGTGTTGCATTGCTCACCAATCCTGGAATTGTGCCATGTAGAATAAGAAATCAATTGTGTTGCATTGCTTCCCTGTTGCCTTGCTCACCAATCCTGGAATTGTGCCAGGTAGAATAAGAAATCAATTGTGTTGCATTGCTTCCCCGTTGCCGTGCTCACCAATATTGGAATTGTGTCGGGTAGAATAAAAGATAAATTGTGTTGAATTTCTTCCTTATTGCCTTGCTTGGAGTCAGCAGTTCATAATTAGATTCTTGTTAATTAATCAGCTTAAAATAAAATCATCATTCAATTTTGCACAACTAAATAAAATAAATACACTTCAATACAAATAATCCTAAAAAATAATGATGTAAATAACAAAATTAATAAATCTTTTTGTACAAATGTGATTATTATTCAATGAAATCAAATCTACCTGTGATGCATAAAAGTTAATAAATTATCTGATCAAGGTTAATGAGAAAGGTTTTAAATTATTTATATTCAAGTGCATCACTTTACAAACACAGGAAAGTTATTTATGTTAGTTTGTAATTGAAATAAGAAAATTTGGAAGGCTTTGCCTTATTAATATAGAAATATACTGTGAAGTGTGTTAAAAAAAAAAGTCAAAAACTTCAATTCCAAAGCTTTGATACCTAAAATATCTTTTATTTCAATAAACAATTCATATTATTTGTTTTTATCCCTCTTTCCTATACCTTCTTTATAATATATAAAGGTGCATTTTGCCCGCTCGAGTCGAATGAGCATGCGAGCACACTGGAGCACTCCAATAAATCAAGTGTATAAGTCATTCATAATTGCCGATGAGTAAGTAGACAAGTTTTGCGCAAAAATTAGGTAAACAATTTAAATATTTTCTTCTAATACTTTTAATCATGAGATTTATATAATGTTGGTGAGCAATTTCTACTTATTATAGGTGAAAAATAGAGTTTATAATGTTAACACATAACATTTAGTATGTTTGGTCAATTCAAGATAACATGTAAAATATTCAAAGCCCAGTACAATAATTTTGGTGGGGAGTAGTGGTGGGTGGGTAGGGGTAGGGGGGTGTATTTAACATGCACTTTCTGGATCGATTATATTAGCACATTACTTATAAACCAACTTAAGCCTAGAACACACACAACATCAAGCACCCATCTGTTAATTCATTATTGTTAGAGGGGAAATCCACATTTCAATTTCAAATTTTTTGGCCGTGCCAGTAATCTAACCCAAGACCCTTAGTTTAAAGTAAATTGGTGAAAGTTATTAAATTACGCTAACAAAATTAAAGTATAGAAAATAAAAATTCATGTGAAATGACATCACAATATTAACTTTTTAGATATTTTTTTATTCCGTCGACCCAGACACTGAAAATGTGCGTTTCAACTATCACATGCAAGTGATTAATTTCCAATGCACACCAGATGTTTCATGTTGTTAAATTTTACTTTACACCTACAAATGTAGATCCTTTTACACTTAGCCAGAGCATGTTTTCCACCACAGAAACATGTAATTAAACACACATTTGAATTTTATTAAAGGAAAACATTCATTGTAGGTTAGGATGTATATAAATCTTCAGTTTATCATATGTTTGCAAACTATTTTAGTTTAATTTAAACTAGTTATAATTATGTGATTACAGCTTTCTAGTACTTTGAAATAAATTTGTTCCAATACAAGAAGAGAGGCAAAAGAGTATTCCTTTGTTGTAAACTAGGGTCGAAGGCGTTGAAATGTGTTCTTCTGAGCCTCTCTAGGTACGCGTCTACAGCTGTGGCAGGAAGAAACAGTATGTGGGCTGGTTTAGGAACCTGTTTACTCAAAGATCTAGCCTGGAAATGGAACAAACATGTTTAAATATTGAAGCATGTGCAAATACAATCCAAATATTTGTTTACTAACTCGAATCTAATATTTTAAATGAAGCTATTAAATAGGTTATTTTATAGTAGGCCAAAAACATTTATCATTCATCATATTTAAATTAGTTTATAAATAATTAACAAATATCACCTTTGCCAGATGTTGTTTAGCTCTGTTGGCAATATCAAAGAAAACTCAATCAAAGCCTTATTACACTCAGCCCGTAGTATGTTTCGTGGGATACGGAGTGTTTGAGCAGCACATCTTGAGGTAAGGCTACCACGTTGTGTTGTATGTTATGAAAAACAGAGCGAAGTATGTTTGAAATTCCTTGGGCCTTTCCTAGGTGACTGGCTGCATGATCAGCATGAACATTTTCTACTCCTACAATAAAAACAGTTCAAAATCTGATGTAAGGTGAACTCAGTCAGATGTTTTGTAAATCTATAAATTGAACATTAAGAATATTTACGGCTTAATCTAAGGGGTAAGAGAAAGGTAATGTTTGAGGAAGTGTTCCTGCATTAGTGCAAAGAGTAAATAATGACCAAGTAAAATTCATATTAAACGCCCAAGTCCATGGGGCCACCGGAGTGGGTATTTAGAATTTAATAATGCTGAATAAAAATGGTTGCATTTTTATTTTGGCACTAACATTACTAGCCTTTACAACATCTTAGAGTTTTGTATTAATCATTATGATCATCTATTAAAATTGCGATTTTATCATTATTACTTAAAATTTAACAATGAAAACTAATCTCACTAATGTTTTAGTTATGAATGAAATCATCAATAGCTTCAATTTTATTGCTTGCATAATAGCCTAGTTATAATAATAGCAAGTGTTTTGGCCTGCCACTATTATAAAAGGTCAAAGGATTGCAATTATTTATATACATTACAACTTTACAACTAGATGCTAGCTTTAAATATAAGTGTTGTCATTTTTAAATTTCATTTTAATTAAGTAGGCTATTTTTGAACAAATTACCTGCAGTTTCTAGCAACAGATAATAGACTGAAGACACTGATCCTTCTGAATACACTTCCATGGCTTCCAAATCAGGAAAACTAGATATGTTCAGCTGATTAGATCGTGCAGTTATCAGTCTCTTCAAGTAGCGTTTGGAAAGTTTATGTTTTTTTGAAGCCTATAGAGAGTAAACTTGTTTAGGAACCTTTTGATATGAAATATAGCTTCTTTTTTTTTAGCACAGCTTCTTACTACCTTTTCAGGTTATACTAAATATTTACTTATTATGCTAATGAGTTAGGGATGAGGAAGGTTGAATTTAGAGAAAGTATAATTGCATTTGTTGGAGGCAAAGTTGTAAACCATTTAGGAAAAGTCACCCTTAGTACATCGACCAGGATTCGAACCCTGATTCCCCATTATCAACAGTCTAATCTATTGCGAGAGTGACACCTTAGACCATGCGGTCACCGAATTAGTTGTAAATAAATATAGTTTTATTATTTTTTAACTTAATATGACTTTAATAGACCATTAAAACAATAAACTTTGGAATTCAATCCTCATGAAATGAAAAGCAGAACTTTACCCGATGCAATTCAAGTGCAACTGGATGTTTATGAGCCTTATTCTGGAATATACTCTCGATAACGTCTTCCCAGAACTTAAGCCTCATTTGACCAATCCGGGCATCACTAATTTGGTCCTGAACTCGTGCCACTTCAATGTTGAATGCTCTGATAGCAAATGCTGATGTGCGGCAATTGTGTGGCAGTAGTAAGGTACACAGGAAATTTTCATAGTCGAACTGCCTACCAACAAAACATCAAAATTATGACAAGTTATTGCATAAAATATTAATATCTTTATGAGTGTATCTTAATTTAATCTAGTTTTATTCTTTAAAAATGTTGTTGCTTCTAAAATTGATATTAGATTGTTATGTGTAAGGCAGTTTATATAATTATGATTTAGTTTGTTATTTTTTTATTCACCGTAAAGTATTAACGTGACACATCTTTACCAACCGAGCTCCTCAGGGATTTATTTGTCTAGATCTGGGACACGGTTTAAAATTCCAGGGCCATTGGTAAAAACCAAAGCTACTATGTTACTTTAATTTTAAATCTGCGTTCACATTGGTATACTCTGATTTTGGTTAGAAGAATGGTTTAGAAAATTCAAACATTTATTTTTGGTCAACAATGATAAAATTGTACTATAATATGTTATTTTATATCAATTATATTTATGGATAAATAATATATATCAAAAGTGACAGGTGCATATAACATTTCTTGATGTATGATATGGTTCTTCCTACCTAAATCATACTAGAAGGACTATCTTATAAACAAGTGACGTTACGACAAACACATTGCAGTTTGTTTGGAAAGCTTCTCATAAACTTACATGTACAGTAAGTAATAATCAGACTATATATTATGTTGATTGTCTCAAAGCACTGCTACAATTTTGTTGCATCACTTAACTCATTTGGGCATGAAAATTAATTTACCACAACTATTTAGCTTAAGTTTATAGTTTTAGGTTGAACATTTTATAATTCAGGTGAGTTTTTTTTCCCACGAAATTAAGAGGATACAAGTAAGTAGAAAGGGGTATACAAACAATGAAGTTTAGGTTTAAATAAGTTTATATGAGTATCACCTGATGATTCTAATGGAAAATGATGTTATAACAAAATCATTACAAAACAGCATTATTATTTATAGACCATATGGTTCAATATGGCGATCAATGAATGGTTTCTTGGATTAGACTGATTACTCAACTAGCTTGCAGTCACATATCTCCTTCACTTTTATGCAATGTTAATTTCCTCACAATCTACTAATTACGCTAATGGGTAAGTAATTATGAAGGTTGAATTTAGAGGAAGTGAACCCGCATTTGCGTGAATGGAAAGTGGAAAACCATTTAGGGCCCCCAGTTCACCTGAGCGAGGTTCGAACCTCAATCTACCTGTCCTCAGCAGTGTAGTTCAACACGAAACTAGCACATTAGCTAACCAAACCACCGAGGTGGGCCTTTCTGTTATTATTTTGAGGAAAAGAGGGGGGAACCCCCTAAGCCACCACAACCATTGTTTTTTACTGTAAAATGTATTCCCACTAAATAAACTTTAAGATGGCCTACTGTTTGGAACTGTAAACATTTTGTTGCTAGAGAATTGTGCTTTTATTTTACAATTTTAAAATGAGGCACGTTAAGCCCAGTAGGACCTCCGTCCTTTCAAATAAAGCTTTTGATTACTCTTGTTATGCTCATTAAATTAAGTAAACATAATGTATATATAAAAAAACAATTACCTCACAATGTTCAAACAATAATCTGATGGAGCTGTACTATATTGATAATTGTGATTTTTATAGTAAAATTTAAAAATACTTATTTTATTCAAATGAGAAAATCGATACAATAACATTTAAAATAGCGCCTAATCGACTTATTCAATTTCCATAACAAAAATCATAGATTACTAAAATAAATGTAGCCATAGACTATACCTATAAAATCTTTTGGATAAAACTAGTTAAAAAGATTTTACATATTACTCCTAGACTAACTATAGTCCAACACCATTTAAACCAATCTGTGTTAATGAACCTAACATGAAACATCAAGGTGCGGATTAACTAGAGCATTTGTTCGGAGTAAAATGCTCAAGTGAATACCTGTGTGAGAATACGCGCCGAACGCTATCGAACAACTGTTGGTTTTTTGGGAATGCTCAAAGGAAGTCTGTTCGTTTGTGCTCAGAGGATACGTGTTTCCGTACCTGTTTGGATCTTTCGGAGTGTTTGCTGCGATGGAGTGGCTGCAGAAGAATGTTTGAGGTTATATATATATTATATTATATATATATATATATATATATATATAAAATTTTAATTATTTAATTATAAATTATAATATAAATAATATATTATATAATATATATATATATGGAGTGAAACTGTCTAGATTAAAAACTCGTAACCAGGTTTCTTATTTTAATGTTAACGATTTCCCAACTATAACACTAATACTTTGTTTTGAAATACTGAACAGGTACTGCAAGCTTGTAAATGAGTCCTCAGAAGGTTAAAAAAAACGTAACGTTAATGCCAAACAATCTTTCACTGGTATTGCTTTACGGAATTTTGTGTCTGCAATTGTATGTCCGACAAGGTTAATAAAATCTGAAAGTCTTGAGATGATATTTGGGTGAAATTTCGGAAATGTCCTTCGTCCAATTCCTTTAAAAGTTATTATTTTGCCACCTACAAAATAGCCATATTGTTCACATTTTCCTGTTCCTCATTTTATTATTTTTAGTCAGTGTATACAGCACAAAAAACAACCTTCGGCACGTATCAAATCCATTTTGATAGTGAGCTCAAGTGCTTGTCCTGTTCTTAGTAAAATTGGCGGGAACAAGACGAGCACCAGCAAACAGTCCAAATGCTCGGAGTATTCGGACGTATCAAGCTCGTTCGGGGTGTTCAGTTTGTTCTGTTCGTTCAAAGTAAAATGCTCAAGTGAATACGCATCTTGACATTAGTTAAAGTCCGTATCACACGACACTAGCTCGTACTTGAAATCCAGTGTGCTAGCTAGCACTAGCTAGTACGTCATCATCTAGCGTCGTGTGAATCAGAAATACTGGTTCTGCCACTTGGTACTAGCTACCATACTAGTTGTGAGGATAGAACACGTGCTATTTTCGTACTAGTTTGGACACTAGTCTATGTAATTCAACCAATCAATGCGCGTTGAGACTGTTGTGTAGAGAAATGTTATAAATGACGCCAACATGGTCATCAGATGTGATTTTGTTGTTGGCAGAAAATTATTCTAAACATCCTTGTTTATATAATACCAAATTTACACAGTATGACAATATATTTAATATATATAAATTTAATTTAAAACATGTCATCTTAAAACGACAAACTGTGTTCCAGACCCAATTTTAATCTAAATAAACTTGATAGCATGCCAACCTTGGGCGGGTTTTATTTTTAGAATATAGAGTGTGCGTAGGCCTAAAAAAGAACATTTGTGTATCAAGGATACTGTACTTGGACACCCATGGGCTTAGGGACCCCTGACCACATTGTAAATAAATGAATACAAATTTAGGGAGCTACTAAACGTTTGTGTAACCCCGAATGTATATTACCTAACCTCCGAATGGATCATATTTAGCATCCTGCGACCATTATTTCGTCTTTCCCAACCAGTCCCGTGTCTATATTCATTTTCCTACGCTCCCTCTCATAATTTTCAATATCTTTATTAGTAATTAATACAGATGCTGACCCAAAATTAATCTCCGAAGTTCGATAAATATTTGCACTACAACCTAGGACCAAACTAGCAGCGTGTGAATACTCTAGTCCCATTTTCATTGTACTAGCTAGTATACATATATCTAGGCGCTAGCTAGCATACTTGATTTCTAGTACAAGCAAGTGTCGTGTGATACGGGCTTAAAGCATTAAGTGTTTTGAAGCAAAGCTTAACACACTAGCTTTGTAGGAATAAATACATATACGTTCTTGCATACGGCATAGTCATGAATAATTTCGTTAAACCATGTGCTAATAAAAGGTAAATATTTAGGTTGAAGTACAAATTGTTCCTATTATCTTAAGTTTGTTAGACATTCTAGATTTGTTTTAGTAATAATAATTTAATTCTTTTCATTGATGTAAAAAAAAGTCACAGTCTTGCTGGGACAGTAAAAATGATGAAAATTTCCTACAAATATATAATTATTTTGTTTTATTATATTATTGCATAGCATTAATACTTTTTTTAGTAACTTTTAATATTGTCATATAGAACGTTTTGGTGAGGTCGTAAACATCACCACTGAAATTAGAGAAGGAGAGCTCCGTGCCATGTAACCTTATGATTCCGGTTGGCAAATATGATTTATCTCTGATGCAGACGTGTCAAATTTTATTTAAACCCCAAAGAGGCGTTATTTATACTCTGAATGGGAAAAGCTTTAAGTAAACACATAACATTATACTGTATGTATACATTTATTTTATTTGCATTATATATTTTATAATGGCAAGAAATAAGGGATTAAATTAAGCTATTTTTTATATTTGAGTCATTACATGTAGCTGTCACTTTTAATTTTTAAATAAGGTATATAAGAAAAGTTTATGAATTATATAAAACTGAACTACTTGTTTGGTAAACTATTTTGAAATTTCTGAATAACCTGATACCCAATGCTTTTTTTTTTAACGTTAGGGCTAAATTAGCCCTTAATTCTATCCACACTACATGTGAAGAACAAAACACTAATTCCACTTACACCAAAAATACCTGACGAATAAGGTTGGTTCATACACCCACTTGGGTGACTGCTGCTCGCAGTAGACTAGACTGCCGATGATGAGATTGTTCAAATCTCGGTCGGGTCTACTGAGGGTGACTTTTCCAAAATGGTTTTCACTCCCCTTCCATCCAAATATGCGTAAACTTCCTCCAAATATAACCTTCCTAATCCCTAAAACCTTCAGCATAATTACTACATGAGCATATAGTCTGGACAGGTAGTAAGATGTGGTATTAAATAGCATAATAAATATACACCTTAGTAGAATTTGTGTTTGTGGGGGATAAAGGGGGCGGGCAGGAACCAAACTTAACCTATAGGTCTAGTAGGTCTTTGGGTATAGTAACACAAAGGTTAGGCTTCTTAAATTTTTCACTATTTCATATTATGGAAAATGTAATTATTTTTAACATCAATAGGCATTCACACAAAACAAAAGCAATTTCCAATGATAACAAAATTAATATTGTAAAATAATTCCATATAATTAATTTTAAAAAAAACCCAAAAAACCTCACCTTAATCACAAAAGAATGTAAATATTCTAAAAGAATACAAAATATTTCCCATAATATGACATAATTAAATAAAAATTAAAGAAGCCCACCCTTTTTATTATCCCCCCCACCCCTCTCTTTAAATCCTTCATACTTGCTCTTGTTTTTGCGGAATGGAAATACCAAATATCAACCGCACCAATAGGCCTACTTTAACTTATTTATTTAGAGGTTATGTTAATAGGAGAAAAAAAGGGAACAAATATGCTGACTATATGTTCAGGGCCATGAGAGGACAAGAAGACTGTAGGAAGCCTAATGTAGAAATATAACTGAGAGGAAGAAAAGGGGAATCGTGATTGGAGAATAGAAATATAAAAGTTTAGGACAGAATTGGGTATGTTTTTCTTTCTAAACAGTGCAGTAAGAATATGTGATGATTTTTGTGTTAAGCCGGTGACTACTGAAAGTGTTGCTTAGTTAAAGATGAAGCTGTGAGAAGAGGGATCTTGCCACTCAGCCAAGGCTCTCTTGTGAGTAAATTCAAATTAAACTCTAAACAAAATGACTCAAAATACATTAAGGCTCTTCCACCATATATATTTAAACAAGACTAAAAAATGGACTAAATAAATTACTGTATCATAGAATAATAATATAAGTAAGTAGTGGTAATGATATAAATTAATTTAAACATACAATTTTTTCAGTAGGGGCATACCTACAGCTTCTAAATACCAATTTGGTGTTAGGGATGAAGGAAATGCATTTTAGAGGATGTGTAGCCACATTTGCTGGAGGAAAGTGGATTATTTTAAAAGGGAAAACCATCCCTAGTACACCTGACCACGACTTGAACCCTGATCAATAGCAGCTGGTCTATTGTGAGAGTGCTGCCATAGAACATTTGGTCACCAAATCGGGCTAAATTTAACTAAGTTTAGCAAATTGAAATCCTTTATTTTGAATGTTTCTACTAATGTTTTGTTGACATATTACTATATTGTGTAAGATAGGGCTTACTTTCTCTTGATTTTTGTTAATTTTGTTTTTGAACCCATGCAATTAATATGATGTTGTAATGTTTTTTGTTGTTTTTTTAATCTGTACCCACACAATAAGTTTTAAATATTCAATTGTAATGCTAAATTATAAAGTGCCTTGGTATATGATCCATTGGAATTATTTAAACACACGACCATGGCCATGGCTTTGCAGTATTGTATAAAATCAAATGATTTAAAATAAAAATCTAATTTCATTATGAATTAAATAAAACTGAAATTTGATGGAGCATTCAAGTTTATCAGCAAATGTTTATCTAAATTTTAAGTAGACCTTATAGAGACAAATAACAATGTTATGCAAAAATTAGAATGATTATTATTTGTTGCAGGATGTGTGGTGTGACATGATATAGCAACCATGTTGCGTAGTAGAGCCAAGAAAGTAACCCTTAAAACTGTCAAACAGTTGGATGCTTTCCCGAAAGTTCCAGACTCTTATGTGGAGACTTCACCTGTGGGTGGCACGTGTATGTAATACACTGCACTCAAACATATTTCATATTCTAATATTCAACTTATTCAAAGAAAACTTTGGTTTTACAAATAAACAATCAATAAAGCATATGTAGATTTCTTATATTGTGTGACGCTTTGGTTTTCTATTGCTTGGTTGATTTATGTGGAGTAGGTCTGGACATGTATTATTTTGTAACCCAGTGTTTTTCGAACTGTGCTCTATTGAGCCCTTCAGCTCCCCCATAGTCATATCAGGCTCCCTGAGGTGATTTTAGAATATTCTTTATTTGGTTTTCACATAGTAAAATAACATAATTAAGATTGCCAATTTTTTTTCAAATATGAATAAAGAACGTTTGTTAAAGGCAAAGTCAGAACATGGTCATGAAGTTTTATGTGCTTATACTTGTAAAATTTAACTATCATTAGTGAATTTTCAAAATATTAGTGTAAACATTTTTATGAAAGCTCCAGCATGATTTTTTTTTCTGCAAGGGCTCCTTCACTCTAAAAAAGCTTGGGAACCCCTGGTCTTATCTGTGTTTGAATAATTTTGTGAGACTAGTTTTTTTCAGTGTTATACATTAGTGAATGTGTTATCTTTATATTCAAATATTTGAAGCAAATAAAAACAAACTATTTACATAATTTGTCAAAATGTTTCATTTAGCAAAAAATCTATATATTAATTTAAGAGAATGAAGAAACAATGAATAAAGATTATTATGAAATTATGATTAAATTTAAACCAACAAAACATCAGATTAAGTCACAATTCTTCTCAGAGATCATGCAATTATGATTAAATATATTTGTTTGAATAGATAAAATTTAATAAAAAAAAGCTTGGTTTCATTTCTAAATGGGCAAAGTAAACCAATTTGTTAAAACATTTAGGGACTGGTATTTACTGTAAGTTAGACCTACATAACCTCCATTGTTTAGGATGTTGTGTTTCAGTCTCGGTGGTGACTTGTTTCCTCATCTTATGGCTTATGTATGCCGAGATCTCGTACTATTTAGACAGTCGCTTTATATTCAAGTTTCTACCTGACACAGACTTTGATGCCAAGCTCAAGATTAATGTAGATCTAACTGTGGCCATGCCATGTGGCAGTAAGTAATATTTATTTTTATAAAATATAGTTATCTGTTCAATGACTATTGTTTGGATTTAAAAAAAGATAGTCTATATATATTTTCTGAGATTTAATATGGTGATTAAACATGTTCAAAGGGCCCAGATAAAACTTAAACTTTATAATAAATGTGCCTTCATTTACATGGAAAGATAGTAGGAAACCGTTTAAGGAAATACATTCTCACTATACCTGTGTTGGGATTCAAACTCTGACCTCTTTGTAACCAGAAAACCATTCTAGACAAGCTTTACATTAGTCTCCTAGCCCACTGATGTGGGTTACAATCTTTTCTGATAGGCTTATTGTTAATGTTCATGATTGAAGGCATTGGGGCGGACATCTTGGACTCTACTGATCAGAATGTTCTGCAGTTTGGTCGTCTAGAACAAGAGGACACATGGTTTGAGTTGTGTCCAGAGCAGAGATTACATTTTGATGGTGTTCGCCATGTCAACTCATATTTAAGAGAAGAGTTTCATGCAATACAAGAACTTCTTTGGAAGACTGGACAAAACACACTTTTTGGGGAGTTGCCTAAAAGGTACACCTGTTTTTGATTATCAGGAGGTCCTCAGAATTTTTATACTAGAGATTTTAAGAATAGTTCAAATAATAATACAGCTTTGTCAAATGTTGGATCTTGCCAGAAATAACCAGTTTTATCAAGTCACTGAAGTGAATCACTATCTGCTGTTAGGTTAGGCCTATACATCAATTTGCTTATGAATCAGACTATCCTTTGAAACCTAGTGCTATTATACACATAAACAAAAGTTATTTGACAAACAGCACCTTATTTTAGGATCAGGATTTCCTTAGATAAGAGTCAGCTCTTTAATATATATACACAATGTTTTGTAAATAATATGTGAAACTCAGAGACATATTATTATTATTATTAGCACCACGTCTTACTACCCGTTCGGGTTATACGCACTTACGCTAATGTGTAATGGTAGGGTGATTGTGAGATGAAATGAAGGACCTACAGTTTAACGTGGAATCCGAACCACGGTGGAGGCCTGGCATTCCCCACATTCACAAGATGTCTTGTCAGAGGTGAAGGAAGGGTTTGGAAATCAGATTAATCTGTGCCGGGACCGAGGATTGAACCCCGGCCGCCAGCACAGAAGTCTGACACCTTACCCCTAGACCACCAGGTCACCCAAGCTCAGAGACATATTAGTGGGATACAAAAAGAGTGGATTGAAGTAAGCAACCTGGTGGCAGAAACCCTTCCTTCCCCCAAAAAAATATATGAGCGAAGTCGCAGGGCAGCTCGGCAACACACCTCTGTAATTGCAGCGAAAAACAGGATTGTGGTATTGACACCCTGTTACATGTGTAGTGAACGAGAACCATTTGACTGAAAGTCTGAACCACATGCACACAACCTTAAACTTACAGCAGCATATAAACATTACAGTAGTTTTCATATTCTGAAAATTTAAAAATGACACCTGAACACGGGAATCGAACCCGAGACCGTTGGCTTAGTACACCAATGCTCTAACCACTGAGCTATCCAGGAATCATCTTGTGACCAGGATCATTCTTCACTCATATTTTAAGGCAGAGTCTATGATGGATGTGAGGAAATTTTTTGCTACAAGTGTGTGATTTTATTAAGCTCACGAGCTATCAGATAACGCAGCCACCTTACACCACATCACAGTAGCTGTTTGAAAATGTGTCCAGCACATTCAACACACCTATTTCAATGACAAACCATTTCTGCCTGGATCTGTGGAAAAACTCCTGGCACTGTCTCACAAACCACTACAGGGTGTCTATCCTCCGGGAAAATCAGGGAAAACTAGAATTAGCCGGGAATTTGAAGTGATTGGGGGAAAAACGAGAATAAGTCGAGAATTGGTAAATTACAAAAATTATCAGGGAAAATGTTGTTACACTAAAAATATGAAATATAATAATCAGTAAATTACATTGTTATTCAAACTGTCTCTTTTACATTTGTAGCTGTGTAATATATTTTATAATTCCTAGTAGACTATGTTAATACATATAGAAAAACTGTTTAAAAGATTAACAAAAACAGGCGGGAGGGGGTGGGGGAGTTATTGAAGGGTGGGACATATTTTGAGTAGGGGAAATCAGGGGTAAAATCAGGAATTTCATTGATCAACCATTAGAACATGTGCAACCAAGTCTTCTGTGCTGACAACAGCATAGTTCATAGCCCAGGGATTCTATATTTTCCCATAAGAAGTCTATAGTAGGTCATGTCCGGTATGGGACAGGTCACAATCTACTACTGACACATGTTAATTGCGCGGTCAAGGATTTATGTTGCTGGCCTGATCCTGTGGCTTCTCTAACATTTCTGGGGAGGTGGGAGGAAGGGTTTCCGCCCCCCACCAAGCTGTTTACATAAATCCACTCCTTTTGTTTTGTATCCCTCCTACAACTTATCTGAGTTTTCCACATCAACTACAAAAAACAGTGTATAACTAAAGCGGGTTTTGGAATGAGCCCATTAAAGTATTAAATGCACGTGAACCGGGTGAAAGGATTATCTTGTTAAGAGATATGAATGGAGGGTGGGCACCCATAGGGACAAAACAGTGTGTGTTAGGAAGGTATGGTGATGACAGGGTAAACAAGAATGGTAATGAGTTAGTGGGTTTGTATTTAGAAAAAAGTTTATGTTGAACACATGGTTTAAGAACAAAGAAATTCCCTATGTATACATGGCGAAGGAACAATTTGAGAACAATAATTATTGAATTTGTGTATGATGAGAAAAAGTAACTTTACAAGATCATGAGTGAAATGTTGACGTAAATGCTAATATATAAAGACTACTTGAAACAGAATAAAAGAGGCTGTAGTTGAGTGTGCGAAAAATATATGTGGATCTGTGGTGGTGGAAACTAAAAAAAAAAAGAGATGCATGGTGGAATGAACAAGTGAAAGAATCTGTGAGAAAAGAAATAAGCATACAAATAAATGATTGCTGTGAAGAGTGAGAATGATTTTGAAGGAAATAAGAAGCTGACCTGGAAGTGGGAAAGAGAACAAAACAAAGAGTGCAAGGAAAGACCTGTGTCATCCAGAATGAACATGGGATTAAAACTGTATAAGAGAGTGATGAGGGGAAATGATTGTCAGCTTAGTATAAATGGAAAACTGTTAGAACAAGGGAATGAATTTGTGTATCTGGGCAGAATGTTTTGTAAAGATTGAAGGATAGGTGGTGAAATCATAGGCGACTAAATGCATCTTGGAGAGTAGTTGGATGTATGTGGACTATTGCAAAGAATGCAGTGGTATCATGAAAGAAAAATATGGCATTATATAAAAGTGTGTTGACGCCAACATTGTTTTATGGACGTGAAGTTTGAGTTTGTCAAGAGAAACACAAGAGCAGGGTGAATGTGGACAGTCAGTAATGGAGGAGTGCAGTTTGAAAAAGAATCCATTAGGTCATTGGGAAAGAAACATCTCGTGTTGGTTTGGTTATGTTGAGCGGATTATTGACAAAGCAAATATATGAAGGTAGAGTGTGTGGATCAAAAGGTAAGGAGTAGGAGGAGGAAGTGGCTAAATGCTATAGACGAATATGTTTTATGAATAAAAGCGCATATATGACTCGGTGTATGGATGTTGTTGAAGTGAAGTAAGTATGCATGGATAGGAAAGTGTTGAGCAAGTTATTGAGGATGGATTGAGTACGAAGTTGTTTTATGAGCTATATGCACAGTTTCTTGCCTACTCCATAAGGGAAAAACGGGGTGTATGTATGATGAAAGATGTGGCACTAAAAATCTTAGCTTAGTACAATATTATGTATACCATTGATAACTTAGTTACAAATGTTAACCTATCTAAATAAATTTTTATTTAAAAGTATTGTAATAGTATAGTTAATGAATGGTTGTATGAAAACTAATTACATAAGATTTGTTTGATTGTGTTTTAGGAGTGTGATCCCAAACAGAGACCCTGATGCTTGCCGTGTGTTTGGAAGCTTAACTCTCAATAAAGTGGCGGGCAACTTCCATATCACGGCAGGTCGGTCCCTGGCACTTCCGAGAGGACATATCCATATCTCCGCCTTCGTGTCAGAACGAGAATACAACTTCAGCCACCGCATCGACAGGTTCTCATTTGGAGACCCGAGTCCGGGTATTGTCCATCCCTTGGAGGGTGATGAGAAGACCACCGCTGATAGTAAGTTGGTCATGTTTTGTAAGTTTGTAACCGCAGTTAATAGTTGAATTTGAAAGCCTCCAATAAGTTTAAAATATACTGTTTTAAAATGTGCCTAGGCAAGGAAATGAATAAAACTTTATTGAACATTTTGTTGGTACTCTATAGTTGCCATGGTTGCGAGAACTACACGGAAGAATTAATCTCACACTATGGATTTTGTTAAGCACTGCATCTTACTACCCGTTTGTTTTATATGTTTTTGCACTAATTACGCTGATGATTTTAAGGAGTAAGAAAGTTATATTTAGAGGAAGTGTATCCATAGTTGTATGGAAGGAGAGTGGACAATTATTTTGGGGAAAAAGCCCTCAGTACACTCGACCTAGATTTGAACCTCAATCTCCCCGTCATTGGCAGTTTAGTCTGCTGCGAGAATAGTGCGTTAGACCATGCAGCCACCAAAGCGGGTTATGAATTTCTCTATTTCAAAAGCGTTCAACATAAGAAAAAAAATAAAAAATAGGGAAGTTTAACCAAAGTTAGTTTAATTGAACAATTGGTTTTAAATTTAATGAAGTCTAACTGCCTTGGTGATGCATTTACTTAACGCATTAGTTTTGTGTTGAGCTAGACTGCTGATGATGAGGAGATCAAGATTTGAATCTTGCTCGGGTAAACTGGGGGTAGTTTTTCCTAAATGGTTTTCCACTCTCCCTCCACATAAATGCAGATTCACTTCCTGTATATTCAACCTTCCCAATTCCTAACCCATTAGAGTGAGTAATACTAAAGCGTATAACCTGAACGGGTAGTAGGACATGGTGCTAAGTATTATTATTATTAATGATGTTTGTTTAGACACATTGTTATTTTAAGCCCTATCTATTTAGTTTTATATTAGGGAATTTAAAAATGTCACGATCATTTTGTAATTGGTCTGTGAACATAGTATAATGAGCTGTTTAGAGAAAGAAAAGGTCTTTATTGACTACTAATCATGTACTATGTTTAATAAGTCTATGTTTATTTAATTTTGAATGAATTCTAGAAATGTTTCTTCATTTAAAGTGGAGGCTTATTTAATATTCATAAATGATTAATGGAAATCAAAGAATTATTTTTGTCTGAGATTTTGTGCCCCGCATATTTAAACATTCATTACTAGTTTACCTATTTTATCTCTCCTTGTTTGGATAACTTTCCCATGACTCATAAATGTAGATTTAAAAAAAAATGAATAATTGCATATAGAATATTGATTTTAGTTTGATCCAATTAACATTTACAATTTGTCAAATAAATGTTTCAGACATGATGTTGTACCAATATTTTGTGGAGGTAGTCCCAACAGAAGTAAATACATTCTTACAAACTCTGACAACTTACCAGTATTCCGTTAAGGATCATCAACGCCCAATTAATCACCACAAAGGTTCTCATGGAGTCCCAGGAATATTCTTTAAGTATGATATGAGTGCCCTTAAGGTCAGGGTAACACAACAGAGGGATTCCTTAGGACAGTTTCTCGTGCACCTTTCTGCCATCGTGTCGGGGATATACATAACCTCAGGTATACTCTAACTTTTATATATATGCCTAATATTACTTCCAAACTCAAAACTATATCTTTTAAGTATGAAAAGGGCATGGAGATTGTAACGTGAATTGCACCAACACGTGTGTGGAGAAGTTATGTAAGCACTTTGTGCAAAAAAAAACCTATTTTACTGTGCCTGGTATTGAAACCTAGTCTCCGAGGTCATTAGCTGTGCAGCTAACAATGCCAATATTTATTTATATTTCTATGTTATAGTAAAGGCTATAGTGTGGTTGAGATTAAGGGTGGGAGTAGATAGGATCTAATGAGAAGAGGGTAGCAGAGGGAGTTGTTATATAGGTGTGTAAGAGGGCTGCTATGGAGAAGAGAAGTATTCTTGAAGTGTAAGGAAGTACTAGTGCCCTTTGTCACATATGCAGCTGAAACATGAACAATGATGTAAGAGAGACTAGGAAAGTGGAGGACATAGAAATGAACTTTGCGAGGAACATGTTAGATGTTACGAGGATAAACAGGATTAATAATGAAGCTATCCAGGAAAGCTGGGATGCAGGGAGTAAATGAGATATTGAGGAAGCAAGGCTGAGCTGTTATGCTCATGTAATGAGGATGGAAAAGGAGAGAACATCAAAGAGAATAATTTAGATGAGGTATGTAGGAAAAATACCACAAGGGAGACCAAGAAAGAGCTGTAGGAACAGATAACAAAGAGATTGCAAGTTGAAGGAAAAAGGAAGATTAGAATAGTTTTCGTTCATTATAAAAACATTTTTTGCTGTAAAGAAATTTACTGTTTTAGTTTATTATCATAATTCCAACATAATTTAATAAATTGAGTGCTTCACATTCACAGGAACTTTGTATTGTTTCAGGCATAATTAACAGCCTAGTTCAAATCCTTGTAAATTTGTTCACTTGTAAGTACCTGAACAGTAAAGAGAGAAGAGTTGCCTACTCCAAGAAGCCAAGACCGCCAATATCTTTGGTGAAACCAGATATTATTCCTGACATTGCAGTGATGAGTTCTTTACCTGACATCAGCCCCACATGATAATATAATCTAGTGACATCACAACTTTAACGAAGTTTTTGGAGTTGTAAACATGTTAGGCTTGACTTCATCTACCACTAAACTTGTATTTTATCCACCCCCAATCGCGTTTGAGTTATTAGTCTGAAATCTTGCAACCACTTAAAAGGACTCTGACAGGCCTTGCCATGTCCGGTAACAATTGGGTCTTTTAACAATCAATTTTAGTGCCATCACTCCCATTAATTAAAAGAAAAAAATGGCACCAAATGATTATATTTAACAAACATTGAAATAGGTTGAGGGGGCTAATTTAGCCTCAAATTTCAAAATTAGAATGCAAGAAAACACATCACAGTAATTTTCAGGGCACTCCACTGCACATTTGAAAAGGAAACCTAAGAATCCAAGCAACATCGATCAACCTCTAGCCCTAGTCTATTCAGTGTTCTAACTCTTCTGCAGAATAAAAGCCTAATGTTCATTGTAAATAAATTACTGATGTGTTTTGTGTTTAAATTGTAAACTTAAAGGCCTACATTTTTTGGTAACTCTGTAGTCCTTGCCCTAAACCCACCTTTCAATGTTGTTTTTAATTATTCCTAGTAACTAATAAATAATAGTAAGATAATTATTTTGTATGAAAGCTGCCAAAATTACTGTAAAAGCTATTTGATCTGATGTATGAATAAATGAAAGGGTTTTTATAGTTATCAAATTGAGGTTCAATAAGTTGTGGATGAACGATACATAGGTAAACTCTGTTTACCGTGAAAAGTAGCAGTGTGGCAGATTATACTATGACCCTCTCTTATAAGCTATATCAGCAGTTCCCAAATTTTTTGAATCACGAAGCACTTTTAAAGAAGAGAAATTCATCACAGAGCACTATTGGTCCAGTGATGCCAAAGGTACCTAAGTGTGTTTTTTTGCTGTTTTTACCTAACTGCATTTTTAAAGTTGTTAGTCGATATATAAAGCAAAAGAACATTTTTTTTTCAAGTTCTAAATAGCATAAATTTTGATATAAACTTAATTTTTCCCTTTGAAATTCATTGAAAATTGGAGCTTTAAATATCATTTTAGCAAAACACCAATTTTGCACATGTGTCTTTGGCATAAGGGTGACAATATTTTCACCTAGCACCTATATAGGTACTAAACAATTACAACACTATTAAAAAAAAAATCTGGAAAGTTGCTTAAGCCAACCATCATATCTGAAAGAGTGGTGGCGAAGTTCTCACAGAGACTGGGTTAGCTGGCATCGTCGGGGTATCCATCTGGTTTTGCCATGTGCAGTCTCTGTGCTTCATCGATGTTTTAGATGATTTGCACAGTTCCAAGAAGGTGCGGGCGGCCAAAGCCGACTGAGGTGATGCATGTGAATATGCACTTCGGCTTTATAATACTTGCTATCTACAGTGATTCACAGCACACTGCTAGAGTTGAATAATTTATACCTAAACACAGTTCATGGCTACAAAAACACGCAGTTTTGAGATCTTGCTACATTTATTTTTCTCTCCTCTCTCTTTGCGGAGCATACTTTGAGAACCGCTGAGCTATATTTTGTTGGAATAGTGAAAGATAAGCTTGCTATACCCCGATTTTTATAGAAAGTCCACTTTTGACCACCATCATTGACTGAAAGTCACTAAAATTTGGCATTGTATAAATATGTTTTATTTTATTTATTAGTTAAAAAGTTATCAAAAGCTTCCAATAACACAGCCTTATGGATTAAAGTATAATTTATCATTACATTATTAATTTTACAGACTAAGAATATAAATACAATTATAATATTTTTAATTATGCCATTGTGGTAATATGAGCTCCCTGTTTTAAATAACAAGCAAGCTTCTTATGAAAACCAGAATGTACTTTACATGGTAAACGAAAGATACTCGACACACACACAATGTTAATTTTTTATGTCTTTTAAAAAATATATGTGGTACCTTTTGCAATGTGATTTTGTGGTGTTTGTAACAGTTCACCATTAATTTTGGAACTATTTAAATCTAAGTTCGCACAAATATTTTCTCATTAAATTGACCCTCACTTATTTTGATTTGAATAAAAGGGAATAATCTTGAGCCATTCCACTTTCACTAGTGCAAATAAAAGTAAGGTAAATATTTAATACATAAAGACTTACATCTCCTTGGTATGATTTTATTTTAAATATGTTGATGTACAATTAGTATAATTTTGGGTTGTTTATAGTATATTTCTGAAAGATTCCAATAAGGGAAAGAACAGTAAATCAACATTTAAATGGTTTTTACTCAAGTTTTTGATTTTTCCCAAACTCAACTTGACTTATTGTTAGAATAAATGTTAAATTGTTGTATAAACTCCGTGGTGTATGAGCCCACGAGCGAGCTGAACCGACTGAGCCACTGCTGCTGTTTGCGATGATAGTGCCAACAAGTAGCTCCTCATTTATCCTCACAAGTTTGAGTTGATCTTGTTCCAGACCCACTGCTTCACAGAAATATCTGGAGGCACTGGGAATCGAACCCAGGACCTCTGGTCATTAGACCACCTAGGAGGTCAAACTGTTGTATACAAATTTAAAAACTTGCACAATTTGTTGATGTATAAAATAATTAAAATATTTTTTACATCCATGCCTACTAATGAATTGTATTGTTTTTAAGTTTCACATGAATTTAATGGTTTTGAATACTTTGGTTTTATTCACATCAACTATTATACAGAAATATTTTTGCACATAATTAATATTATGTAATTTTCTTATTTGACACATCAAATTCTTGATTCAGTGTTTCCCTAATTTTCGCCAGTAGTTTACTCCTTTCGGTACCATGGTTTAACCAACATATCCTTCCAACGTTTCATAAATAAAAGGGACAACATTTTGACTATCTTGTAAATTATAATATATGCCTATATGGTCATTTTATAAGGCTTTGATGGAAAGCTAAACAAAGCTGTGATAGAAGTAAAGAAGTCTTTTGTTTATTAGACTTATAATAAAAACAAATTTATTTCATTATTTAAAAATAAAAGTGTTTCATCATTTACACCTAGGAGTACGGCACTACAGTTTGGTTAACACACTTATTTTTTATACCTTTCTAATGTGCATACTTTTTATGGATTTGGGTTAAACCTGCAAAAATAATTTTTACTCCTTTCTTTTTTTAAATATATTCCAAATAATTTCAATTATTATTTTTGTACTGTGATACACATTTTTGTACACTTTGTTTACTCTGAAAGGTCAGTCTCGCCTTAATATATTACAGTATGACCCCCAGAGTAAGTGTGCAACCTTTCAGGGTAAACGGAGTATAGATTAATGGAAATGTTTGAAGTGCCTTCTTTGTTCATCTTGTTAAAGTTAGCCTGCCGAGAATTTTAATACATACACTAAAATTTTAACTAAAAAGTATTTTGTTGTGTCATGTTCATGTTTTTTATTTGTATTATGTGTGTTCACTCTTGCACTAAATTTGTACTGTTTAAAAATTGAAAGTAAAATACCGAACTAAAAATATTGATATTATATGCATATTTAAAATATGTAATGACAAAACACCTCTTATCAGATCTTGGTATGTATTTAGAAGAAGGTACATGAAAGGCGGATAGAAATATATAAAAGGGACAAACACACTTTACATTGTTGCCACCAGACAAAGAGGTAATGGTTGTCTCTTAAAAGAAAAGCGATTGTTACCGCCCAATCCCCCCCTCCCCCAGGTTTCATTCTATCGGAACTCGTCAGGAGGGAGTGTCAAACGCGCAATGCAACATCATAAACGATGAGACCAAATAACACAAAAGAGAGAGAAATTAAATTTATTAAAATGATAGGACACTTTGATAGAAACATGTAAAAGAAACAAATATATCTTAAAACTAAACACCAGTACAACAATTGTTTTCAACCTGTGGCAGAGTCAGTTTTGTAAAATGCCTCCATCTTCCTCTTTCCTTCCCCCATTCTTCCTCCTACATATTATATATTTTTAATTCAAAGCGAGATGATGAAGACATATATTCTATATATTAATATGTGAGCATACACCAAATCAAAAGAATTAACTTCAACTTTCACTTTTAACTATAAAAATGCTTGTTCTAATTGAAATGAGTATCAAGCTGTATAATGAAAGTTGACATAAACCTGCTTCAATGGTTGAAGGGTCCAAGGTTGTCACACTCACATTAGACTAGACTGCCAATGACAGGGAGATCGGGATTTGAATACCAGTCAGATGTACTGTGGGTAGTTTTTACACTCTCCATCTGTGCAAATGTGGGTACACTTCCTATAAATTCAACTTTCTTCATCCCTAACACATTAAGAAAATTAGTACATATGCGTAGATCCTAAAAAAGTGGATTAGTACTAAGAATAAAAAACATTAGTTAGAATTATTTTTTTATCTTTCAGTATTTGCCTCAGCATACACTAAGACCGTCTTTAGTAATTCCAAAGCTTATTTTATATCATATTTTATCAAAGGTCTTTGGCGGGTACTTATTATGGCTATTGAAATAGAAGAAAATTTTAACTGTGTAGTTGATACTGGTTTTTTCACCCGTCAATTTCAGGAAACATTATAAAAAACCAATGACGTCTGTCACATGGAGAAAATTTATGTATAGTTTTGATATCATTAATTTGTATTTAAATCAACAAAATAAGCAATTATTCTCGTTTACAAAATAAACTATTTAATTTGATGAAAATATGCAATTTCCTCTTATTCCACATATATATTATTCATTCTCAAATGCTACAACTAACTTAAAATGTTATTCAATTGTAATTTTAGTGTGTTAGGTAAAAGTTTGTGTAAACATCTTGTGAAATTTCAGTGTTTCTTAGAAGTCGATTTGAATGTCAACCATCCTAATAGGCCAATTGTTTTTTTTATCAATCTGGAATGAAAAAACTAAGTTAGGTTTCTAAATATCTATAGGTTTAGTTTAGAGCAATAAAACTAGGGTAGATCGACCAAGTCCAATGCTAGGATTCGAGAAGAGTACTCATGGAATGGCAAGGCCTAGATAATATAACGTAGAAAATTGACATGTTTTCCTTTCCCTAGTGTAATATTCAAAACTAAGAAAAATAAACTAATATATTTTGTGATTTTATGCTGGGTGTCATTTAGACAAGGCCTTGTCAGTATTTGAATTCATAATCAGGCCATAGAATAAATTTATTATGTGACACACTAGGGGTAAACTTGTCTTTGGAAAAGAAAAAAAAAAAAATCCTGCTTTACCAATGAAAATATTGACAGCTGGAAAAATACTGTGCTAAACTTGTGGTCAATTATTATCATTATGAACTTTTGTGTACAGTGCAATTCAATAATCTAATGGAAAAACCTAAAGAAATTAAATTTTATCATTTTATCAGAATAAAACAAAAATATAACCAAAAAATTGTGCCACAACACATTTCCCAATTAATTTCAGTGCTATAAAATTATAAATAACCATAATATAATACCTTTTCAAGCATAAAACAACTTAACAAAAACTATTACAGCTTCTATTTGGCTTTGAGAATATTTGATTCAAATCTATAAATTGAACTTCACACACCCCAAAAAGCTACCTTTCAGGGTAAATAGACTGTACATTAGGGTGGAGTGAAAGAATTAAAATCATGAATTTAAAACTCCCTTATGTGTAAAAGTTGCCTATTTATAATAAGAAATCTGAACTAAATTAAATATTTGGCTGCAAAATAACTTTAATATTCAGTTATTTCGACTAATTTGTCACAAAACTAACAAAAACCTATTCATAAAATATAATATCTCTGATTTGAAATCATGAGTGGTTGAAATCAAACTATCAGATAAATCAAAAAGGTTTGACACCTAACGTGACGCTGGGAATCGAGGACTCGCCCTTCAAGTGCACACTGTGCATTCCCCTGCATAGACCCTCTCTCTTTTTGACGCTGGCCGCTTTCTCTCTTGCTAGTGTCAGCACGACTCTGTTCTCAGTTCAAGTTGTTTGTCTTTCTGTTATTAATGTGTAAGTGCGTATTTAATTTATTTTGCATTACATTTACATGGTTCACATATTTTATGTGTTATTTTTGTTCTCATGTCATGTTACATAGGGCATATAGAAATGCCTCAGACGCTATCAGACGACTTGTGCCCAGTGTTTGGTGAGCCTGAAACTTTTAAAGATAATATGCTACCGACATATGCGGTCATAAGATATTATTTATATATACGACAAGGAATCAGAGAAAACAAAGAGGAACCAGGTTTGTCTGATGTGTGTTCGCCATTAATAAAATATATCAAACGCTTATGGGAAAAAAGTTCAATTTCTATTGTAACAAACCAAGTATTACATAAGATGGAAGGTATTGTGGAGAAATTGGGAAAAAGTTAGAATCTTGCAAAAATATGCCTGTAATAAGCTTTGAAAAGATAGAAATAACTTTGCCTGATGTTGCCCTTGATGAACTTAGTACAGATCAACGATATATCTATGAAATGTGTACTGGACTTTCAAACGGAAATATTTCATTAAGCTTGTTAAGAAAGGATCCAGGAAAAATTAGTCATTTCAGGTGGTTAACGACAGCTAATAGAATTTTGAGATTATATGTTTCAACAAAAGACCCATCGGGGAACTTGAAAGTTTTAACAGAGTATGTTATTAGAGTATAAGCATGCGCATGGTTTGATATTAAAACAGTCATCTTGTCAGCATGGGAGTTAATACTTATACAACATTAAAAAAAAATCTCGATTTCTGCTTGAAGAGTTAGAGGCCTAATAGATCGAAAATTGCAAAGAAACTCATATTTTTGCAATCCAGAAAATATTCTGTTGGCAATGTTGGCTGACAGCCAAACACAGGTCAGAGTTGGGACTTCGAAGAATTTTAAAATGTAGACAAATAGCTAAATCAGGACAAAATGTTTGTGAATTAAAAGATTCCTACATTAAATTTTAAAGCAGACGATTTTATAGATCTAATTGACTGGCATTCAGTTACACTTACTGAACCACCACCAACAGTATCTATTTCTGATAATGAACTTAAGACGATGATTTTGGACATTCCTGCTAAAATTGATATATTAAGACTTCCGTGTCATTCACAAGCAGTAGAGTGCAGCGTCATATTAGTTACTGAAGGATCAGCTGCGGTGTGTGGCAACGATGCACGAGATGGATTCATAAGATCAAGAATAGCATCTAGAATTGCATTACCCAAATTTTAAAACCAAAAATCAATCTCGAAGTTCTATGAGGCAATTAACCTAAATGTTTAAAGATAATGGGTGGGAGGGTGGTGGAACTCAATATGCAGCCACCTCCACCTGGTGAGCTCTGGGTTGTTTTCACACAGAAAACAAGCAAGAGCTGTATGAAGAATTCATAAATCTTAAAATGTTGTAGAGATTTCTGTGGCAAATTGGCAGCCAAAGATTATGTTGTAGGAGTTCAAATTTCACACAGATGATTGCACTTATTAGTTGCACCTTATCCGCAATAAATTGAGCTAAACTTTTTTTTTGACAAGCTTTTGCACTCCACTCTACTGTACACTCCATCTGATCTGAAAGGTAAAACTCTTACCTTGACTGATTACACTATGGCTCTATCTTATTTGCTAAGCCATAGTAGAACAATGGAAGGTAAGCTTACCTCACAGAGTAAATAAAGATTATATAACAGCACCAAATAAAAACAATTGAGCATATACTTATATTTTGGCCCTCTTGAAACTTTGTAGTTTTTTGATTTTAACTTTTCTTTAGAGCAAAGTCGAAGCTGAGGGTATACTCTAAGCAAAGCTTTGCACAGCCCTAAAAGACATCAACTGAGCCACTTTTACACAAACATTCACAAATAATTACTGTTGGGGTCAATAATTTGTATGAATTCTTTAATAATTCTTAGAAACATATTTTACAAAATAATTGAAAATTACATTCAAAATTAATAACCTTGCACTTTTTTTATGGATATTAAAACGCTCAAGTTTCATTCTTTTCATATTCTTTCTTCAATAATTACACCAATATTAAGCAAGAATATATATTTACCTTGAGACAATTTTCATTTATCATTTTGTTTAAGAAAATTGTAATAATAATGATGAATAAAAAAAAAAGTACATTGTGTCATAGCTATAGTATGAAAAACAAGGGAGGGAAGGATAAAATACTGTAAATCCATGTAAACTAGAAGTGTGATGTTTAAACACAAATACAGAGGCTTCTATTATGTTCACTTTGAAAGTCACTGAAATATATTTATAAAATATTTTAAAAAATATCAACATTTAACGTTCAGATGCCTACTCAAATATGTTAGTGAAAACATTACAAATAAACTGCATACAGACAACTCTGTGAAAGTCTACTAAGATGATTTAGTTTATGTTTTAAAGAGGATCTTTTAAAAGAAAAATGAAGAGTTGTCGATGTATAGATGCCCGTTATTAATTAAGGTGGTATATTAAAAGAAAATGTACATTGTAATTTAGTTATACTTCACATTCCACCAACAAAGCTTTTGTCTATAATATTTAAAAATACAGATACATTATTTTAAGCTTTCATGAGTAAGCCAACTAAAAGTGCAGGCTAATTTTTAATGAAGTTTTCCTCGATTCACCTAATTTTGCAAAATTATAATAATATCTAGCAATCAAAAATGTTAGGTCCTGTGCAGTTTGTTAAAAGTGAACCCTACTGTAAATGTATCTTTGATCCCGATACATGTATATAAATTGTGGCTCCTGTGAAGTTTGCATGTACCCAACTAACTTTATTTCACCAATTTAGCTAAACTTGGTGTAAGCCTGTGCTAATATCGTATATGATTAATTATTAGGTTGCTTGGAGTATTTCCCAATTTTATGCTACATTCTAAAGAACTAAAGTCTTCATTAAATGGACAGAATTTAAGAGTGTCTGATTTAGTTAGCAAGGTTTGATGGTTATAATTTTAATATATTTACATGTAAAGTTATTTGGTCTTCAGGTGTCAGTTTTTAATGATATCAATACTCATGAAATAGTACTATTAATCTTATAAATGTTGACCACATAAAATGTGTTTGTATTTTCTAAAAGTCCCTTCCTACCAAAATCCTATTATATACATGAAACCAAATGAAATTACCAGCCATCTTTTAATAATATAACATCAAAAGTAGTGTGTTATGAACATGTTTGATTCACCTTTTCCCGTTAAGAAGAGTGTTTTCTCTCTATAAGTTATCATATTTCAGCTTGTATGGAACACAATTATCCTTCCTTCACGCTACACACTTTTAGAGCTAGTGGGGGTAGATTAAACACATTCAATCAGTTGTGACAATCGCTTGACATTTTATCAAAAGCAACATTAAAATACTGTGGATTCCGGTTAATTTGGGTATTTGTTTATTTGGGACAAGAACAGAAACAAAACAAGTATTTAGCCTGAATTTTGTCCACTTGTTTGGGCTAATTGGCCGCTTAATTGGGGCAGTGAAGGTCATGATAGAACAATCTTTGTGTAGATGGCACTCCCGCTCTATTAAACAGGGCCAGTTTCATAGTCAGACTTAGTATGCCCTAAGTCCGACGCTATATTAAATATAAGACATCTACCTAGACCAGAATGGAACGGGCCAGTTTTATATGCGAAACTGACCCATTCCATTAGCGTTCAAGTGTGTGTCATCCTGTATTTAGTAGCCTTTAGTGCAGCCTTTGAGGTACTCATCTAACAAGGAAATAGTGAATCCTTATTAATGTGCAACATTTGCTTGACACAGTCATCATGTTGACTATCTTCATTTTACATATATGCTTTAGATATTTTTAAATGCTACATTCCTTTTATTTTATTCATACTTCTTTTTTCTCTGTTAGAATGTATAATTTATCAGCTTGTTGGTTGGGCAAAAGTAATTTGTCCCAACCATCAGGAGTCCACTGTACTTTATCCTATAAATGTTTCTACAATCAGCCTATGTTGCACTCAACTACCAGAACTGTTGTGCTATTGGGGAATGTCACACTGCACTTTAAATTTTTTCCAATTCCTCTATGGAGCTAAACATCCATTTTTAATAATAAATATTTGTCTTCAACTCAGTTTATTTGTTATCAACTTGATCACAGTGTTGACTTGTACCACAGCCAAGGAGTTACTTGTCTGGTCCTTCTACACCGGCTTGAGTCATAAGGTCTGCTATATTCTTCTCAAGGTCGTCTATCCTATTGCCCATTTCATCTAGTGAGAATAGTTAAGGAATAACAGAAACAGCCTAGATTTCAAATCTGTAAGAAACCAGTCAACTCTAGTAACTTTATTTTAACGATAATTACTGTGTCAGGTGATGATAAAACAAATTGATAGTTTATACACACTTGACTTACAAGAACACAGATTAAGATCAAAACAACTCATATCTTTCAAAACAATTACTGCATTTTGACCCTACCAGGATACAAGCCAAGATCTCTCTCTTTCACTTTGTAGGCATCAAGTGAAATTCCTTGACAAATTACGCTAGTTTCATTACCATAACATATGTGGTGGATCTATATTATGTTGGATTGGCCATAAGATTATAATGATGTATGGTTGGTGAGCAATGAACCATTAGACTTTCTTTACCTTCAGACATTAATAATTTCATGGCAGATATTGGATTGAATTTTTTTACTGTAATTCGGCTGCATTTAAGAAAAAAAAACATAGTAAATTGAAATGTTTAGTATTGTATTAAATAATTAAATGGTATTGAATAGCCCACAATTTTTTTCCCGCCACTGTGTGTCACTACCCACTTGGGTTGTACCGGATGCATATGTAGTAATTACACTCATATGTTAGGAATGAAGTAGGTTTAAGTTAGAGAATGTGTATTTGCATTTGTTTGGAGGAACTGTAAAACCAGGTAGGGGAAAGCACCCTCAATTCAAACCTCGATCTTTATGTCATCAACAATTCAGTCTAATGTGAGAATGATCACAGAAAAAGGTATCCCACAAATAATATTTTAAATTGTAGAGAGTGAAAGTGCTAACACTTGAATTTATTTGAAATACTTTGTTGAAAAATTTATTGCAAAATGATGTTAAAGGCTCAGATTTCTTGAAACAATGTGTTATGTTTAATGTCTTTGGATTCACTTCATCCATAAGACTGAAAACCAAGATGCCTGAATTTTGTTCAAATTGTAATATGTTTTGGTCGAATTTAAATCACAAATCTCAATTTTAAAATGATTGAAGAGAAAAGGGTCAACAAATTTATTAGGGGTTGCACCTCTGACAAGACATCTTGTGAATGTGTGGAATGCCAGGCTGCCACCGTGGTTCAGATTCCACGTTAAACTGTAGGTCCTTCATTTCATCTCACAATCACCCTATACATTACACATTAGCGTAAGTGTGTACAACCCCAACGGGTAGTAAGACGCGGTGCTAATAATAATAATAATAATAATTAGGGGTTGAATCAATCATGACACGGTTTTTATTTCTTTGCATGAACATAGCAAATTTTTTAAAATATGTTCTGTAATAAAAGGATATTTCTCCCAATGATCTGATCCGACATAGTCTGGAATTTGTCCTGCATTCCCTGGAGGAGTGTCTGTACCTGAAATCATAATTAGTTTATAAATTAATTCCAAAATCAATTATCTATATAAAGCTTACCCTTTTTACTGGAATATAACAATCTGTGTTTAGTTATTTCGCAAAATTTGACTCGTCTCCTTGATAGATGAATAAGGAAAGCCATTGGCTCATGTGAATGCATCCTTCTTTACACACTTGGGATTGAGGACCTGTTATATTTCTTTATTATAATGATATTAAAAGTAGTTTTTTTTTATTTACACAAGAACACACTGAATAAAATACAAAATTAGGATATGTCAAGTTTACCTTAAAAATACCTATAACAATTAAAATGATCTCACCTAAATCATAGAAGAACGTAAATATTTGAAGAAAAGAAAATGTCCAAACATGACTAAGGTGATAATTTTCTCGTAACACAAATACGGGCCACTTATCTTGTCAAAGGTTGACTATTTGGCCTACACCATTAATTAGTATTAAATTATTATACTTATTATTAATTTATCAGTATTGCTATTACTGATTGTTAATCAAGATCTCAATGCAGACTGACTGAGCTTTATGTGAAATGCAGTAAACCGTGATTATATAAGAAAATGAGGATTCCCAACAAATAAATTTCAAACTTAGGGATATCCAAGTAAAATTATAACAGAAGGTAAGGGTGTTAACATATCATTGATATGTTTTAATAAACTCAGAATGAGATATTGTAAAATACCGAAGTTTCACACATAGTTTCTCAAATAGGGGAAATTTACAGGACACATAGTAAAATGCGAAACATATACGCGTTGTTTTTTTTCGGTCCTGTAAAAAAATTGAATGTGAGACTCAACTACAGGACTTTTCGTAAAATATTGTAGTGACATACATGCCATTCATCTTCAAAAACACACCATCATTAGTGTCCATATGAATCGATTCATAACTTGTGTGTTTAAAAATAATAAAAAACTTGTTTTTTTTTGCTAGGCCTTTGTGTCAAAGAAAGAAAATCTTTAAAAACTCATAAATTGCATGTCCCTGGTTGTTTTGAGAAGTTAAAGAAAGGCAAGGTATTTCAAGCTTTACTTAGGTCGCATGGATGGCCAGTTTCTATCAATCAGTGAGTCAAAGGCTGTTTTAATAATAGAGGAATATTGGGGAATAATATTGGTTTAAATTGATTTTAATAAAATTGGGGTCAAGAATATTTTTAAAACCTTGTTAAAAAAATTAAAAAATAATAATCTAGAAAATATTTGCTCGACTCACCTATTTCATAAGGTATCGTGAGACACAAAAGTCTACAGCAACCAAGCCTTGAACATCTTGCTTTTTTTTGTAGCAAATTCAAATATTGCGTAAAGTAGATTATTTCTTTATTCCTTTTACCCAACATAGATTGTAGATCTTTTAGTGAACTAACACTAACTAAACCCTCTTACATAAACTCAATTATTATTAGCAACATAATTATGAAAGGTTAGGAGAATTACCAACTTAAACAATCTTATTACATTAAAACATCTATTATAGACCTATCTAAACATAATAATTTGATATAAATAATATATGATGAGTTTAATGCAATAAAAAATTAATCAACCAAGGTTAACCTAACCTTCCAAGTCTTTTAAAATTTAATTAACTTAAAATAAAAAATATATATTATCTCAAATTAACACAGTTAAAATACCAGTTCTTTCCATGCAAATTTGTAATGCGAGTATTCTGATAGAGAAGTTCCGATTTATTATAGGCTATAAATAGCCAATCAATATATTTTTATGGCCAACACTTTTTGGTGTCTTAAATGCAATTATTGATGCAAGATAATATTTTAGCCTATTTGAAGGGGGAGGGGGTAATCAAAAGAAACCATAAACGCTACCAACATTAAAAGGGTTTTAGAAAAAAATAATGACTGGCAAACCAAATGGGAAGAGACTGATAGGGAAGAGCAAATACATTTAGGCCTAGTGGGTAGAAAATATTAAAATATACATGAAAAGGATATGAGTGTAATGAGGGTGGTCTATATAGGGCTAAAATTAGCTCAGGATAGGGATGGGTGGCAACAAACTCTCCATTTCTTAAAGCTGAAGAAGAATTAGGTCTACATACCAGGAGAGCTAATTTGATTAAACCCTTAGGCACAGGTACTTACATATTGTGTCAATTCCTGCATATTCTTAGGGTCAGTGCTATTTCCTACGGAATAATTTTGTTGATCATCAGCAGTCTTCAATTCTTGCTTAATGTCAGCCATGGACCTGTTTCACACACAGAAAATGTATTAACCTTAAAATTTACTCCAACTTGCCATGGCTTAAGTATCCCCTTGGAAATTGGTATAACTATCTAACTAATAGGCAGAGACTATCACACATAGAACCTATAAATTTGAAAATATAAATACTTTTTTAATTCTCAATTACTTTTAATGAATATTAATTTTCTCTAGTGTATATTGTAAAACAATTCTGAGTGTTTAAAAATATTCCAGTTTCAACCTTTAAATTATATTCAATACTAAATAATCCTATACATTACAGAATTATCTTAAAACTATTAACACAAATGAATAATACTTTTTAATTTCAATTATAAAACAACAAAAAAGCTTGAGTATTTAAGCTTGGAGGATGTAGCCGAAGATATAAAAACAACACTGACAATGTTTGTATCAGTGAAGGAACATATAACATACACAAGAACGCCAGTGCAAATCAGAGATTGGTACCGTATTCATGATTTCAAGCACGCAACCTCAGTGACATTCGTGCCTGGTACATATGAAAGAATAGACCAACACCCAGTTGAAAGAATTATCTGTTATAAAAAGATTCATAAGACCATTATGCTATAATATATAATGTAATCTCTAATAGAGAATAAGTTATAATTTAAAAATACTATACTTACTAAATAGTTACTACTATGATATACTGTCCCTTGAATTAATTACTAATATAATTATGTAAATGATTTAACAAACTGTAAAATTAGAAGTAAACTAAAATTATTTTCAAACAACCAAAACATACTATATTTAGGACGTAACATAAAATAAATGCACTAATTAAATTGACAGGATATGTCACAGGATCTTATTATCATAGTTGAATAGGTAAAAATAGCAATGGGATCGGCTGCTTTACTTCCCCTCAGAAGAAAGTTATGCTACGGATTTTTATCGCTCAAGGAAAATCGTTTGAACTGGGTTTGAAGCCACGAATATCGGGTCCTGAGGTGAGAACTTTACCCTAAGATCACCAAGGTCAACTTCAGCAACTCTGTTAACACCCTCACCATCCCTATATTCCTAATCAGTCGAGGTTATTATGCAACCCATCCACCCAGATTTTCAAAGTCTACCTATGGTTCTTTTGACAGCCAGTCTGATGTTAAGGGTCAATTACACTGGGCGAGATCACTAGCTACTTGCTGGCTTGTAATCTCATACGCGAGTAAGCTTATTCCAATAATCTCGGTGAGTGTCGATTACACAGAGCTACCCAACTCGCCCACTCGTCCAGTAGAGTTGTTTTCCTTTTTCGTGAATAGCTTTGTTGCTGTGAGAACTTCGGGTACAATGATATTGTACTTGCAGGAACTCGAAACAGTTACTCTAGCGACTTGAATGAATCACCGGTAGCTAAATAGCGTAGTGTTATTTCTAGTTTTGTGGCAGTTGAGATGACCATCCTCATTTTTGTGTCTTGTTTCCGTATCAGCCCATCAATCATTTGAATTAAATCATTGGACTGGTCACTGTTTATTCTCAAAATATTCCTGTAAGCTACAGGGTCTTCATTCTTCAATTCTTTCATTAGAGTATTGGATGCACCATCAATTTCATGCTTTGAGATCCAGCTCACTTATTACACAGGGCGATTTTACTAGCCAGAGGGTTAACTAGCTAGCAAGTAGCTTGTAAAGTCACCCGGTATTCAACTTTACTCGCAGGGGTAGAGCGAGTGGCAAGTTTACTAGCCGTTGCGATTATATTCGGCGAGTTTAATAGCAGTGAGTAGCTAGTAAACTCGCCCGGTCTAATCGACCCTTTAAACAAGATTTTCAACTAAGTAAGACATCCATTCGCGTGGAGTGAGCAGCCCATTGGATTCCACGTAGTTTCTTGATGAACATATTTTTCTGTCATCTGTATAAACCAATTTCAATTGTATTGAATTCTCCATTTGCAGCTAGCCACATCTTTAAAGGACCCAAAGATCAATAAAAGATAATTGAAGAGTTTGCAGCCAAATACTATCTATATTTTGTTTTTTATGTTCAACAAAATAGAACAATAAAACAATTTACGTTATTTTGTAATATCTTAAAATTTAACAATTTCCATAGCAAACATCAAATTAATTTGATAGCATAGGGTATTTTAGTACAACTCAAATTACACTCTAATAAACCATCTGAAGTGTGAATATTTATGCATAAAAATATATTTTATAAGATGCCTGAAATATTTTCTGGTTATATCTTAATTTTTAAATTATGTGTAAATTAAGAATTAGCGTACAAACTGACTTATCTTTCCTTAAAATATGAATGCTGAAGTAAAAATCTATGTGTATCGTTATTTCACTGTATCTATATTTTGAAGTAGTACTTGTTATTAGATCCATGGTTCTAGCTTCACATTATTCGTGTGTATGTTCTGGAAAGCTCTAGAATGTAAACATCTACAATGAAATCAGCTGATATGATAAATACGTACACAAATAAAACCCATTGTTTTGAGTCTAAAAAGAAAATGACTTAGTGTTAATTAATACAATAGTATTTTTAATACTGTTATTATTTCCTGATATTATTTCATTTTTAACGTTTACAAATCGGTGTTCCCATTTGTATAATAATGTGCCTCGGTTATTACTTAGTTATAAGTTTAGCATATTTGTGTGTAGTTACAGATTCTCTATCAGTGATAAATGTTGTAAATCCAGGACCTCCTTTGATTTTAAGTGAGTACCTGTGTAGTTTAATTGAATTATTGAAATATTGAATATAACAAATTAGGGGAATGATGCCTTTAAGTAGGCCTAGCTAATATAATATTTATTTTAACCTACTTAGATAGCAAATCATAAAATATTTAATACTATCATTAGACTCGCAATGAAATGGCGTAACTTATTCATTGATACTCAAATTATATCCTTAAATTTTTTTTTCTTTCTACAATGGCACTGAAGATATTGTGTTCAATAAGCCAGGATCACTTGTATTTGATTTACGCCTGATTCCACTTGATTTTTTTATTAGTTCACTCCAGTTCTGACCCAACTAACCTAGCTCTATCTCACCACGAATTTCGTCTACGAGATAACCGGGAAGACATTTTGTTCGTCTATACACCAACATATTTATATTTAGAAGGAAATTGTACAGCCTCCTATACAAATTAATGTTGTCTGAGCGTAATACATTAACTAAAGAAAAGTCTGTAATATATTAAGAATATAATTCCCCAAGCCAACTGTTGTACAGGGCAGGTCATAAATATAATGTTCTAATGTTTCCGGAACGTGGCAAACCACACAATGTGTGTGTAGATTATGCATCAAATAAAGTTGGTCTTTTGTGTAGGCGTGTCTGAGTCAAAGGCAGATTATTGTACAAATAAACTTTTGAGTGCCCTTAACCTTAAATTAATACATATTACTTTATTTTAATATTCAACTTCCGGTGGATGACTTTAGGTTTGTGTGGCCGCTCAGATATTTATGAGTACAGTTGAACAGGGTAGTGAGATGCAGTGGAAATACATAACTTAGTAAATAATGTTCATATTTGCAAGAATATTTTTTGAACACTAAATCTATTATTAGTCCTATTAGTGAATAAAATATAAATCATAATGAAATTGGTGGAGCTAGTTCAAAGCTTACCAGAACATTTTTTTCTACTACCTGTCAACATATTAATTTTAATTAATATAAGTTTATCCTAATTTAAAAAAAATCACAACAATTACAAAATCGCTAAACAAATCTCCAAATATAAATAATATAAGAATAAAGGTTTTGGATAAACTTACCAAGTGATGACATTACTTGTACAAAAGTTGGGTGTGTGTGTCTCTTAATTCCATTTTATGAGTAGGTACCACAGTATTTTAAGCATTCTATAAATTTGCACAATACAGTAGCCTACATACCTATTTTTTGACACCTTTTCATTGTGTTTTTGGACTGAAATTTTGACTGTGGAATCTATCTATGATGCATTATTTTCTGTCCAAATGTTCCAAATTAATTGCACATTCTTATTGTTTTTTTAATCCTTCTAATTAAATGTTTAGAAGCGCTACTGCTGTCCACACTACCAAATATTAAACAATAAAAAAACAACATAAGCTCTGTCTTTCTTCACTCAGTTGTTTACCAAACCAAGCATCAGAAAGTTATTTTTTTCTTGCCATCAACCTGCATAAATGTAAAAAGTCATTAGGGTGATGTGCTCCTAACCATTTAATTTCAAGTTTTTCTTTCAGTTTTAATGAAGAAAAAAAGTAAAAAAATAAAAATAAAGAATCTACTTTATTCATTTTAATTAGGTAATCATTTACACCCATCATCTTACTTTTTGGATCTTAACACAAACTAAAACACAGACACACAAACACAAAAAAAAATATAGACCACCTTTTTCATATAGTGGGCCCGCTCTGACTGGCCTCATTCACTAGTGTAAAGCTGGCGCCGGAATGGTGGGGGGATTGACCTTAAGAAATATTTCACAATTGGTGTGGCTTTTATGAAAAGTCTTGTTAGTGCTCAACTCCTATATTCAGTCACTAGAGCACTTATACAGTCCTCGCATGACGTTTGGAGGAGGACTGATAATCTTGACTGAAACACCATGTAAGAAATCCAATAATTCACTGCATTTAGAGAATGGTGCTCCAATTTATATTCATGTTTTTTCCAAAATATTTTGTAGAATAAAATGAAATAAAGATATTTTTAAATATTATTATGATAATAAATGCGTCTTACTAACCGTTTGGGTTATACACACTTACGCTAATGTGTAATGGTAGGATGATTGTGAGATGAAATGGAGGACCTACAGTTTAACGTGGGATCCGAACCACGGTGGAGGCCTGGCATTCCACACATTCACAAGTTGTGATTAATACACGTCTTGTCAGAGGTGAAGGAAGGGTTTTGTAATCAGATTAATCTGTGCCGGGACCGAGGATTGAACCCTGGACCCCCAGCACAGAAGTCCAACACTTTACCCCTAGACCATCAGGTCAGAAATTTTTTTATATAAAAGAATTGGAAAAATGTTGTGGGGCATGGCCCTTGTGGTCCCTAAGGACCATGATAAAACATATCTAACCGCTTCATTGGCCAAATGGTCTAAGGTGTCACTATTGTTATAGATTGGCCTGAAAATCACAGGTTCAAATCCTGGTCGAGTCTGGTTTTTTCCTAAATGGTTTCCCAATCTCCTTTCAAACAAATGTGGATGAATTTTCTCTGTAATGCTACCTTCTTCACCCCTACCCCATTAGAGTAATTATCATATAAGCACCTCACTTAAACAGGTAGTAAAACACTGATAAAATTAATAACCATCACAACGATTCTTGGTGAGTAAATGGGATCAAGAGCTGACGAATATAGTATTTTATGTGAGTACTTAGGATTGGGATTAATAAGAGCCAAAGTACTAAAGCTTTGAATACAAACAAATAAATTCATAGATTAAATAATCTTTGATATATAGCTTATATTTGTGTGTAAATAACTACAATATTTATTCAAAATGAAGCTAAGAATTTATTTTATTTTAATTGTTGGATTTTTAAGATGTTTGTATTTGACCAGGCGAATTGTTCAATATTAAACATTATCCCTTATTATCCCAGTGTGCAAATATCATCAAAATTATTTAACATGAATCTAAAAATACATTTAAAAACAGAATAAATTATTCTGAAAATGCTGAACCATAAACTCACAATTTATTCTAATTTCCCAGAGAAAATAAATAAAGCCATGAATGAGTTTTGTTTGCACATTTTAATGACAATATTTCTTTAACTAATACCATACAAATGATGAAAGATGCCCAGATATGTTACTCAAATAAATATGAATAAACCATTTTAAATTAATAAATATTTTTTAAAATAAAAATGTATATTTAGGACCATGCATTTATAGGTATCCTCAGCCTTAAATCACCATGTCTCACTACCGGTTCAAAGTATATGCGTACATCAATTATGTTAATATATTAGGGTCAAGGAAGATAGGATTTTAGAGGAGGTTTAGGCCTACCTACATTTAAGTGGAGCGAGAGTGCGAAAACATTCACAAAAAACCACTCTCTGTACACCCTACCAAGATACAAACCCAGATTTGCCTTAACCGGCAGTCTAGTCTCTTGCAGTAATGATGCCTTAGAGACCATTCAAAGATCAAAGTGGGTAGTACTATAATTTTATTTGACGATTGGTTGGTTAATATTAGGTGTGTGGTGTAAAAAAGATAAATTAAAATCTATAAATCTGTAAAAATCCAGACTATTTTGTTGGGCAATAGATATCCGTAACGGAAATATCCAAGCTTCTTGTGTATTTGAATTTTTTCTGGCCCAGCAGTTATCATTTGGAGCTTTTCACTGTAAAAATTATAGTTTATCAGCATGGGATATTTAACAGTTCCAGGAGATGGTGGTAGTCAGGTGGAGGCCCGGTTGCACAAGAAACAGGTTGTACACTATTTATGTGAAAAGACCACAGATGGTTTCTTCAACATATGGCTCAACTTGGAACTGCTTGTACCACTTGTCATAGACTGCTGGGTAAGTGTATCGTCCGCCTAGATGTTAGTACAGTCAAAAGTACATTATCAATTTGAATTGTAGGAATTATAAAACCTGGTCAAAATTTTGACACTCCTCTCTTTTCATCTTTAGGAGCCTATCATTTTTATTTTTTTAGTAAAATATAAATTATTCCTACAGCTTGCATCCATAAAATGAAGAGTTTGTTTGTCTGACTATCATGAGCATTATAGTGGCTACAGACAAGGAAAACCTGGAAGTCAGGGAATTTTTGGATGACAGGGAAAATAGGGAAATGTCAGGGAATTTAACTAAAGATAAGGAAAAGTCAGAGAATTAAAAAAATATGTCTAAAATATTCCATTAATTTCGCAACTAAACACTAAAACAAAGTTAATATCTAAATAAAATAACATTTTAATTTTTAAAATAACTGATAAAACTTTTTGTTTAGTAGATACAAACTTTTTGAATAGGTAATCAATAATAAATAAAACAAGTCATCATTCACCATTAAAAGTGGAAAAAAGTAGTCGGGGAAAATTGAAAAATTTCTGAAACCTGGAAAAGTAGGGAATTTTGTAAAATATGTTTCGTATCTACCACATGCAAATGGCTGACATTTTGAAATGAATAGCC
>JBCFYV010000003.1:60040887-60297400 GCA_039000515.1 Timema cristinae | reverse complement strand
AATGAAACAATCCACAATAACTCCCGACATTTTTGCTGGAGTTTCAACAGCTAGCATTAAACATTATTTCTCAGCACAGCTCAAGCCCAACTGATATTAAAAAAAAAAATCCAAACACCAACTGCAAGAGCTTTCGAAACTAAATATCAATCTAGATAGGTGAGATTTACCAGGATGATTTTTGTGTTGGATATTAAGTGATTCACTAACAGAAAAGGAACATGATTTACATTATTTGCAGAAACAATAACAGCAAAACTTTTAACCATCACCTGTACATAATTAATTATACGTTGAGGTAAAATTCAATCAAGGGCTTTCTTAAGCCAGATAGATTTAATATAGTATTCAACACATGAGACCAGAAACTTTGACCACCTGACATTACAAATACAGCAAGTTATCCGATTCAACAAGTATTATCCAGTAATACTCAAATATGTACCCAACCAGTTAAAATATTACTTTGAATCACACCATGAGTGATATTGTAACATGACAAGTAAGAAACCACTTTAAAACAACTGTCGAAAATTCAACCAGATATGGCAAACAATCTTAACTGATAGTAAATAGTATCTTATAATTACATATATCTAATTAACTTTAATAAATGATTAGAAATATATAACCGGTATTGTGAAAAAAATATATCATACAATAATCACAGTTATTATGTATTATTAATATTTTATGTCACTAATCATAATATAATGATGGAATTTATCAATTTTAAAAAGGAAAATGCACAGATCACCGACTTAGCTAAGCCAGGGGGCTGATAACTTGTTGAGATTAGACATGAGCTCTTCTAAATAAAAACACTAGCTTTTAGAGAAACAAACTACTAATCTAGTATTAACTACTTAAGTAGCGATTGTTTGTCAAAAAGGTTGGTGTAATTAGTATGTTTGTATTCAACTAGATAGTTGGTTAAATAATCAAATTGAGAATATTCTGTCTTCTTGAAATATAAAGATGTAAGTTGCTGGTATTTATATTACTAGCAGAATTATCCAGCATTTCACAGTATAACCACACAATGAATTGCGTTGCTAGCCTGAATCATGATTTTCTTTGCTTCAAACAGGCATAAAACATATCTCTCATTTTATATCCTATGACACAGTTTCTAGTTGATAAAAAAATATATAATTAAAAGTTTAAGAACTCCGGCTTCAAGGTGCAAATGTTTGTGACAAGGGCTACTAATTTTAAAATTCCAGCCGTTTGTGTGCGGTAGTTATCGCGCAATGCTCATGACAGACAAACTCTTAATTTTATTAATATTAAGTAAACAAGATTTTGCATATGAATGTAGCAATAAATAACACATTATTTAATATTTATGTAAATGTAATCCCATATAAATACATTTCATTTGAAATTATAAGTGACCAATATTTAATGAAATCAAAGATTAAGAATGGGTTAGATAAAAGTTATTTTTAATACAACCCTATTCAAATCTTTGTTTTATTTTCAAGCCTAAATTTTAGAAAATATATTACAGCTAGAAGGTTAACTTTACTACATACTTTTCTATACTATTTGCTAAAGCCAATCCTTGATAAGTTCAAACTTTTATAAGATTATAAAAAATTTGATCAATCAATACAATAAAATCACACACATTGGCCAATTTATAATTGCAATCGTTGACATTTTCTACAAAGAAAAAATATAAAATAAATATGCCACTAAATGAATATTATATTCCTTTCTATAAGTTTAAATCCATAGTGCCTATACTACATATTTTCAGCCCCAATTCTTAAGTTTCTATGAAAAATAATAATAAAATAAATAAATGTAAATATTTTATATTAATAATGTTGTTCCACTTTCATTTGACATTTAAAAGTGTGGGCTCCATGTTTAGTTAAAAGATAAATTAATAATCTGCAATATGATTTTATGATTGTCCTAGATTTATAAGCTTTGATTAATATATATCAAATACTCAAAACTTAATTTAGGATTAAACCATTTCTACCTAGCTAAAAGATCCGTCACAAAATTCCTACAATAAATTAATTTCTCAACTAACCCACTCTTCATTTTACCAATCTAACTAAGCAGTGGTTTAGGTCATGTTAGCTTTAGTGAACTTCTAAAATTAAGGAGATGATTATCGTTTGTTTGAAAATTTAATCATGCTTAAAAATATAGATTAAAAAATATTATATAAACATGAGATCATCATCATGTGTGGCAATCAAACATATTATGTCTACAGTGAAGATAAGTTATGTGAAGCTTTTGCTACTTCTTCTGTCAAAATATAGCCAAGTTAACTAAGGTATATTAACAAGGAATTGAACTTTTTTTTAAATAAACAGTATGTCTTTTTAGTAAGGATATACAAGTAATTTAATTCTTGAGTCGAGTTGCTAATAGTTACTCAAGCTTACAAGATTTGTGAGTTCGGCGATTTTTAGCATATTGTATAAAAATATTTATCTTTGGTTTTTGTGTTTATGGCTCAGTGTTACTATGCTCTCTACTTGTCTGGATGTTGTTTGTGAAATATTCAGCTGGGATGAGGAAAAGTGGTGTGGTTGAGAGGGAGAACCAAACAAAGAGAATGCTAAGGTAAGAAACTGAGCAATCTCAGTGAATGAGGGAGGGTGTCAGACACAAATAAAAAAGGCATATAAAGGGATTTCTTTGTAGGGCTGAGATATAACACTACTGTATTAAGTACCCATCAGTTCAAAAATGTACTATAGACATTATTAAAAACAACTCCTTGGCTTCTTTCTCTGACCGGAGGGTAATGTATCTCTATAGGATTATGTCAAGGTCAGCACAATGTAAATAGCTGTTGTACTACAGGAAAGGAGGGAATTTAAGGGTAGTACTTAAAAATATCAAAATGAATATTAATAATAACAATTAGAGATGTCACCCTTTCTGTTTTTGATTTTAGTTCTTAAATTTTAACCTTGATTTATTGATTCTCAATTCCAATGTCTAGACATTTACAGTTTAAATAATTTTTTAGGTATCTAGTCTTACACAATTTTATTTTTATTCATATGTTGTACTTTAAGGTATTCCAAAAGATACTTTAACAAGTTAGAATTTTTTCTTCTTAAAGGTAAAGTTTTAGTTACATGGTATCACTAGAACACAAAGGTCAAAGGGTAGAAATACTTATTGCAGATAAAGTGATAAAAACACACACTAATTACACTGGTTAGCAGCCATTTTGCATCTTGCTTGTGATACATAATTTATTATGTATTTTTGGTTGTAGAATCTGAACCTGCCTTCGGAAATGCTGTCACGTAAGATTTTTAATATGTTTGAGATTTTTTTCTCTATTTTTTCCATGAATTATCACCGACTATGCTGGTTGCACTCTGTATTTGGATGCAATATATAATGGAAGAAGTTCTAAAAATATTCACTATATGGCAGGGCAATTTAGTTGAGGGGGAGTGGTACTGCCATTGGCCGTTAGAGGCGACTCAGCTAGCCATGTTAGCCTTGCTGTTTAGTGCGTGTTGAAACTTGGATGGTGTTAACTCACTTTGTATATTTCTCTTTATTGATACCTTAGTTTCTGTTGCTTTTTTTTTTTTTTTTTTTCTTTTCCTGTGTGAACTAGTGAGACATTCTGATATTTTAGGTTATAGTTAGTACAGTGTTCTTAACATAATGGCAAGTGCTAAACTTTGTGGTTGTGTAAACCACCTCGATAACTTTTGCTATGTATGTGGTAAGTTCACTCCAAAAACCCAAAGAAAGCCAATCACTGACTTGGTTAAGAAGACTTATAAACTGTACTTTGATTGTGCTCTTGGGGATCAGGAAAAACCCTTTACACCTCATATTGCTTGCATAACCTGCAAACTACCCTTATAGAATGGATGAAAGGAAACCGCCGAGCCATACCATTTGCTGTTACAATGGTTTGGTGTGAGCCTAAAGATCAATGGACTGTTAGTTTTGCCTGACAAATATTGCAGGACGTTCCAGTAAAACTAAACATACAATTAAGTATGCTAATGTTTCTTCAGTTCATATGCCTGTGCTTATGGGGAAAGCTTACTTGTTCATGCTTCTCACTTGCAAACCAGTGCATCAGAAGATGCACGACCTTTGGAAGAGTACATCCCTGAAACTCATGACCGATCGCCTCACCTCATAGAACAGAAGAAATTGAACGATTTGGTCCGTGATTTGAAACTTTTTAAACATTGTATTATATTTGGAAAGGTTTTCCTGTGTTTGTCCTTTATTTTATACCTTTTACATGTTCCTATATATGTGTTCTATAATTCTTTACCATTTTATATCTTTTCCCCCCGCTTTTTTTTGTTTCCTCTTATAGGAAGCTGCGTTGTGCGTTTCACACTCCGCCCTGATGAGTTCTGATAGAATGAAACCTAGGTAGAAGAATTGGGCGGTGATGATTGCTTTTCTTCAAGAGACAGCCATTACCTCTTTGTCCAGTGGCAGAATATAAAGTGTGAACTGTGTTCTCCTTTTAATTGTAAAAGCTATATAGTGTTCGTTCTTTTTATATGTTTCTATCCACCTTTCCTATACCTTCTTCCAAATATAATACAATTACCTCATAAAACAAAAAGAGGTTTTGCTTACAGAGATTAACTTTCTAAAGAGCAAGTTAAACTGTTGGGTTCTAGAATGCAACAATGGAACCTTCTAAAGCAAGGTACAAAGATTTCAAATTTTAGAACAAGAAATAGCTGTTTGTCTGGATATTTTGAAATGAAGAATTTAATGTGTACACAGAGATGAATGATGGAGTTGGGTGTTCAACATAATCCACATGAGTGCAGAATATTTATTGATTCATCTAAAGCAAGCTTAAAAGCAGTGCTATTGCATAATAGCTACACACTTCCGTCAGTGCCTTTGGTGCATGGGGTGGACATGAAGGAAACTTATGAAAGTATGGCTTCGCTGATGGAGTGAACCAAATATAAAGATTATGAGTGGCAGATATACTGTGATTTAAAAGTTGTCGCACTGCTTACAGGTCTACAGGGTGGATTCACAAAATACTGTTGTTTTTTGTGCTTGTGGGACAGCTGAGAAACGAAGAACCCCTACAACGTCAGGAAATGGCCTATGAGGAAATTATACATTGCTGGAAAGGAAAATGTGAAATTTACTCCAATGGTCGAGCCGAGTAAAGGCATTTTGCCTCCGTTTCATATAAAGTTAAGCTTGATGAAGAACTTTGTAAAAGCTCTTGATAAAGAAGGTCAGGCCTTTAATCTTTAAAAAAAAAATGTTTCCCAAGTTGAGTGTATCAAAGCTAAAAGAAGGTATATTTATTGGGCCACAAATTAGAGAATTGTTGAAAGATCCCAACTTTGATGCTAAGTTTACAAATATCAAGTTAGCTGCTTGGTCCTCTTTCAAAGCCATTGTTTACGGTTTTTTGAGCAAAAGAATAGACGATAAAATGTTTCCATAGTGAGTGGTCTATTGGACGACTACAAGAACATGAGGTGTAGAATGTCACTAAAAATTCACTTTCTACACTTGCATCTAGACTTTTTCCCAGAAAATTGTGGTGCTGTTAGTGACGAACAGGGTTAACGGTTACACCAGATATCCTGTCCATGGAGCATCGTTACCAAGGACACTGAAACCCTTCGATGATGGACGATTACAGTTGGTTTCCTTTTAGAGAGACTAATGGGAAAAAAAAAAAATAAAAAAAAAATTCATCCCATTTAGCCAAAGAAAAATGACATTAAGCTTTGTACATTTTAATATCATGGCTTAGTGTGGATTATTTTAAGTGGTTTTTTGTTGGTTTAAATTAGTTTGTCAAAGAAAATTTACATTAAACTTTGTAGATATTAATATCATGGCTTAATGTGGATTAGTTTAGTGCTTTTTGTTGGTTTAAATTAGTTTTTTTACACTATCAAGAAAACATAGGTGAGTTCTGAGGGCTATATTTTGTTTGTATTTAAAATGGTAAATATTTGCTAATGTCGTAATATTGTCTTTAGTGCTGTGTATCTTGGAAACGTGGCATAATAGAGAGACTGATTTTCTCACTAAATTCAGCACCCGAAAAGTAGTTATATCTACCCATTTACAAACCAGATAAAGAAAAAAAAGTTTCAATTTGTTGACCAGTGTTATGGTCATAATAAAGAAAATACCTAATTATGAATATTGCTGTTTCGCTTGAATACCAAAACTTTCCCTGACACGTATTTGAATACTTAAAATATTGTTTGATTACTATTTATTGGGCTAAACTCAACAATAAGGAGCTTTCTAAAAAGTTCGCACAACTTGAATGAACAGTCTGAGCTCACAGACCCTAATTATTTGGTCTAGGTTTTTAAATAAAATTTATTTTGATTCTAGTACAAAATTCGGTATGAACCTGTAGAATGGCAATATTTTTTTTCAAGATTACACAAATTAATATTTAAATTGAGACTTTCATTATATTTTTAAAATAAAATTTATATTTCACATACTTTGATATTGTGAAATTACTATGCTTCATCTTTATTTTAAAAAGGTTATTTGGAATAGAGCACTACGCTAAATAAAGTATATTCTCTTGACTGATGAAGCTGTCTGTGACGGTGAAAGCTTGTCCTGAAAAATGTGTTTGTGTGTTTTTTAGTGTTCTATCTAAACAATTTCTACCCATTATCACTAAGGTAGGTGTGCTGGCTATCCCTCCTAATTAAACCATCTTTATTTTATAAGCAAGCCTTTACCTATGACTTAAGAATTAAAATACAGGTGTTCAAAAACAAAATAGAGAATCAAAATAGTGTGAATCATCATTGGTGATAAATTAGTTTGAATCAAATCCTTTTTAAATTTTCTTTGAAAGCCCTTCCTAGTACATGGCACAAGTGATTTTAATACATTTAAAAAATCAAACTCAAAATATTAAGAACTAGTGTTAAGTTTTGCATGTATCTTTTGTAGCTCCTATAGTATAACAAAGTTGTAGGCAAATTATTTATAAAATGTTAATAAAGCTTGACATGTTTTTTGTGCATTCTTGATTTACTAAATTAAATAAATATATTTATCTTTAAATATGTATTTTTTTTAATTGCTTTCTAAAAAGAATAAAATAATAATGTTTATAGAAAAACAAATACTGATACTATTCGTGTTGGATGAAGTGTTTGCCAGACACAATACATAAGCTTTACAATATAGAAGATATATTATGTTTTACTGTTTGTAATTAATTTTACCTACAGCAAAGCTTGAATTAAATTACTTGTCCAACTAAAACCATTCAAGTTACTGCTGTATCAGTTAGATAAACTTGTACAAATACACAGGTTACACATATTAGAAGTAACAAATTACATAAGACACGCAACAGCCAGGTTGTATTCAATATACTGGATACTTTTTATCATGACATTGATACATTTAAACATAAATGTAAGAACAAATATTTAAGAGCAATGTTATTCACGATAGGGATGGTTAAAATAACCATAGCAATAAACAGGTATGTAAATTAACAGAGATAGTGACACATAACTAATATTTGAGCAGATTTAGATGGTGTATGATTGCATTTGTACTTACACCATTGACAAATTAGTTTTATTTTTTCATTTTGATTACCATTTAAGGGTGCAGTCTACAACAATATTGTAACCATAAAAAAAAGGTGTTATAACCAGGGTTGGCGAGTCGATAAGCCAAGCCTTCAATTTCGACTCCTCTATTTTTATACTGTTAGACTCCTCCAGAAATTACCAAGGTATTTTAATTAATAATAACATATGTACTGCAGTAAAATGCTCCAATACAAGCTTCTTTGACATTGGGAATTTATATTTAAATAAAATTGTCAATACAAATGACAAATTTTTCTCCTAAATCATAAAAAAGTATAAAACATTGTTATATTAATAAAAAAATAATTTTGAAGTCTGAGTATGAGTCGGGTACATTTTTACCAACTCCACAACCCTAGTTATATCAATGTTTTATAACTTGATAGTATAAATTTGAGAAAATACTATGATTAAAATACTTTTTACTATATCACATTTTTTGTGTAAGAGAGTGAACATATCCATGGTATCAAAAAATTGATATCATTTTATTTATTAATATAAATAATCTAACCTCATTACAAAAATTATTCTACTTATTTTAGACGTGTAATTGGAATGGTTTTAGTCGAACTTTAGATAAAGAATAAAGGTTTCTTTTTTTACAGGAAGCATTACCATACACTTGTAGACTATGATGACTAGCTTTTTTTCTTTCAGAATATAGTGTGTTGACTTCTAGCACAATGTACATTTACTATGCAAGTACACAATGTTTATGCTCCATCACAAACGAGCAAACCATCCAAATTTGACACAAAGGCTAATTAATTAATACAAGAGTCGATATAATACAGAGTGGAAATGAGCGAGTGAAGTGTTGCCCTCTGACACACTTTTCAGGAACTACATTGGCGGCCATTATCTTCGATTCAATTCCACCTTGATAGCTACACACACACACACACACAAAAAACATGGTTTAAACAATATTTAGCTGTATGGATGTATTAATGCTACTGCTAAAGTATACAAGATGGCAATTAAGTTAGTACTAATTTTAGCACGTAATTCTGTTAACAGTTGACTTTACACCCTCCATGTTATCAATACTACAGCCTTAAAATTTCTCTTTGCATTTAACGATGAAATTTCTCCTATAATTTCTCCTTTGGTATAAAGTTGTCATTTTCGTTTGGTGATAAAATTAGAAGGAAAACAAATTTATTTTATAAAATACATTATAGTCATCGAGATTTAATCATTGAAACCTTGATCTCCCTGTCCTCAGCAGTCTAGCTTATCACGGCCAGCGGGTTAGTTAACTACGGCACCGAGGCGGGTCCATTGTTGTGTTAGATTTCCCCATAAATAAAGTTATTTTTTTTTAATGAAGGTTTGGTGAGTTTCATTTAGAGAAGATAAAAGAGTATTCTACAAGATTTTTCTCTTTCTATTATGCTGTCAATAATTTGAATATTATGTTTTGTTAGAATTAGAAATTAAATAAAATTAATCAATCATTTAAAACGGAAAAGCAACCATTGTGGTATTTTAATACTAATAACTTACCATCAATGATTTCTTGCTTCATCTTGTCAATCTCGCGCTTCACTTCTTTGACAATGTCTTGTTTGAGAGCCTCCAAATCAGCACATGGAGTTGTCTGTCCCTCAGACAAACACATCCCGTTTACCTTATTGAGTTCCTCGGAGGATGATCCAAACCTCTTACGCACTGGCTTGGGAGACTCCGCCCCAGAGCCGTTGAGCTTTGTGCCACTGCTGTTGCTAGAGTTGGTCTTGTCCTGACCCTGGTCCTCAACCTGAAAATGTACCAAGTCTACTACATTCAGGCTATCTTGTGAGTTGGATAAACAACCATTAGTGACTTTTAGGTGACATTATTTGACCACAAAACTCTTTCAGCAAACAATCAAACATTATATAATGCATATACTGTATAGGCATAATTCACTCACACGCAACTATATGGTGAACATTAACCTTGTCCTTGATATCACAGAAAAAACCATCAATCAACTTGTGGCCAGTGTGGATATTGGGTGGCTCGAAATTCAATGCGTTATTACGATGTTTGGGAAATTCAAACAATAATATTTTTGTGACGCTATGACCAAAATATTGAAAATTTGTGACTTTTTTTCTCTTCCAATTGGTTAACTTTTTCATGACTTGTGTGATCTAGTAGACATCCTGTACATTCCCTAGATAAGGTTTGGTTTGTTTAGCAAATATGCAAGATACTTTTTAATCCCTTCTCTATTAAGTTAGAACAAGATCTATTTAGGTGAGGGTTTCAAAATTAAATCAAGGCAAATTTTATTAATTCACTTGTTTTTTTTATTGCAAAACAAACGGCCATTCAACTGGGATATTAGATACTTTATCAGGCTCCAATCATATATAAAATCCATTTGCAGTTTACTAGGGGTGTGCGAAGTCCACTTTTTTGGTTCGAATCGAAGTCGAGTCGAATATGTGAAATATTCTCGAAGCCGAATCGAAGTTCGAATATTTTTCTATTTTATTTTGAGTAAAACTATTAATATATTGTTATTAAATATAGTTATTTATCTAGCATCAAACTGAATATTATAGGCTATTTATTGTTTCTAGCACTAATATTTGTAGCTTATTGCCAACTTGATAATGTTAATCACTTTACCTCTATGCAAAAAAAACACCTTTTTATTTTATACTTAGCAGGTAGGTAAAAAATATATTTCTTTGAGTCTGGTTTTATTATGCTTTATTGAAGTCTTACTTATTCTTTTTAAGATTGCTATGGAGGAAGGTAAGCTGTTGTACATGTTCAGGGAGTAAACACTCTCGTCGGGCTATAACAACATTTCCTGCTGATGAGAATAGTCTCTCACTACTGACTTGCGTAGCAGGAATACCAAGATATTTAAGCGCAACCTTAGCGACATTTGGGAATTTACTACACCCTTCTTGCTTCCACCAATGGTAAGGGTTTGTGGATCTATTCACCTAGGCTCAGATAAATACTTTTCAACTTCTTCAGAAATATTCATCTCTTTTCTCTCATTTGGTAGAGAATCGAAGAATGACCACAGTCCAGAGTTTGAAGTTGATGGTTCTGGCTCATCAGCTGTTGAATCCATTTCTTCAAAATCACGGTATAGTTCGTTTCTTAAAGCAGTTGACAAATTTGCTGAAGCAACAATATTATTGATAACTACACCTTTGAATCTTGGGTCCGTTAACATAGATAAGCGAAATATTTCATCCTCTTCATGCAACGGAAATCTAGACTTAAGTGTCTTTAAAAGGCTTCTCGCAAATGTCATACCTTCTTCTTGCCTTTGTATGCGAGAGTTTAAATGAGAACGCAGACAGTGTAGGATGGGTATGACCATCGAAGAGGTTGGATATGAATCGCCACTTATTTCCTTTGTGGCTTGAGCAAGTGGCTCAAGAACTTCCAACACACCCTTTGCTTGAGCCCAATCTGCATTTGTCAGCGGTTCAATATTGTGTTCAGACTGTGCTAGTTCAGCAGCGATGGGGCCCTTCATTTCAACAAGCCGCTGAAGCATGCAATACTCACTACTCCAGCGAGTCTCCACATACTGAATAAGCTCCAGCTGGGGTACCTGCATTCTCTCTTGCAGACTATGAAGGCGTTCCCGTGCTTGAGAGCTACGCCTGTAATGACCCACAATGTTTTTTGCCTTCTGTAACAGCTTCTTGACACCAGGACACTCAGATTTGGAATCGTCAACAGCTAACTGTAGAGAATGTGCAAAGCAAGGACGGGCTTTGTCACCAAATAGTGTTTTGGCAGCAGAGCGGAAATTGGGTGCATTATCGGTAATGCAGTAAATTGGGATTGTCATGTCCTCCAGTGAAATGCCCCAATTAACAACACATTGCTCAAGTCTAGATTTTATGTTGGCTTTAGAATGACTTTCATTCATTGGAATGATTTCCATAGTGAATGTCTTGTAGTCATATTTGTCATTCAGGTAATGACAAGTTAGACTGACATAGCTGTCTGTGGCACGAGATGTCCAGCCATCAGATGTGAGGGTTAGTGCCTGTACAAATGGGAGATCTTGAAGAAACTCTGTTTTGAGACGATCACGAGTCTCTTGGTAGAGCACTGATACATAATTCCGAGAGAATGTAGTTCGTGCAGGAATCTTGTAGTTGGGAGCAAAATGTTTAACCAATTCAACAAAGCCCTCCTCCTCAACAAAGCTGTATGGTAAAAGTCCTTTTACAAGCATATTTGTAATCTTGTTAGTGGTGGTTTGAGCATACGGGTGTGATGAGACCATCTTTTCTCTACTAAGCATAGTCTGGATGTTTTGTTGTACTGTCCTATCTTTTCTAGGAGCAGGTGCGGGCAGATCCTTCTTGTTGTTTTCATCTAAAAATTCTTTGTATTTGCCTGGGTGTTTTTGGAGGTGGTTAAGAAGTGTCTTGGTTGTGCCTGCAAAAAAAAAAAAAATTAATTTAAAGGGGAAAAGGAGATTTAAAATTTAATATTGTGGTAAGTAAATGAAAATCTAGCAGGAATTTAGTAAATGTGATAGGCCTATTACATTGCCTAAAGTCTTGCCATATTCCCATTAAAGCATGGGATAAAATAGTCCTAACTTTATTTTTAGTAGGCCCCTACTGCTTCATGGCACGTTAGGTTATAATATGCATTTGTACTAATTGCGCTAATGTGTTAGAGATGAGTAAAGTTGAATTTAGATTAAATATAGCGTACCTGTAGGGCTACTGCGTGAGAGGAACCATTTAGAAAAATACCACCCTCAGTACACCAAACCAGGATTCAATCCCCTATTTTAGAGTCACCATTTTAGTCTAAGGTAAGTGTGATAACTTAAATAAAAAGTCTAAAACCTCTATCATACCCCAATCGACTTGGCTTATAATAGGCCTAGACCCAGTGGCGGATCCATCTACTATCTCACGAACCAGATATCTTATTAATTTTTATTGTTGTTCTGTGAGAGTTCCCGTAACCCCCTCATGAAATTCGAGAGGATCCACACCTTTCTTCTCAAAATTTCGTGCCCCCCCTCACGAAAATTTGCCCATGAGCATAAGCGGATTTAAGGGAAGCACATGCCCTCCACAATGGACAATAACATACACTAGGCCTCAAGGGCGCCCATATGATAATTACAGGAAACATTATTTAAAAGTAAAATATATTAGGAAAATAAGCCACTTACAAAAATTGTTGCACATAATTTATAGGCCTAATACAAAACTTAGGCTGGTCTACAAATTTTCAATCAAATACAGTAATACAGAAAACGGCCAACTAACCTGATGGAGTCTTGAAGTTCTTTCGGCATGTTCGACATTCAGCCGACTTTTTATCAATATTTTTACTAAAAAAATTCCACACAGTACTTCTTTGCCGATTAGTATTTGCACAATCACCACTGGTTTCACCCTGCATACTGTTAAATTAATTGTTCACACACGAGGTACGACTCAATCAAATAGGCGCTCAAAAAACACGTGATCTACGTTTTAGAAAATAATATATCCTTTTATTTTTTAAAGAAAATATATATATTTTAAGTTATTAACAGCAATTATCATCTATAGTGATGACGTTAAGTTTTTTTAGTATAAATATTAGGCACGTAGTGTTCCTTACTCACGCATGCGCTCGGCTATCGCTCATCTCTGGCTATATCCATATACTCGAGCCGCGCACGCGCTCAACTCTGCCGATATCCATATACTCGCACAGACAGGAGTTTTGGTCATGTAGTAATTAAACAACTAAAATGTCTGCTTGCGCATATGAATTCAAAATTATTACAAAATATTTTTAATAACTAAGAAATACTTTAAAAGTTTAAACTGGCCGAAAATTTTAAAAATATTACTTTTATTATTTATTTTATCTACACTTTCAGTTGGTACTAATGAATGTTTATCAATACGGTATGATCATAATGTAATGGCCGTCTTGAAAATCACAACGTTAAGGAATTTTATCAGTTGCCCATAATAATAAAAATATTTTTTAATTCTTAAGGTACCGTACTTTGGTTTAACTCTTGTTGAAACCAGACTGTAAGTAAATCATTATCAAGGCTTCGAATGGACCGAAGCTTCGAACGGCAGCCGAAGCCAAACATAGGTTCGAATCGAATACGAAGTACCCTGAGATTCGATTCGGCTTCGAATTTTTCGAAGCTTCGCACACCCCTACAGTTTACTACATTCTTCACTAAACAAAAGAAAAAAATACACAGTTTTTCAATTTACCCATTTAAAAAAATAAGGTGAGATAGTTTTAGTGGTCCCAACTCCACTATTTTCTAATGATGACTCAAGGTTACCACATTACGTGATGCATGGTTCTAGATTTAAAAACTACCTAATAGAGGTGTGTGAAGTCCACTTTTTCAATCTTAAGTGAGCTCGAATCGAATATACAAAATAATCTCGAAGTTGAATTAAAGTTTGAATATTTTTTATTTGTTTTACACGTGATAAATATTATATTGTGGTTATTTATACATAGCTTTATGCACTAAAATGAAATGGCTTTATCGCAGAATTTTTTTGTAATGTTTAGTTTTTAATATGAAAAATTAAGTTATTACCCCAACTTAGAAGTCAATAACTTCAGTTTTTTCCCATTTAATATTAATTTGTAATGTATACAGAAGCTCAGATTGGGATTAAATGAGCATTAATTGGGAATTCAAGCTCTCAATATTTTGAATGGCAAAGCCAAAATGTTTTCAAAGCAAAGTCGAAGATGACATTTGTTTCGAATCCAAGTCGAAGTTTTGAAGCTTTGCACACCCCTATTACATAAGTTACTAGTTATCTGTGGAGTTAAACAGGCACTTAATGACAATTTATAAATGGGAGTATGTGTCAAAAATACTAGTAGCTAACTTCATGTAAAGAGAAACAAATTGTGGAACTTATATAATTTTTGATCAATTAACCAAACATACCTGAGGGGTGTCATTCGGGTCTTTCTTCTCTACGGCTTTCCTGCGCCTGGCCAGTGTCTTGGCCATCTCATCTAACATACTGCTCATGGGTGAATGGCCCGCCCGCCCGATGGTGCCATAGTTACTACTGTTACTGCTGCTTGTGCTGGACCCGCTATTCTCTGCAGGTTGCTGTAATTACAAGATGCATTCGGAAGGTGAAATAAACAAGATTGTGAAACACAGTGCTGTACATTACCAACAGTGTTTAACTAGCAAGATGTTTAAAAAGTTTCATTGTATTTTAACACACAGCTTTTACACTTTCGACAGTTGCAATGAACAAAGGTACAGAATGTTTCATAACAAAAGAATTTTTAGTAGCTAATTCACAACCGTCACAAAGATACATTTAAAAGCAGAATCAACCAACCCCCATTGCTATGTGAAACCTTTATGCTGAATGACCTCACACAAGTATGTGTAGTGTTGTTTAGTGTGAGAGCTGATGAAGTAAAGTGGGGGACAACTTGAGAGATCACAGCTCAGCATGGGGTGTCTATAAATAGCAGTGACTGTACCAGCATGTTATGAATATCATTCAAATAGAACAGAGAAGATCATTCATGTAAAGCAAATGTGTTTTATTTTAACTCATAAGACCAAACTAAGAGACAAAACCTGAACTACAATACCTTAACTTATTAATTAACGTTAATATACTGACCCTGCCACAAGCTGGAAACAGTTGATGATGATGATTATTTAATATTTAGATGAGGATAGAAACGCAAGCCCTATACACTTTTCAGAAAAGGGTATGCCTCAAGTCTCACAATTAAAACAAACAAAGCACAGTTCAGCAATTTATTAATATCTCTGCACACTAGTGCAACTACATTAATAATTTAATACATAAATGGTAAAAGAGTATGTTGAATATAGAATATAAAACCTTCCATTACCTTCTTATCAAATTTTAATGAAAGAACCAATATGAGTGGTGTTCACTTCTATATAAAGATAGAATCATGAACAAGTGTGGGCAAACTGTTCGAAATATCACAAAAAATTAAAGAAAAGTGATGTACATTTTATTTACACTGAAAAGCAGCAGTTTTATCTTGACATTATATCATAGTCCTAGCTAAGCAGTTCCCACAGTGTGCGCTAACAAAGGCTATTTTTAATTTTCTTAAGTAATTGTGGTTATTTAAGAATTAAATTTAAGCATTAAAGACTCTGCCTTAAACTATGAGTGAAGAATGGCCATAGGCACGGGATGAATCCTGGATAGCTCAGTGGTAAGAGCATTGGCTTACTAAGCCGAAGGTCCCGGGTTTGATTCCCGTGTCCAGGTGTCATTTTTTAATTTTCAGAATATGACATTAAAGAGGAGTTGAATCCCGTATTCGTACAAACCGATTCTTAAATTTTCCTTCAAATCCAGAATCCTAATTCAGGGTTCCTACAGTATTTGTAAAAAAAATTCTCCCCGACTTTTCCTGACTTTTCCCAAGTTCCCTGACCAATTTCTCATAACATTTCTACTATAACTTTACGATACTATACATGTGAAAATATTAATTTAAATACATTTATTTCGGCCTCCTCCTCCCCTACAGCCGACCTTGCCTCACCTCTCATGGAAGAATAAGAAAGCAGACATCTTGCCAATCAGTTCAGGGAAAATGATGGAAAAATAATTAAATATGTCTAACCCTGTCAAAAAGTTGTAATTAACTTCATTCACTTTGGTATCATGTGCAGAAATATGTACTAAATAACAGGCCACTAAGAACATACTAAAAAGTTTGATATCATTAGTCTTATTTTAGCTAACCTGTACATATCCTGAACTGAATAGCAAACAACAGAAGGAGCTGTGTCAGCTTTCATAATATTCATGTCTCAAGTCAATTTTCTTTTTATTAAAATTATCAAAAGTCATACAATAAGATACTATGTTATATTTAATAAAGTGAAGCTTGTTTCTTCTTCAGATCTTACAACTCCACTTCTATTGCTTCTCGTTTCTCTTCAGTTGCCATCATTATTTTTTTTTTCTTTTTCCTTCTAAATCTTTAACTTGTATATCTAATTTCATCTTTTCTGTCTTCTTCACTTCTTTCCTGCTTCTTCATCTCAAAATATTAATGATAGCGTTTCCAAGCACCTCTCACGTAATCCAACATCTTTTTGCTAATGTGTATGTTTTTAATCCCTCCTGCTTCTTGTATTTTGGTTATTGCTCGACAATGAAGTAAGTGTTCGCCATTCATGATAGTATCTGGTAGTATGCACAGGGTGCAATCGGGTGAGGTAAAAGTATTTAAACTATGAAGATGTGCAGCTAAACAATCATGTCAACTGGTTAATCAGAATAGAGCTAAAGCTTTTCTTCGCGCAAAATTAAGAATCAGGATTTTATTTTCAAACTTTTTTTTTTTTTGCCTGTACAATTGTTTTTGAACTCTCTCAATTGTTTAGTCTTAAATTTATGTTTGCTTCGCAGTGTGGAATAATGTTATGTCATGTTTTTGTTTCTTAACTGTTTAATTTGGGTACCTTTATTTGCTAAGATAACATTAAAGTAGACCTCTTATGTTTATCATATTTTTAAGATAAAGATTCATAATAATAGGCAAAATGAATAGTTGGATTTGCAAAGTTGTAGATTCAATCTTTTTATAATGACAATTTACTATTAAATGTGAAAGACGCTACTGGAAATACCTGCTTTAATATAAACACCATTATTTAAAAGTAGAGATGGGTCTAATCAACTTTTTCTTTAATCATATTTTCAAACATCAATCTTTATTTTACCTAAGAATCCTGAATCTAGAGTGAAAAGTTAACTTTCTTACATTTATATATTTTTCCTCTTTACTTCTGATCTTCATTCCTAGTTGCCATAGAACTTATAAATCATAATTATAAAAAATTGAATATTATTATTATTATTATTATTATTATTATTAGCACCCGTCTTACTACCCATTCGGGTTATACGCACTTACGCTAATGTGTAATGGTAGGGTGATTGTGAGATGAAATGAAGGACCTACAGTTTAACGTGGGATCCGAACCACAGTGGAGGCTTGCATTCCCCACATTAACAAGATGTCTTGTGAGAGGTGAAGGAAGGGTTTGGAAATCAGATAAATCTTTGCCGGGACCAGAGGATTGAACCCCGGACCCCAGCACATAAGTCTGACACCTTACCCCTAGACCACCAGGTCACCTAACTCATATTGTTAAGTGGTAAATTAATGGTCAGGGGGTTGGTTGTTGTATTGTCCAATACTTATGGAAAGAAACAAAGGTTATTTAAAAAAAATCAAACTAAATTTTAAATACATATGAATCACTTTTAAAAAAATCCTTGAATCGTGAATATTTCCACAAGCCCTTACCATATTTTTCGATGTAGGCTCTGTCCTTTCATCCTACCCTTAATGTTTATTGAGACTCAAGTTTATGAACCACTGCTTGTGAAGCATACCTTGGACCGTCGTAGTCTGGCACTCTGCAACTGTGAAGCAAGTGAAGACGCCTGATCCTGGCCGTCAGAGCTAGAGGAGCGGGTCATATTACTTGGAACAGGAGGAGGAGGTGGGGGCGGTGGGGCACCCATACTTATCATGAGAGGGGGGGCTGGTGGTTGTGGTGGGCAGGGTGGGGCTGGAGGCGCTGGTGGGGCTGGAGGTGGGCCAGGGGCGAGGGCCATGGGTGGAGGTTGAGGTGCAGGAGGGGCTGAAGAAGTACGGTGATGACCAGGGGGCGCTGGAGGGGCCGGAACTCCAGGGGATGAGCTGCCAGGACTGCTTAGAACTGAAAAACATACACAATGAAACATTTTTAAAGATAAGTAAACTTTAAAGTCAATTTTGAAGTGGCTTGTTTAATAGTTACAACAACAAAAATCTGAACAAAACATACATATTTTACATTAATTATAAACGCTCAGACAAACAAGCATGGACCTAGCTCCTGGAACATCATAGAATTTAAAAAATAAGCTACCACATCACAGTTTAAAATCAACAAATTCAGATTTAAAAATAAAGGTTAGACAAATAATGTATTGAAATCGAACATGTTATGCAGTTTACCTATCACAGACAAAGAAAGAAAATAAAATTTCTGCATAGCAAAACAATTTTGAAAGTTCTAATAAATTGTTTGTAAAATATATTTTAGGTGATATTTAGAAATGGTTGCAAACCAAAAGGGTAGTCTAAAAATAAGTGAAAGAAGATTCCTGGTGGGCAGTTGGTTCCTATCCTTTAAATATCCAATCCCCCCCCCGAATGTTTTATTTAATCTTTTAGGTTATTGGCATGTACTCACTTTGCTGCTGTTGAGACATTCTCCTCTCTTGTATGATGGCCACATCTTCTCGAGTCATGGTCCTGTCAACACATATATTATATAACTGTAAGCCAGAGCTAAACAGAAAGCAGCCCAAGCACCCGGAATGTTCACCCATCCCACTTGACTACAAGTGTACTTAAAAGCTTGGACAAGCTGTGAACATAGCTTATCTGAGGTACAAGTGCTTCATTTAATGTGAAGTGATAAAATATAACAGCTCTCCAACGCCCACTTGTTCCTAGCAACAGTAATGATGCTATTAATATTGGTATTGATAGGCTTTAAAAACAGATCAAAATAAAACCGACTATTAGTAAAAAAGAATAAAAATATAGTCGTGAATAATCTCTGATGCAGACATCTTTCAAATTAACCTGGGTTTAAAATTTAGGTATGAATGAGATAGGCTGAGGAATAAAACTTAATGACTGAACAAATGGAATTATCGAAGAAGAGAGGAGAACCTACATTTTTAATGTGTGTAGGTAAACCTCTTCATAATTATAACTCCCCCCTTATGTCATGAAGTCCTGATTATATATAAACACAACCACACTTATTTAAAATAAAAAATCATAAGTGTAAACAAAGGAAAAATGTCACAAAAATACAGAAGTTTTCAAGTGTCAAATTAGGCATAAAGTAGGTTAATTAAATTAAGGGGAAATATAATAGAATTGATTGTGATTTGTCTAAAAAAAATTAAGCATTTGATTCAAGACAAAACAATTATTTCCCTTAAAGCAAGATTATCTAAATTCAAAAGTTTTGACGAATTTGTTACCAAATAGAAAGAAAATTTGCTTTGCATTAAAAGAAATGTGTATTTAAGGCTATACAATTGTAATAGTAAAGCTACCTGCTTCAATGGCCAAATGGTCTAAGGTGTCACTCTCATGTGAGACTGCCCTGCTGAAGACTGGGAGATTGAGGATTGGATCACGGTCAGGTTTACTGAGGGACTTTTTCCTAAATGGTTTCCCACTCTCCTTCCAAGCGAGTAGATTACCTCTAAAATGCTTAGTAGATAGGGTAGTTATCATGTATAAATATTACATGAACAGGTAGTAGTAGTAGGTGATAAAAAAAATAGTAGAGCTAAACGTAGTAACCAACAAAATATTATTTAAGTAATTGCTATTAAATATAAAGGTAAATTAACTTTCAAGATTTTGTGCCAACACATAGTATTAAAAACATTATTATACAAAAAAGATTATAAATATATTCAAAATAAATTTCATAAAAGATATTAAGTCCCTTTTGTCAAGTGGCTATGAAAGTTTATTAAATAAATAAATGCACATTCAATAAGTTTGTTCTCCTATGTTTTGTTTATTTTACCAATTAAGGAATAATAAGTTTATTTAGAAATGTATTGCTTTATTTTTCTATCTCAGAAAAGCAAATGAATGTAAATGAATACTAAGAGGATAAGAGAATTCTTATTTTTAAAACAGTATAATTGAGATAACACAATACAACCAAATAATAGAGCACTTTAAATTTGAGAATGGGGGGAGGCTGGGGAGGAGGAAGAGTTGAATATTATTTTGTTACGTTTGATATCAAAAAGTAATATTAGTGATTTTGGTGGAAGAGAAGGGGGAATTAATATATTTTTTAATATACATACCCCATTTGAAGTAAGGACTATAACAACATGTAGATATTTTCCAAGTACTGCCACATTCACTAAAAGGGTAGTAATAATAATACTTATGAAAAAGCCAAAAGAAATTTAAGATAAAAAAAATAAAAAATGGAAATAAAATAATTTAGGGTGATTTGGTTGTGATTTATTCTTAACTAATCTTTGTTCTTGACCCAAAATAACATTCTGTAATAAACTAATATACATTATTGTATGGATAGCATCCCATAATTTGTATATTTTACCATCAACTAACAACAGGAATAAAGCCACAAAATAAAATTTGATTCAAATTTGCAGCAAACCACCTAATCTACTTTACAGGGTCATAAGAAACCCATAACTCTACTACATATATATACAATAGATTAAATGTGCTAAACACCCCTTACATCACACCAGTGATAAACTAGGGCAGCCAACAACTTCCGACCAATCAACACTGGTCAGTATTTACCACAGATCAAGGTCAAGCATTAGATAATTAATTAATTGAACATTATTTAGTGTAGAGTCAATTGGTTCACCACAAGGCATTCAAAAAACACAAAGACCGTTAATTATCAATTAAAAGCATGATTTATAAAGCACTTGAGATCTATAAAGTCAAAACTCATAACACAAATTCAATTTTTTTTAAACCACCACAAAAATGAAAAATAGAGAAAACTTTAATTCAGTCCTCCCACTAAGTGTACATATTTCAATAAATGTACTAATGGAAGAATACAGGACTGACCCTAATTTTGGCACAGAAAAGAAACACTGGTTAGTAATAAAAAGCTATTACCTGCAAAGAAAACTTAGTATTATTATTAGTTGCTTATGAAGGTTTGAAAAATGTGATGGGTGAGAAGGAATGTTTGATTCTAATTGTAATAAGTGCTAAAGCTTCAAACTAAATGTATTTTATTTGGTGCCCTATTTAGGAGTTGGTTTGGTTCTTATAATAGTCACTTAGTACACACAATAGTAGTCACAATAGTCACTTGATACAATAGTTTGTGATCAAGTATTAAGTAACTCTGTTCTAAAATATTATTTATTACTAACTAATGAATATCAAAATAGTATAATTGTAAGGATTATTTAAAAAAAGTCTCAACTTGACAGATAAAGAAGTTGCTTCATATTTGGTACACATCACATAAAAAGTTTACCCATATAAAAACTAAGTGAAAGAAAGATTCAATACTTCTAGATACACACATCTAAGTAGGAATGAAAGAAAGCATGAGGTTATTATTGCATTTATCATAAACTAACTTCAATATGCAGTTCCTCTTTTGATGTTATTGTTTTGTATGCATACTAGTTCTTTTATTGCCTTGGTATTGTGGGTTTGGAACAAATTAGATAACTAAATTTGTCGTCTTGCATATATAATTTACTTTTATAGTCCAATATCCCAATATCTCTGATTAAATAAAAGAAAATGAATTCTTGAAGTGATTTGAGCTTCTGATGAAAGTAGGAATGAGCATGCAAATGGTTTTAAAATAGTATGACTTTTTTCCCCCTTTCTTTAAAGTCTATATATTATTATTATTAACTAGATAGCTGTTGCCCGCGGCTTTCTCGCGTGGAAGTTGATTATATACAAATACGAAAATATACATATGTATTTACAGATTAATTTAAAATATTACGTTACGTTGATGACCATAACTTGACCTCAGATCAAAAATAATGCAATTCCGATACAAACTTTCACCCTCTTTTTCATCCCTTATCAAATAAAATTTCCAAAATTCCTGAAACACGTATTTATTTGTTTTACGTCAATAACCGAAATACAAAATTTTGTTTATGTAACTTTCAAAATGACGGACTTTCATACATATTATCATCCCCTATTTTGACCTCTAATGGGGTGGAATTTTCTAAAATCCTTTCTTAGTGGGTGCCTACATAACAAAATGAATATACAGTCCGAATTTCATGCTTGTAGCCTTGATAGTTTGCGCTCGGCGATGATGAATCAGTCAGTCAGGACATGTTATTTTATAAGTATAGATGTGTTTATATTTATATTAATTTTAGTATGTTTTGTATGTAATCTCTAGTTTAAGTGTAAGAAAAAGATTACGCTTTAACTTTGACATCCAAATACAGGTTGTTATAGCTATTATCACAATCATAATCATTGTTATTATTACAATTATTATTACTATTCAAACGTGTACTTGACATAATCAACTGTCTGCTCACTAAGCTTTTAGTTCCATTCTTTACTTTACTCACAATAAACATAAAATAATATCATTATTTTTATCCCTGTTTAAAAGATTTAATAATAATCTTTGAGGTTATTCGACCATCAAAATTTAATTGCATTATTTTAATAAGTGTATAAATATAATCTCTAAATATTGATTCAATTTTCAAATCATTACAGTTCTCGAATTAAAAGTAGTCAAACTTACTATTGTATCTATTTTACGTACTAATTTTAAGGTAAAGTAGTTAATGTATGGGGATTAAATTTATTCTAGCTAGACATGCATATAGTGTGTATGCAATGAAGTACTTGCAATATTTTAAATCAAATTAGTTTTTAATTTATAAGATATTTAATAGTTGTAAAATTACATAATTTTTGATCATATACAAGTACTTTTCGTTTTATACCCTGATACTTTTATTTTATATCATTTTGTAATACATAATGTCGTTATTTCAAATTTGTTTGGTTTATTAGTCTAACTCTAGTCTTTTATTTTATTATTTACACAGCGTTGATCAATGCAAACGTTTCATGTCCATTTCCTGAAACTTCTTGGTTTGACTGTACCTACCAATAACACAGGCTAGCTCGGGCTACCTCGATCTCTGACTAATGACTCACCTTTAAGTGCTTTTTTTTTTAGCACTACGTCTTACTACCTGAGTGACGAGTTGTGACATTTATGTTGTCTCTTTTACCTTCCTCTAGTAATTTGGCACTTGATTTTACTGTGTTTTATTCTTCAACTCAAAGTGTCAAAGGAACTCATATTTTGGTACAGCAAAACGCGTATTGATTTTAAACCTATTGTTTATCTGAATATTACAATTAACTTCATGAATGTATGAAAATATATGAGTTTCACTTTTATTACTGGTTGTAAATTGAACATTATAAAGATCTTAAATGTTTTGAAAACATATCTAGTGTTACATAAGTAATGTGTTTCTTTGAGCATTTTCTATGTATATATAAAAAGTGAAATTGAACAAGAATCAATATAAATTTAAAACGATGAAAGATTTGATCTACGATGTTTTCAGGTACGTACAAGGCCATAGATCCAGGCGGGGGGGCTACAGAATTTTATGAACAAAATATATATGCTTTATTTATGGTTCAAACAATATCAAAATTAAGATACAAGTACAAATTAGGGAGCTGTGTAACCATTAAAAGCACTTCAGAGAGATACTAGAGGTGTTTAGTAATTGGAAGTTTTCCTTGCCTTCAGCAGTTTGGGGGTTATGTTGTATAAAAAAAACTAAAAAAAACTTCAGATAGATTTTAGAACTGTTAATCTTTTTTTTTTTTTAATCCTAGCTTCCAGCAATTGGTGGATGTGTCCACCAAGCCCCCCTGAAATTATTGGCTGGCTATGGCCTTGGGTATGTGATAAACTCATAACAAACATAGGAGATATATATGTGGCGTATATATCATTTGCTAAATACATTCTAGCTCCATACTTGTTGGAGTTGGTAAGGAACTATTTCATACATTTAAATTCACCACAAAGAGTTTTGGTTTGAATTACGGCTTCCTTAAATAATTACTAATGAATATCACCACACAAGCTGTGAATCATTTTAATTGCGGGAATGTCCGTATGGAGGAGAATACAATTTAATTAATTTAAATTTGTTGAAAAATGACAACTTAACATTAGAATAAAATTGAACCCAGGTTCTTAGTGCGTCAATGTTCTAGCACTGAGCTATCCAAGATGCATCCCTCACTCATGATATTATATTCACGCGCACTGACGATATAGAAGTGTAGTCAGTTTAGTCAGTTCAGACTATAACATATGAAAATATTATAGTATAGGCCTTTATCTGAGGTACAGCTCTAGATTTTACGTATGAATTAGTGAACCCATTTCTAGTTGTCAAATAATGATCTTCCTATTAAAATCAGTCTAAATCATACATTCAACTTATCCACTAAGAATCTTAGTTTGAATTACAGTTTCAACTCAGAACCCACTGTTATTTGTTGTCCCAGGGCCTTGTTACCACTGGTTCACAATCTGCTATTATTTATGTCCCGGGGCCTGGTTATTATTATTATTATTATTATTATTATTAGCACCGCGTCTTACTACCCATTCGGGTTATACGCACTTACGCTAATGTGTAATGGTAGGGTGATTTTGAGATGAACTGGAGGACCTACAGTTTAACGTGGAATCCGAACCACGGTGGAGGCCTGGCATTCCCACATTCACAAGGCCTGGTTATTAGTGGTTCATAATATTCTATTGTTTTATGTCCCAAGGCCTGGTTACTAGGGGTTGAAAATATTCCATTATTTGATATCTCGGGGCCTGGTTACCAGTGGTACATAATATTCTATTATTTTATGTCCCAGGCCCTTGTTACTAGAGCTTCATAATATTCCATTATTTGATGTTCCAGGGGCTTTTTAACATGGGTTCAAAATATTCTATTTTATATCCCAGGGCCTTGTTAACACTGGTACATAATATTATATTTTAAGCCCCGAGGGCTTGTTACCACTGGTTCATAATCTGCTATTGTTTGATGTCCCGGGGCCTTGTTACCACTGGTTCATAATCTGCTATTGTTTGATGTCCAGGGCCTTGTTACCACTGGTTCATAATCTACTATTGTTTGATGTTCCGGGGCCTGGTTACACGAGTAGGACATGACTTGTACCAACTGGTTGAACTCATGCATATGCAGACAAAATAATCGACAGCCAACTGGTTAATCCAAAAAAACCAACTTAGAAAATTGATGCCTTACTAATAATGATTTTAATCCACAAGATTAGTGTATAACCCAAACGGGTAGTAAGACGTGGTACTAAAAAAACACTAAATTTGTATCTTTTTCCCTTAGCTTCTCATTCTCCGTTTGAGCTATACGCAGAATAAGGAATGTGAATGACGCATTGGACCATGTGACCACAAATGTGGGTATTTATTAGAGCTATAAATTTTGTTAAAAAATACTATTTCATAGACCTTACTTGTTATTTTCCATTTACTATTTTGTTGTCAAACACGTTGTTTGCAATGTATTAACTTGTCAGTCAATTGGTCAATCCATCTTGACTTTTGTATACCAGTAGGTCCTCTCATGTTAAACAGTTGTATATCTTATCAAATGGTCCTAAAAATGTCGATCACTTGACACAATCAAGCTTTGAAATATATTTATTTATTTGGTCAACCAGTTGGCTGTCGACCACTTCGCCCTCTTATGAACGCTTGTTGACCAGTTGGTCCTAGTCTTGTAGGCCACTTGACCTACATGGCATTCGAACATTTTTACAGCTTTTTGGCCGGTTTGTAAGATGCCAATCATGAGCTCTGTTAACTATTATAATAATATCAACAAAAAGTAATACTTTTTTTTTACTACAAATAAAGAACTCTAAAACCTGATCCGGTGCTAGCATGATCTCTAAGGCGTCACTCTCGTCGTAGACTAGATCATTAAAGACAGGGAGATCAAGATTTGATCTTCATCAAGTGTACAAAGGGTAGTTTTATTATAAATTGTTTCCCACTCTCTTTACACAAATGCGAGTGCACTTCCTCTAAATTCAGCTTTTCTAATCCCTAATTAACTAGTGTAATTAGTATATGTGAGTATACCGCGAATGGATAGTAAGACTTGGTGCTAAAAGAATAACAAAAGGACACTTAAACTTTAACTACTCAAATTATTTCATTAAATTGCCTAGTAATACTTTTTTTTCTTCTAAGAACACATTTTGTAAATATAGGCCTAATAGTATTTGGTACAATAAATACTTTGCAACATGTGTAATAAGTTCATTATTTTAAATGATTAATATTCGATGAATCTTAGTAGCCAGGATTCAAACTCAAGACCACAATTCTTGGGTGAGCCATGTTCTAAATTGACGGAAAAAGGAGGTAGTGATATGGCAACACTGTTGTGAACAAAGAGCTGGCAATCCCAGCTTACTTTCCCACTCCAACTGCCCATCCCCCCTTCATCAATGTTAAAAATTCCCTGTCAAAATGTTATAGCCTACTCATTCTAGGAGAAGCTTGTTGAACGAATCACCTTAAGGAGGAAATTTAAGCAATACAGAAAATAATACTAGCACTTGAAACTTTCTATTGCAACATAAGTCATTCCCATAGGTATACAGGTACATGCAACCTTATTTCTGGGGATATATGTGTGGACAGAAAAAATATAGGGTTCTTTTTAACCATTAAGTAACATTATATTTAGCCCCTTTCACCTATGAATCAACTTGATGAATGAATCATTAATAAGCAATCAAAAGTAAACCTAGTCTGGTCAGATAAGATTCTGCACAAACAATATGAGTACAGGAAAGTCTCGTTTTACATACGTTCGTTGTCTGCCTTTTCACATATTTGCAGGTTTGAGTTTAAGGATAAATGGTGTTAGTGAATAAGGTAACTACACAGTTTGCTGGTCAATGTATATATTACAATATGTGCAAGCTCCCTTAAATGCAAAAATGCTATGCACACCTCTCTACCCCACAATCCCCACTCAATGATGGAAAATATCGGAGAGGAATCTTATATTTATTTACCACCATGTCTTACAACCGGTTTGGATTATAAGCTTATATAATAACTACTATAATGGTTTTAGGGACGAGGAGGCTTATATTTATAGGATATGTATTAGTATTTGTGTGATGAGAGTGGAAAATCACATTGAAAATAAAAAAAATTAGTATACTCGACCAAGATTCAAACCTCGATCTCCCTGGCAGTCTAGTCTACTGCAAGAGTAGTGCATTAGACCATGCGGCCACCAAAGCGAGTGAATGAGATTTGAGTCCAGAAATAGCTCAGGAGAGCCCTCACAACAAAATTTATGTTCCAGGAATTCAAAATAATCAGCTCACTTGTGAATATTGTTTACAAACATGACCTTGAATTGTTGTGAATTTATAAATCAACGAGGGAAATAAAACATTTCTGAAATGTTACAAAGATAAAAAGTAAAAAATTAAAGAAGATTACTTGACTCTCCATTAAAGTGTTCCTTACTAAGCAACACACCTGGTATTTCACCTGATTGTTGCACACCTGCAGGCCTATATCCGGCTACATGTTACACAAAATATGGGCGCTCCACCCATCCTGTTTCTGCCCCAAGGGGAGGAAGACTGCCTATACTTTCGCTAGAATCACCAAACAGTGATCAACAGGATGCTTGTAATGATAGTAAATAATAAGAATATTACAATTCTTTATTTCTTTTGATGAGGTTTATTTTCGTTGTTTCTGTGTTTTTATTCAATATAATAAACAAAACAAAAATTACTATCAACCAACTGCGAGTTAGCTACAGCTTACCAAATAGATTGGAACATAACTCTAATATTTAAACATGTTAAGATAGTCCTGTTTAATGTGGATTCGGTATCCACAGTGATTCTTGAGAATGTATTTACAGCGAATAATGAGGTTTAATGGTTTTCGGATAGTTTAAAGTTATAAAAAACTCTACATTTTAATTTGAAATATTTAGTTTTTGCTGGTACATTCCGGATATGTAGATTAAAATAGTATTTGAGGAAATTTTCACATCAATGGTTAAGTAGCCCAGAGGGCTCCTCTACAGAAGTGGTTTCAAAATATTGCTGCTACTCCTATAATAGCAAAAATTTTTTTTTATGCAGAAGCGTTCTAACATTTAAATTGATAAAGATTGTTTATGGTGATGAGAATTAAAACATTTTTTTATTAGTTATTTACTGAGAGAATAATTTGATAGTTGGAAAATAATTACAAAGCAGTTGGATAATAAATGTGCAGCTGCATTTAAAATATATATTGGCTGTACAAATATTTGAATCCAACAGGAAAGATTTTAGAAGGAACAACAAAATAAAAATCTTGAATTCAAATTTTAGGACCTTTATTTAGAATCACAATTTTATGCAATTGGTGGAATCAATTATGTAGATTCGTATGTATGAGAAAACCTATTTAATATTCCTTTAGCTAAAAGATCAAACAAAATTGTTTGGAAATAATTTATTCATTATTGTATGCAATTGCCAGTTTCTTAAAATAAAAAAAATAAAAATTTAACTGTCATTTTTTTAAAATCTTAACTAAAACTGTATATTTTAAAATTTAGAGGATTCAACACCATTTCTAATTCTCATGTATAGGCCTTATCATATTATGACAATTTTGAGCATTTTCCAATCATCAGTTTATCTTTTATAAAATTATCAAGGGCTCTTTCTTGATGGACAGTTGGTTGTGGATATCATGCCATGCTCTGAAAAACCTTCAAGTTAGAATGACAAAATCAACGAAGAAAGTTATTTATAAATGTGTTTTAGTTAAAAGCAGGGAATGTAATGTACATGTTTATGGTGAGATAGTTTAAGTTATGTACAATATGAGCATGGTAAGAGGTTAGGAGTGATAAGCCCAGAAGAAGTGAGAAGCTGTGCTGTTAAGGGGTCGTCCATAAACCACGTAATGCTTTGGGGGGGAGCTCTATTGTCTACATGCTGTTACATGGAGGGAGGGGCAGGTACATCAAAGTGTTATGTAACACAGATCTATCTTATACTCAAGTTCTAATGTTCAAAAATAAGATTATTGCCCATGTTTTCACCTTTGATAAACATACTTATTGATAACTTCCGAATATCTGTGCATTGAAAATGCAAGTTTAGCACTTTTTGTCCATCTATATTTCAAATGCGCTTAGGTGGCATTGTCTAGAGATGGGAGATATTTCACTTGCGGTGATATTTTCACCGTCACTCCCAGTGACTGTGTCTCAAAAGTATCAGTGATTGGGATATCAGTGTTTAGCAATACTCTCACCAGACGGCGACAGCTGAGTATTCCAGTATGAGCGCTACAACCGTGACTATCAAAATATTGATTGCTGTTAGGCGATATGGTGACACACAGGTGCGGGCAATAGCGGTCTATTTCCTTAATTCTCATGTTTCAATAAACATTCTTTGAAAAAGAGCATCCACTTAATTACTTTGTGGAGGCAGACTCTATTCTCCTTAAACTTTTCAATACAATAACATGTTGGATGCTTCTCAAATTTACTTTTCTAACCCAAACATAACAATGATATACTATATAACAGGTATAGTTGAAATTAATAAACATAATAATTTACATTCTATAAAGCAATATTGTATTGTAATATTCCTCAAAGTTAGTCCTTGTTCTTAGTTCGTTGATTCCCAACGTGAATTTTTTTCAGTTTAACCAAAATAAATCTGTTATTTATTAATCTCTAGCAACTGGAAAGTTGGAAACCCTGTTTTTCTATCTAAGGTCCAAGACATTACTTTGTTATAGTAAAGAGGGACGACTGGAGCTAAATACCGATAGAGAAACAAACTGTGACCGTGAAAAAATAACAGTCAAGAAAACACTGTGAATAATCACTGTATAAATCACCATATTGAAAAATCTCGGTTTAGCCCATCCCTAGCATTGTCTACCCAAGACTACAACGCCAAGCACATTCGAAAACACATATTTTAATGTGCATGACAGTGAAATGTTTATACTGAGAACACTTGTTTATATTTGTCCAATCTTCTGATTGGAAAGAAGAAAAGTACATAATGTAACTAAAGGCAAATTTGAAGAGTCCATCAATAGTGTTATTTCTTCATAATAGCAGCATGTTATGAAAAATAAAGCTTCAAATATCATTAATTATTTTCAAAAGGTAGGTGTATTTAAGCCTATACACTTTCCTTTCTGGTAAATCCGTGTTTATGTATATAAATGTACCTATTATACACACGTTATGGTGGCCACATTGTCTAAATTGTCACTCTCTTTGTAGACAATGTTGGGGAGATGGGGTTCGAATACCAGTCAAACCTACTGAGGGTTGCTTTTCCTAAATGATTTCCCCCTCTCCCACCATGCAAGTGCTGGTAGATTGTCTTTAAAATTCTACCTTTTTAGTATACATTTTGTAGGGTGGAAAGTCAAATTGTAGTTATTCTAATTATTTTTATTATATTTATCTAATGGAGTAGACATGAAGGTAGAATTTTAGCGTTAATTTACCCTCATTAACATGGAGAGAGATTATAAAAAACATTTAGGAAAATCCATTCTTGAGTAAGCCCAACAGGTATTCAAACCTCGATCTCCGCTTCATTGGCTATATAGTCTTTTTCGAGAGTGAATCCAGGATCCAGGATTGATGTTGGGACAAAACATGAGTCTAGGTATGATATGTTAACTAAAGTAAAATTGTAGATCAATCCAAAATATAATATAGAAAAGTTATATGCTAGAATTGTTTAAAGAGTTCTCTATATGATTATAATATGACTATCAAAAAAAGTGCACACTATTAAGAATGGTGTCTTCAGCCAGCGTCAAGCATCGGATGTGGTCACTCTAACCATTATATAGCGCCACTATAGGGCCATCTTAGTCAGCACGTAGTAGTGCCACGCCATCTTGCTCTTACTCTGATCGCAAACCTGACATCCATAACATAAATATAGCAGAGGTTTTTCTTCATGAACCTGAGGAGTGTGAGCTCGATGTCTTTATGACTGTATAGATAGCAATAATCTCTGAAATAATTTATATCAGGATTTAAAATGGATTTTAAGAAGTATTAAATTTGAATCCCTCCTTTAGTATCACAAAACTTCCCCTATGAAATAATGGCATTCATTCTTGGTGAGAAAAGTTAGTTAACACGGGTTGGGGGGAGGCGAGAAGCTAAATGTCTACATGATGTTACATGGGGGGAGGGGTGGAAGCTAAAAAGGTAAGGAAAAATCATTATGTGGTTTATGGACGACCCCTAAGGGAGAGTTTTCAAAGCAGATTTATTTGTTTCATTATCTTTCACAACAAACATAAAAGTGTGCTTCACTCCATGCACATATGTACAATTTAATGGTGTTTCAAAACAATAACCAGTATGGTAGTTAGTCAATTTTTCTTTAGATTTCTAACTTTTCATGGCTATATAGATACATTAAATTTAAAATAAATTTAAAATAAATTTAATGTGAGTTAATTTTTTGCTTGCATAAAATTGCAAAGGTCAATGAAAAATGGTGATACCATGAATGTTGACTTTAGAAAGCTAATGCTAATGATAGTATGTGAAGACCCCCAGTACAGCACAGCATGGTCCCTACCTCTGTCCGTTATCTGCACTAGGTATCCGCGGTGGTGCCCCTGACGTCACTTGGTGGTACAGCGCTACTCTGGGCAGTGTTACCACCTGACTGCAACCATACCACATCACTCCACCAACACGACAACAACACCACTTAGCACACAATTACTCCAATATTGCCAAATACTTTGGGGATGTCAGTGCAAAAGCTGGCTTCCAATTGAATTATCAGTAATTCTCATGACAAAATCTTTAAAAATGGTCAAAATAGGTGATTTCTAAAACAGCAACAGCACAATTGCACAAACCACGAATTTCAAGTTGTTGAAAATTTAATGGTGACAGAAACATTCTTTTGGGTGCATAACTTCACAAATAAAAAAGAAAAAAAATTTAAAGTAAAAAAAGAATAATGGACATTTTTCTAATTGTTCCAATGACTAACAACATTAGGCCTACAAACACAGAGCAACAAATACACATATGCACACACACGCACACACACACAGACACACACACAGTGGTTGATTTCTAAAATTTTAGGTACTGGAACGCACTAGCAGGAGGTATGACCATCCCTCCCCAGATTTTTTTTAAAAATTCAAGCTTCAAAAGACATGTTTTTAATCCATTATTTTCTTCTAAAATCAGGAGAAAATGTTTTAAAATCCATCATAATGTGATTGTGTTTGAATAATTTTGTGTTTGCCTTAAAAGAGGTACTGTTCCGCCCCATTCTGTCAGAGTTTAGCACTGGTTTGTGTGTTGTGTTGTGTGTGTGTACATATATAAATAAATAAATTGTTATCACAGAAAATAGATTGAATTGAGCCCTATTTATTTGAATAGGAATAGTTTTCTAATGTTCCATCTTCTGACAATTTTTTACTATCAAATGGTTACATTTAATTTCATTTTCAGACATTTGTGTGTATCAGTATTTACATTCTTGCAAGTCAATGAGTTACATACTCTACTAAGTTAGGAATTCAAAGTTTATTGCTGCACTTACAAAACCATAGCACCTATCCCTACACCTTGATATAGTTCTATCCAGTCCACCTCATTTCCCCCTAACTCTTTTAAGTCCATCCTAATGTTATTCTTCCATCTGTGTCTAGGTCTTCCCAATGGTCTCTTTCCATTTGGTTTGCGAGACTTGATTATCCTAACAATGTATTGTAATAAATACAGGGTATGTAAATCATCATTATGTAAGCCCCTTTACTCCCCAGTATCCTCATCCCCTTTTCCCAAATACCTTTCTTTCAAACACCCTATTTTTTATTTATTTTTTGTAAGGTAATAGTCCACATTTCAAACCTGTAGAGGACCGGTAAAATTAATGTTTTTTATCGTCTGAGTTTTAGATTCCTCTACAGCAGGTGAGTTGTCAACAAATTTCTGACAGAGTAATAGCATGCATTTCCAGGAGGTATAATTTTTCTAATTTGCACTTTAATATTGTTATTGCTAGTTAAGAATTTTCCTAAATATTTACTCATTGACTCTGTCAAATAATGTTGCTCGAAGTAATCTCTAAATTATCATGCTTAATTTGTGTTCTGTGTGTGATAATAATTATGTACAGTCTTTAAAGTGTTCACTTCTAAACCTATTTGCAGACAAACCTCTAGTAAAAATCTAAGTATCTCTTACAACAGCATCCATACTACTACCAAACAATGCTAAATGATCTACAAGTCATTAACTAGTTTCACAAAATAGTATTTTATATTTTATTCTATTATAAATGGAAGAAGCTATCTCTCTTTCCTATATATTTTTCCATATTTAATAACTAGTACTAAACATGAGGGGGAAAAGAGGTTTTCCTTATGGGGTAAAGTCCTTAATTATATTTTATAGTAAACTATTACTAGTAACTCTTATTGATTTACCATGAAATTGTTTTAAAGCGGTTCTTATCAATACGGGAATGACTTACAACAACTAAAATCATTGCATGTAACACACAAGCTTAAAATAATTATCCTCTTGACTGCCACTGCGTGAAAACCATGAACTAGCTTTGTATAAGCCGAACCTTTGTTGACTTTATCTTGTCCCAAGTGTTGTAGTGGTGGGTAACTTGATAATAAACACGCTGTTTATGTCAGAATACTTCCGAGAATTTTAATATTATTACCTCATTTAACAAGAAGATAAATTTGCCACAAAATATATTTAGCAAAAGTTTATTATATTAAATGGAAGATAATAACATTTATGTTATGTAGCTTTAGTTTATTTTAAGAAACTATATTAAGAGCATATGTATTTTATTGAGACATTTAAAAAAAATATTTTTTAATGGAAATAGATCAAATATAAAGAATATGGTTTGAGAGATAAAGAGATAAAATCAGAAATGTGTCAATTTAGTACATACATCCCTATTCCCTCCGTTTCCTTGCGGAGTATGCAAGAAACTGTGCATATCGCTCAAAAAACCACTTTGTACTCAACCCATCCTCCCAAACTTTCTCCACACTTCCCTATACTTGCATACTCCCTTTGCGTCAACAACATCCAACCCGAGTAATGCATGTTCTTTTATTCTTAAAACTCTTAATGTTCCTCTTTTTCACACTTACATTTGTCTATATCATTTAGCCATACCTCTATATATTTGCTATGTAACTTGATCCACACTCATTCCCTCAACATTTTCAAACCAACGTAAAACGCTTCTTTCCCATTATTCTATTGGATTTCCTTTCAAACTGCACTCCTTCAGCACTTATTCATTACTGATTATGTTCATATGAGTTTTTCCAAATACATTTCTTAGCTATCTCAATCCAATCGCATTCACCTTAATCTTGTGTTTCTCTTGACAAACCCACCCTTCACATCCATAAAACAATGTTGGTGTCAACACATTTTTAAATACTGCCATCTCTGCCTCTTTTGGTACTACTTCATTCTTTGTAGTAGTTCACATATCGTCACCCGAGAATGCAAGTGTTCTATGCCCAATTTTTCACTTTTGTGTAAAAGAGCATTGAAGTTTGACCTTTTGTATAAAACTAATGTTACTAGATGACAACTCGAGCTTGTATCTTCCTAAATAATTATATAGTAGTCTCGATTTCTCTGCAGGTGAATCATATGCATTCTAAATAAACGTTAACACCAAATATCTCAAATTTAACAATTTTGGAGAAAGAACAATTGCATTTTCGGGTGACGATATATCCAACTACTCCCAGAGATGTATTCACCTCTCTGTCAACTTCCTCATCAATCCTTCCATTTTTACATAACATTCTGCCTAGATACTCAGAATCATTCACTTGTTCTAACAGTTTTACATTTATATTAATCTGACAATAATTTCCTGATCTGTACTTATCAAAAACTATCGCCCTAGTTTTGGAGACATTCCTCCTGTCACCACATTCAAACAATCAATCCATTATGCAAGTCACTTTCATTCTGAGCCATTAATACATCATCTGCATATAACACCACACTCACATTCACATTGTCCATATTTACACTAACCATATCTCCACAATAATCAATTAACTCATTTTTCTATAAAATGTATAAAACCATTACAATTTAATCATCACAGTGCTAATGAAAAAAGCTGTTTTATAACATCAAAATTTGCAAAATTATTTCTAGCAAATATTATATAATTCTGAAATTGTCTCCCAAGAAGAATTAGAACAATAATCTTGTAGATGCTAATACTTGGGTTCTATGTATAAATTAAAGTGCACTAAGCAAAATATAATATAATATAATAGGTAAATAATAAATAAAATGATAGAATTGTAGAGAAATAAAAGTAAAAACCCTAACACATATTTACAAACAAGTCAATATTTTGATGCCCTTATTGTATCTCCTGAAGAAGATTTAAGTAAAATTACTTTTATTTGTACTTTATTTTCCTACAATTCTATCATTTTATTTAATATTTTGGTTACTAATAATTGTGCATATTCAAGCATCACCTCCTTAAATACAACAGTACTACTACAACAACTAAGCTTTGAGCAACAATGTTCACAGACAGGCACGCCCATTCAAATATCTGCCTTCCTCTTTAGCCTCACACAGAGACACACAAAATGCAGATCACAGTTTTGCTTTCACTCTATCTTCAAATGCAACCTTATCTTCAGCCTACCAAATAATACCAACCATAAAAGATTCTAATGATGAACCTGCATAAGGTTAGGAAAATAATAACAAAATACAACACATGCTTTTACTACTTAAAAAAAAAGATGTTTTGGGGCCTGGGACAAACTGTCCCACCTCCCCCCTTTCTGGACGGCCCTGCTTAACCCCTATTAAACAATTGTTCAAAATTTACTTAAATGTTTCTGTGATAAATAATTCAGCCATCATTTCCCAGAGAGAAATGTAGATGTCCGTAAATGCTCAGAGAAATCTATATGCAGGGAAATAATGAGTAAATTGAGTAATTAATAGTCTCTAATATAGCCTAACAAACGGTTCAAAATTCCCAAGCTACATTAACTTGATCAGTAAATGTAAGGAGGAGTGAGACTTATAATATTTCATTGTATGTATTTGTAATCATGTTTAATGTATAATGGCATAAGTTACTTACATTTTTAAGAAATGAATCAATGTATCCTCAAAAACCTTAAATAATTAGTTTAACAACATAAAAGACAACTAAATAACAGACCTGCTTCGGTGGCCGCAGAGTTTAAGGCATTTTTCAGATAAACCAGCTGATGATCCGGGCTGGAATACCGGTTGGGGGGTACTAAGGGTGGTTTTTCAGATAAACCAGCTGAGGATCCGGGCTGGAATACCGGTTGGGGAGTACTAAGGGTGGTTTTCAGATAAACCAGCTGAGGATCCGGGCTGTAATACCGGTTGGGGGGTACTAAGGGTGGTTTTTCAGATAAACCAGCTGAGGATCCGGGCTGGAATACCGGTTGGGGGGTACTAAGGGTGGTTTTTCAGATAAACCAGCTGAGGATCCGGGCTGGAATACCGGTTGGGGAGTACTAAGGGTGGTTTTTCAGATAAACCAGCTGAGGATCCGGGCTGGAATACCGGTTGGGGGGTACTAAGGGTGGTTTTTCAGATAAACCAGCTGAGGATCCGGGCTGGAATACGGTTGGGGAGTACTAAGGGTGGTTTTTCAGATAAGCCAGCTGAGGATCTGGGCTGGAATACCGGTTGGGGAGTACTAAGGGTGGTTTTTCAGATAAACCAGCTAAGGATCGGGCTGGAATACCGGTTGGGGAGTACTAAGGGTGGTTTTTCAGATAAACCAGCTGATGATCCAGGCTGGAATACCGATTGGGGGGTACTAAGGGTGGTTTTCCCTAAATGGTTTTCCACTCTCCCACAAATGTGGACACACTCTCTATACATATAACCTCCCTCTTTTCCTAAAATTATTAGTGTAGTTAGCTTACAACCCAACAGGTAAAAAAACGTGGTGGTGTAACAGATTAAACACCAAATATCCCTAAAAAGAAATTAAGGATATACTAATATTGAGTAACAAGTTATCATGATATCTATTAAATATAATCTATGCTGCATGCAAAACAAACGACTGTGTTTATTCACAAAGTTGATTGAGGTATTGTGTTGGCTAAAGACGGTTATTTTATTTGTGTGCATCGTTAATAATAATATTGTATGTAATAGTTAATTTAATAAATAAAAGCCAAATGTTTCTCCACATGTTGCTCAAGTTGTTAGTCAGTGGTCTAGTCCTTCTCATCCCCGTAAAAATTGTGGATGGGTGCCTATATGAAAAGAAATTAAAAAAATTGAAGGTGAATTATACTAGTTAAGTTTTAAACGTTGTGTTGGGTAACCCTACCTGTATCCCATGTCCTCGTCATATTGACCATTGTTGACTGGCAGAGGTTGATACACAGGTTGTGTGATGGGTACAGTCGTCAGTGGGGGTTGCCCTAATGAGCGGGATATGGAGTTACTGAGAATCTGAAAATCATTAATATACATCAAACACACATATTATATATACAGAGGAGGCCACAAAAATGTAACACCCTCTCAAGATAGAAAATATCCTATTAGATAAACTGGTAATCCAAATGATACACACAAAAATAGGCTGTAGCACATGTTCAAAGTTCGTATTGTGATCATGTAAACTGTTCCATAGCAGAAGAAACTATACTTGATGCTGTGTGAGACCTGATCCTAGATCTTCACCTAGGAGTATCACGCCTTGTACCATTGGGCACAGATTGTCACAAATATGTACAATTGTTAATTATGTTGGGGGTTGTCGCAAATTCACACCACTATTGATTGTGTGTTGCAAACACATTTCCAAATATGTTGCTGGAGTGACAATCGTTCTGTCATTTTGTTTGGCAGGCCTACCATTCAATAAAGTGGTGCTTAAATTCAAATACTAACAACATCTTTTGAGAGAATATCACAATACACACTGTAAATTACATTTTGGTATAGTTTTGGAAATGTGTATACATTTTTGTGAGGGTATTTATAAGTAGTACTTGCCATTAAAACAAGTATGGTATTTTACTATTTTATTTAAAAAATGTTTGACATTGTTTATGAAAACTTATATTATTAAGTAGTATTTTATAAATATTATCTGGATTATAGGCTACTAATCAGTGTAGTTGCTATGTATTGTTGGCTATTTCACCAATAACAAGTTGGCTACAAACTCTTGTTATTTTTGTTATTGTTATTGCTGCTATTATTATCATTATCATCACCACCTCTTACTACCTGTTCGGGTTGTACACACTTACGCTAATGTGTAATGGTAGGGTGACTGTGAGATGAAATGGAGGACCTACAGAATAACGTGGAATCCTAACCACGGTGCCTGGCATTCCCCACATTCACAAGCTGTGATTAATACACATCTTGTCAGAGGTGAAGGAAGGGTTTGGCAATCAGATAAATATGTACCGGGACCGAGGATTGAGCCCCAGACCCTCAGCACAGAAGTCTCACACCTTACTATTATGCCGCCAGGTCACCCTATAAACTCTTGTTTTAAAATTCCCCAACTTTTCTAGGTTTTCCAGACAACTTTAAAAAATTATCTTCTTGACCTTTTTATAGTTTTCTTTGGTGAATGGCAATTATTTGTTTATCAAAATAATCAGATATTTTTTAAATTAAACCTAACAGCTATTATCCATTAGCATTTATGAAAGTTATTTTTTCATTATTTAATGTGTTAGGTATTATTTGTCTCTATGTATAAATATGTTATAAATCAAATTCTGTACAACTATTTTATGTTAGAAGAATTTCCCATTTTTGTTTAAATGTTTCGGTGCAGAAAAAAATCAAGCATTTAAATTCAATGATATTTCTTAGCATAAAAAAATCCCCAACTTTCCTGTTTGTAAGTAACCACCACGAATAGTCACATTTCTCCTAAATAAACACTTAGCCATAAACAAAGATAAGTATACCATAGACAGCATAAACAAAATTTATAATCCATGAATCAAAACAAAAATTAAATTTCAAATGTATTTACCAAGAACTGTAAATATAATATATTGAAGAAGAGATGGATAGTTTTTACACAAAATTAAAATTTGAAATAAATATTAACATACAAACTGAAAACAAGGTTTAAAATAGTGTATTGGGCCGGTTGCACATACATTATTCAGAGGCTTGGTTGATCTCCAATAAGTGTCTAAAATCTAATTTTCAGTTGAACCATTCACATTAGGACATGATCGTAAATCGAATCTTTGGTCAAATTAACCAACCAATTTTCTATCATCAACTGTTTGATTTTCTTATTAGTGTTCATGGGTAACATAACCTGTAGCTGATGATGTCAAATATGTGGTCAGTTGATTAGAGAGTTTGATCCCTAATTAACTTTGTTGCAACCCAACATTTTTTTGATCTATAATCAATCTGATTGACAATCCAGTGATTGAAGAATAAATATGATGTTTGTGCAACTGGCCCTAAGAAATGGCCGTAGTCATCCACAAATCAATTAAGACATGGGCTGCGGGAAAAATTAGAGTTACCTCTAGGGCCTGGAACATGGCTCGAGCGAAGGAATCCGCATCCTCTTTACCACTGAAGTTAAGCCCATAAACCTGCTTGTTGTCACGCCATTGGTGAAATGTTGGTGTAGCCTGATTGTACTTTAGTCCTTTAAGAATGGCACAATTGATTACCACCTGTAAGTTACAAATACATATATTTCACAATCAATTAAATTGGTAACAATTTGTCTGTGTTAACTTCTATGACTGTTCTACTTGTTATCATATTTGTTTGACTTGGTGGTTTATTTATATTTAGATTATACGCCACAGGTTTTCTTTTTATTTATTGATAAAAATAGGTTGACACGATGAAACCTATGATTTAATATAATGAACTATATAAAACATTTTATTTTAAAGAATACGTTCAACATTACCAACATCAATATTATAGCCAGAGAACAACTATCCCCAAAATACACACATCATATTATAAAAAGGTACAAATATAAAGCCTGGTCCACATTTGTATCAGATCCTTGTATCGTACCCCCCGACACATGTCTTGAACACATAGGTTTGAACAGGACCTTATTTCTTCAACACGACCATGAGAACAATGTGCATATCAAATTGCTGCGTCCCACTTTTAGTCTGTATTTTCACATCCCATCAAAGGAAGATAAAGGGTGAGGATGTGACATGTATGGACATGGAATCAAACACTGCTGCGGCTCATATTTACCTGGAGTACTCTTAGTGCAGCCTGATTGAGTAGACCGATGGAAATAATGGGTTACATCAATGATTGTGATGTTACGATAAGATGTAAAAATTGTGTCTTGACCGTGTTTGTGTGGATCGTTACCAGCTCTAGGGCTGACCATGATAGGGATGCAGTACAAGAATTTGATAACAGTGTAGTCCTGGCTTAAGCTATGGCTATTGAGTTCTGAATGTGCACCTAGTTTTGATAAGATAGTTCACTTGGTCCAAAGATAAATTAGGATACTCAAGTATTATAAAAATGTCAGTATTTAGTTTAAAGTAGAGACAGGCAGAGTAAAAATAAAGTGAAAATCCCTCAGATGGAAAATAAAAACAGTACTATATACCTCGTGGTCCTGCAGTTTGCGGCCCACCACTCGGAATGTGTTGTTAATCTGGTGCTGATAAATGTGCACTTTGGACAGCCCTGAAGATGTCCCACTGGGAATCCACTTCTTGTTAACATCGTCATACACCATAACAGAAGCACGCGCTGATGCAATGCTTTGCTCGCTGCAACACACAACACACAAACTAAGAGGTATTTGTAATATTGAATCAAGCATGTACCATCTGTTTTTAATGGAACTAAAACTTGCTAAACGAGTATTTTTACAAGCTGGTGAAGAAAACAACTAGCAAAAAGAAGGTCCATAACACTTTCATTATCGTATTATAATGCTGCCTTTTCATGGGAGCATTATAAAGAAAACTTAATTTATAGTTTAAAATAGATAGAACGTGTATTTATAAAATATACATGTACAAATAAACCTATCAATAAATATAAACATACCGTACATGGAAAGTTTTCTTCGAAAACATTCTTAAAATTTAATCAACCTATTTGCTTGAAGTTACTTAGATAGTGTACTCTAAAACTTACACAAAATTAAGGACAGTGAATTTCTTTAACAGGATTGACAATATTTTCATATATAAAATTCCATGTGTTTTCCAGGTTTAGTAAAAGGATTTCCCGTTTTTCCAAACAGTAATATTCCAGATAATAATATTTCATAAAAGTGACTCTTGTGAAGTCAATGGTGTTGAAATCAGGATGATTTGACCCTGATGAAGAAATATATATAGTGGCCCAATGTTTCAAGGAAATAAAAATGGGGAGAGGGGGATAACCGTGTGTTCCAATCAAAATGTTTATTTCGTAAGTTAGCTATTTATTATATGTGGAGGCCTACTATTTAAATCTTAGAGTTTAATGTCCCCAAATCACATATATTAAAGTATTTTTTTTAGCATTCTTAATGACCTTCCTTGGTTTGCCTAAATTTTTTTCCGGATACAATAAATTATAAGTTCTTTCTCAGTTTCCCAGGTATGTTGCAACCTTGTTTAAAGACTACTATTTTCGTTGTAAAGCCAGAGATATACATATGACAAAAAAAAATTGACACTGGCTTTAAAAAAACTTGGGTGCTCAACCCAAACTAAGGGTTATTATTGACTGGGGTCACAGTTATAATCAACGAGAAGATTGTGGTTTTACATTTATTTTACAAGTTAATAAAGAACTGCTCCCATCTAAGTGAATCAAACCACAAAGAGCCGCCAAACTTTGTATTTCTTTCTCAATTATAATTCTATAACAAAGTTAATATATTGTAACAAAATAACACAAAACTTTGTCTAGCGATGCTGTTGAAACAAATAAAATATTCTTTGAAGATAATTTATTTTCACTTCGCCTTGGTGTGAGCAGGTCCATTTAAATATGAGAAAACAATATTTTTCTGGTTGACGTGCTTTAATTTGCCTAAGTGTGCGCAGTTCAGATATGGCTAGCATTGGTCGCTTCTCCCTTCCGAATTTTCTTCATTCTATTTCCAAATATTCACAATATGTTTTGTTAATTCAACCAATTAGAGACAGTGAAGACAACTAGCCAAGGAAAATTTTGAACGTTGCTGACTAAGAAACACACACATGCAAAGTGTTGGAAGCCAGTTGGTTGTTCGAATCAAACAAAGAAATACTTGGACTTCCTGCACTATCAACTTGACACTAAATTAAATTTACTTATAAAATAAAATGTTTTTTTTTTAGATTACTACCTGTTCAGGTTATATGTATAAGTACTAATTACACTAATATTTTAGGAATTAGAAAGGTTGAATTTAGAGGAAGTGTATCCACATTTGTGTGGAGGGAAAGTGGAAAACCAATGAAATCCACCCTTAGTACACCCGGCCAGGATCGACCTTGGTCTCCTCGTCTTCGGCAGTTTAAACTATTGGATGACTAAATATTTTACATCACAATGATACCCATAACCCAACAGAGGTGGTTGAACATTGTCTGATCATCTATGCCTATACAATCGAGCTAGATGTATGTATTACTGTTAATATCTATAGTATTATTATTATTATTTATTATTATTATATATTATTATTTTGTTCAGTATTGTACTACACCTCTAAATTGAACTTTTCTAATTCCTAATACATTAGTGTAGTCAGTCAGTATAAAGGATTATAGCCCCAAGTGATATTACAACACAGTGTTAGAGAATGCCTACCTTTAAGTGAATTTGTTGGTTTGAGTGCCAGTGAGATCAAAACAATACAGATACAAAATCATTTAAAAAATTATAAGAAATTATGGTGATTTAAGGATAATATTGGTTTTAAAGTCAATAATAAAATGTGTAGATCATTCAAAAAATAAATGTACAGGAAACTGTTGGCAATGTGACCTTGTTTTGACAGACAACTCTATAGAGACTATCAGTAAGAAAGACCATGTTATGTTTCCGTTTACAAACCACTTCCTGTTTGTAAAATGAAGAGTACAAAACATTTGCTTTGCATCATTAAAACTTGCATTTTAACACATATACGCAATCAATAAATTATAGGCTCTTCTATCTGCACCGATGTGCATGTGGACAAAGATATAAAGTCTTACCTGGTTAGCAGGTGATGGTTGGGTGTACCGAGTAATTTTTTAATAAATAACTTGCCACTCTCCCAACATGCAAATGTGGGTACCATTATTATTAATTAAACCTTCCTAATACTTACCTGTTAAGTAATAAATATTTAGTGAGTTCAGGCTATGTATTGACATTAGAATAACTTTATGTTAGCTATTCCCGGTTTGTATTACTACCCAGTCACGTTAATATGCTTAGGATGAAGAAGGTATAATTTAGAGGAAATGTAGCAGTGTTTGTATAGGAGAATAGGAAACTATTAAGGAAAAAACCTTTCATTGCCCCAAAATAGGATTCAAACCTTGGCCTCCCCATTATCGATAATCTAGACCAGATTAAACTGACTTCTAGTCCGTCATGTGATGCGGGAATAAGCTTAAAATTTGTTTTTCAATTAAAACTAGGTTTTCATAATTATTTTCAACATTACATTAAACTACATTGAGGTTTTAAGAGCTCACCAAAAGTATCAAAGTAGCCAGAACCAATAGCAAAGTTTGCAAGACACACCCGCAAGTGTCAGAATAGCCAGAGCAAATAGCAAAGTTTGCAGGACGGCCGCAAGTATCAGAATAGCCAGAGCCAATAGCAAAGTTTGCAGGACGCGCCGCAAGTGTCAGAATAGCCAGAGCAAATAGCAAAGTTTGCAGGACGCGCCGCAAGTGTCGAATAGCAGAGCAATAGCAAAGTTGCAGACGGCCGCAATATCAGAATAGCCAGCAATAGCAAAGTTTGCAGGACGGCGCAAGTTCGAATAGCCAGAGCAATGCAAGTTTGCAGCGCGCAAGTGTCAGAATAGCCAGAGCAATAGCAAAGTTGCAGGACGCGCCGCAAGTATCAGAATAGCCAGGCCAATAGCAAGTTTGCAGAGCCGCAGTGAAAAGCAGAGCAAATAGCAAGTTTGCAGGAGCGCCGCAGTACAGATAGCCAGAGCCAATAGCAATTTGCAGGACCCCGCAAGTTCAGATGCCAGAACCAATAGCAAAGTTGCAGGACGCCGAATATCAGAATAGCCAGGCCATAGCAAGTGTGCAGGACCGCAAGTATCAGAATAGCCGACCAATAGCAATTTGCAGGACGCCGCAAGTATCGATAGCCAGAGCAATAGCAAAGTGTGCAGACGCGCCAAGTATAGATAGCGTCTCCGACAGCTGCGAGCAGCGGTCTAAGAATACCGGCACCGCCGAGAGGTTGTTGGAGCGCGTCTTCAGGCTCGGAAAACCGGCCCACGGTTGATAGACACCCCCTTATCTTAACTACTCTCGACGATGTCCTCCTAAACATGACACCTAATCAAAATCAAACGTCACTGTTAAAAGTTGACGTCACTTTCTAAACAAGCATACCAAAATATGTACATTCAATATAACAATTAAAATTATAAAAAAGTAAAGGCTTTATTTAAAAAGCATATTATTCGATTCTCTTGCCCCCCCCCTCCCGATTCAACCTGCACTTAAAGATACTTACAAACGACTTACAAACTAAGAGACACAACACCCGGTTCTCGATCCGTTAATCCCTATGTGAAAGTTGAGTCCTATCTCATTAATGACTGTTCAGCGCTGCGGGCAATCGAACCGGAACTGTTAACTCAACATGTAGACACATTGCCGACAGAGCTAAGGTGTAAAAATCGTCTATATCAATCGATATAATAATTAACATGTTTTTCCCACGTGACAACAAAACCAAAATCTGTTGATAAGACTCGACCATTGTACAAAAGTTGGATTTTTACCATCTTTCTAGTCTGGTACGAAGAAAATAATCGAATACTAACTGGTTCACACAGCATTGAATTAACTAACGCAAGGTAAGAATCAACGCCTTCAATCACATAGTCCATCCAACACAGTATCAACGTAGGAAAAGCGTTCACCTTGTTATCTAGGAATGCCGGTTTCGATAACCGACGTAAACAAAAAATTATCACGATAAAATATTGTTGTTTGTCATTGGGTAAGCCATTAAAAAGTCAAATTTTCATAGGAAGGCGTTGTTATTAAATACAAACAAGATTTTGCGGTTAAAATTGGTAACATGTTGCTATTTTAAAGGTATTGATATATATATATAAATATTACAACTGCAGAAAACATTATTTGGCGTGTGAATACGTAAAATTAGATAAAGTAACTTTTATAGCTGTCAAAAAAAGGTTCTTCCTATGAAAAATTGCACTGTGGATTATGCATGCATTAAATGCGTGAAATGAAATGATTTTTTAAAATTATCCTAGTATATGAATGCGATAATTTGCGTCTCCACGCACTTCTTATGTCCACGATGTACACTGAGTGGTGAGTATATATGGTTCAGCCTCGCCACGTGTTGCAAACAAAATAAACACAAGTTAAGTATATACAAGTTACCATGCCCAGTAGTGTTGCCATTCTTCCAGAGGCTGACTCTCGCAGCTGTTGCGCATGGCGCTGTCTGGATACAACTGAACTACGGCCGCGCTGACAGAACAGTCATGAGGAAAGCCCGCTCTCCACCCCCCTCCCAACGCTAACAGTTGAGTCACGGCTACACACTAATGGTCTTCTTGTAGAATCTCAAGACAGGTGATCCCTTTTTACAGGGAGATCGATACGGGATGACGTGTTATTAACGTAGGATGGATTCCTTTTCACTTCCGGCACTGGACAAGGTCGTGTCGTGAAAGATTAACCATTAATAGAGCTAAAGTCCAAATGTCATAGGAAGTAGCCTTATTTGACAGCTAGACTAAATCTACAGTCCAATTTTCATAGAAAGTGTCTTTAAGATTGTATTTATTTATTTGCGGTATTTAACGTACTCTTTCTGAACCAACTGATTATATCAGCACATAAGAATTTCTATGATCGAGAGCGAAAGGAGCTACCAATTTTGCCAGGAAAGTTATGTTCACGTACTGTCCAGGATTATTTTATACGCCACAATCAACATGGGACCGACGGCTTTACTTTCCCTAGGAAGGAAGTTGTGCTAAGGATTTTAATCACTCAAGAAAAATCCGCCGACCTACACTGGATTGAACCCACAAACATCATGTCCTGAGGCAAGCACTTTACTCCAAAACCACTGAGGACGACTAAGTGCCTTTAAGAAAAAACAAACATTTTGCACAAAATTGATAGTACTTTACTAACTTTTCTAGCAAGTAAAGGCCCTTCGTATGAAAGCTGCAGCAGCTGTCACTTTTAATTTATATTATCTAATAACTATTAATAATCCTAATTACATAGTAGAATGCTATCATTGTGACAGCCAAATAATATGTTCACATTTTCTAAAAGTTCCTTCCCATCAAAATTCTACCATAGTAGTGATGGGTCACTCGTGAGCGAGTCATTCAAATTGAACGACTCTTGAACGAGAGCTGTGAACGAACGACTCATTCACGCCACCATTATTCACGACTTTTTTCGCTCTCGTTCATTCTCTCTGGAAAGAGTCTAAAGTGTTTTTGTCATTCACAACTCTTCTGTCGTTCTTCGTTAGTTACTACGAAAAAAATAAACTATAAATGCTTACTATCGATACTAAATCGCACTACTGCCTACAATATTAAACTATTTTTCTTGACCCAATAGACATAATTCTGTGAATTAGACATTAAAGACTATATACTAAGGTTAACTATTATTGGTAATATGGGTAAGTAATAAAATTAAAGAATCAAACACAATAGGCTTCGGATAAATTACACATAAATCTTAATTCGTTCACAGTGAAATGGAAGGGACAGATTTGCACGTACGAACGGGAATTGTGAGAACTAATTACCGCTAGTCTCAACGAGTTGAGCCAGTCATGCGGTGAACGATATGACTCATATGAACGACTTTTTTGAGTGAGCGAGCTTATGGGAGCTACAGTAGCCCCGTGGCTTCTTTGGTGCTGACTGACAGTTCACAGCCGACTTGTGACAGTCAACATTTAGGTCTATACCTAAATTTTGACTGTCAGAAGTGACAGCTGCTAAACACATGTTTTTGCAGATCATATGGTTCGGCGTAAGGATACATAATTTCGTCTGGTAACTTTTCAAAGCCGGCAGCTATGAGCTGTCACTCAGACCAAAGAAGCCTTGGGGCTACTGTAGCTCGCTTCAATCCATCACTATACCATAGGCATTTGAAACTCTGTTGATAGATAGGGTTGTCCCCCACAAATGTTAGGAGAGAACAAAATATTTTTTTTTTACAAACCACTTTCCCAATCAATCTAAATGTATATAGAGCTTACTTTCTTATGTCTTAATATTTGAAAGCATAACTGCTCCACTTTTTATTTTTAGCTTCAGTTGGGAATGCCAGGCCTCCACCGTGGTTCGGATTCCACGTTAAACTATAGGTCCTCCATTTCATCTCACAATCACCCTACATTACACATTAGCGTAAGTGCATATAACTCGAACGGATAGTAAGACGCGGTGCTAATAATATAATAATAATAATAATAATAATAATAATTTATCTTCAGTTGTTTTTTGGCGATTCTGGTGTTGGAAAGTTAAAGTATAGCTTTTTAGTCTTTAACACATAATATAAATATATTTTGATTGTATTTAGGTCTGATTTTAAAATATTGACCAATTTAGATAAACTACATCCTTTACAGCCTCCACTCCTAACTTTAATCAGGTACCATTAAAACCAAACTTTAAACAGTTTCTGGAGGCATTTAAGGATTAAAACGATTCCAGAGCAGACATTAGAAACCACAACTTTCAAGTTCCTTAATTTATTTTGGGAAAAGTGGCATAAGTACCTGTCCCAAGCACCACATTCCACTTTATGACAATATCTCTCTTGTCTGCTGACATCTTAATGTCACCATGTTCAGAGAGTCCCATATATACCTCAAGTGCAAAATCAGACCCTTGAGCCCAGAAAAGAATCTCCAGTCATGTCCACGCGATGGCATTTGCACATAAATCCTTACCTCTATGTATGCGACTACTAGGTAATCCTATAAACCCATCAAAAAGAGCAATGTTGTCCAATCCACAACTCAGGTTGTAAATAATAGCAAAACGTGTAAACCTGATCTGCTTTATATATTTACTTACTGCTTTTTATATTTACTTACTACCCATTTGGATATCCACGTTTAATTACACTTATGAGGACGGAATGGAAAATAAGTGATGTTGACCACAAAAATTATGTTTGTATTTTCTAACAGATGATCCAAATGTAAATTTGTAAGAAAATCAAGGTATACACCCTACCTTGGTCCCTGGCTCATTTTTATATCCTAGTCGCTAGAATTCTCAATATTTATCTAAGGAACTGAAAAACATGGGAAAACTGGGTGAAACAGAATATTCTTCCAAACAAAAGCTATTGCATCTTTTTTTAATCATTATATTATCAGCATAATTATTATTCGATGGATTAAATAGCCAAGTTCTTATAGTTGTTAATCATGGTTATGGCCGCATCTAACATAATTTTCTTTAAATTGAAAATTGATACCTGGAAATGGGAATCAAATTAGAAACATTTGCCTCAGTACGCCAATGCTCTTATCACTAAGCTATGCAGGAGTCATCCGGTACCCAGGGTCATTCTTCACTCATATTTTAAGGAAATCTGTGATGGACGTGTGGAAATCATCAGCTACATATCGGCAATTTAAATTAAGATTTCAAGCTACCTGATCACGTAGCCGCCTTCGACTCGGGAGGGCTTTATTCTGCCAATAGTAAGACAAATGTATGAATGTGCATATCAAGATAGATTAAATGGTTAAATTATAGTTGTTAAGTACAGTTACATTATTATTATTATTAGCACCGCGTCTTACTACTCATTCGGGTTATACGCACTTACGCTAATGTGTAATGGTAGGGTGATTGTGAGATGAAATGAAGGACCTACAGTTTAACGTGAAATCCGAACCACGGTGGAGGCCTGGCATTCCACACATTCACAAGATGTCTTGTCAGAGGTGAAGGAAGGGTTTGGAAATCAGATAAATCTGTGCCGGGACCGAGGATTGAACCCCGGCCGCCAGCACAGAAGTCTGACACCTTACACCTAGACCACCAAGTCACCGTTACAGTTACAGCTACAGTTAAATATCATATTCTTTAAATTGAAACATTATACTATGACACAGGAATCAAACTCGAGACCTTTGGCTTAGTATGCCAGTGCTTTTACAACCGAGATATGCAGGATTTTTCACATGTCTAGCACAGATTCTACCTTAAGATATGAATGAAGAATGATCCTGGGTACAAGACAACTCCTGGATAGTTTAGTGGTGAGCCATGGCATACTAATCTTAAGGTCCAGAGTTCGATTCCTGTGCCCAAGTGTCATTTTTCAATTTAAATAATAATATTATTTAAGGCAAAGTGAAACTTAAAATATCTTCATCTCTGATTCTTTATTTGAAACTTTTTTTTTACTTAGTTAACTATTTATGTGATAAGGCAAAATATTGAAATATATAATGACAAACACTAAGGAAAGGCATGCAAATGGCAAACATATAATTGTAATAAAATGTAAATGACTTATTTTGATGAACAGGAATAAAGTCAAAAGGCTCCCTCTTAATTCAAATCAGCATTAATATAATATTTTACACTGAGAATAAACAAGCAAATATTTCTTGTAGTTTGCAATACATTTGCATTAATAACCATAATTACCTATCAAAATGGAATGAACAAATAAATTAAATACAGGAAAAATGGGATTCCATCATGCTCTAAAATAAAGTCCATAAAACTATTTATATAAGTCAGCACCAATAAATCGCTCTTTTAGTGTGTATATTGTATCAAACTAAGGATATTGTATTTTGGTTAATTTCATGGCATTTTTAAACATTAAAAAAAGACTTTTTCAACAACTTTATCTACTGTAGTACATTCAAATATCATATTGTCATTTAGTGAAGCTACAAGGTTTTCCTCAATTAATTTTAAACTACCGGTAAGCATTTTAAATGAAAATTATTTGCTGCCATGTTTCCATCTACAGTACAATATTCATAGGAAGAGCCTTATCCTACAGTAAGAAAAATTATTAGATCTACTTTCCCATATTCATACATCACGTCATGTTATGAGAAGCTATCAATTTTGGCCACATAAAATATATTAGTAATTCTTATAAGGTCCTTTATAGGAAAATTGGATTGTAGATCTGCAATAACATCTAGCAATTTAATATGTTTTCTCCGTTTAAATAAAAACATCAAAGAGTGAGCTGTCATATTTAATATTGATGCAAGCAGGGCTGTAGAGTCGGAGTTGTTGAAAATATACCGACCTGGCTCCAAAATAAAAACTTGTAATAATATAATTATATATGGTTATTATTTTTATTTTAAGTATATTATTTTGTTTTTTGTACCCATGAGTATACTTTTGTTTGACAAAATTGTTCAAAAATAAATTCACAATGCCAAAGCAGCTTTTCATGAAGTAATCTGTATTGGCACATTTTACTAATCAATAGCCTATATTTTAGCCATTTATTAACAAGTCGGTGTCAAAGGCATGGCTACTCCACAGCCCTGGTTGCAAATTTTGTTTTGTTGAAACATAGTTTAATTAAACATCTGTTGATTGCTTAGTTACATGGCATAATTAACTGTTTGGCAATATTATTGACCAACCTGCATAAGACCAGGTACATGTTTCCTATTTTGTACAGTCCATTCTTGCCTAAGCAGGAGTTGTTCACAAACATGTTTGTATTTATACAAAAACATTAGACTGCTAACATTGATCTGCTATGCCCTGTTTTATTTTATTTATTTTTATTTGATTAAGGTATTTTATGTGAACGTTCTGAACCAACTGGTTATATTAGCACACAAGAATTTCTATGAGTGAGAGGAGGGTCTACCTTTTTTGCCGAAAAAGATATTTTCACATACCTTCCAAGCATCTTTTACATGCTACAATCGACATAAGACCGATGGCTTTACTTCCCCTCGGAAGAAAGTTGTGCTATGGATTTTTATCACTAATGATATCTAGATGGACTAAAACATAAATAATAGCTTTGGTTATTTGATTCTTACTAAATAAAAAGCTGTCATCCCTAGCTAGGTTTGAGCCCAGGAACATCAGTTCTAAGGAGAGCACTCTACCCCAATTTATTTAAAATGTTCCATTAACCTTTAAAAGGATTTTAAGCTTTTAAAATATTTTAATAAAGTTTTGACTATTTACTTTTGTAATATTAATGATAACTTTGTGTTTATTAAATCAATTGTGAATTGTTCTTGGTTTTAATACAGTTTATTACTTTGGTCTATTCATTTTTCTATATATTTGTGTTTTTAATTCTAATTATTATCAAACAATTTATTGAACAGTGCCTCAGGACAGTAACCAATATGTTTTCTAAAATTACCTAATAAAAGATGTCATCAAATTTAAAAAAATTTAAATGTTACAGAAAGGCCAGTGTCAAAAGCGGTTATGTAATATATGTTTTTGAAATTCCAGACGCAAAGCGGTGAGTTCAAGTTTCATTTACAATATAACCTCGAAAATCCTCCTAGTCCAAAATTCCAGATAGTTAGAAACTGGCAAAAAAAAATATAATAATAATAATAATGAAGTTTTTATTTTTTAATATAATTCAAAATACAATAAAACTTCTATAAGTTATATCGTGATGACATGTGTTTTTCAAATTAGGCCTGGACCTAGTTATTTTCAATTTCCTACTCCATTAGTATATTCTGATGAAGAGCGGAACAACGGTAATAGGTAACCATATTGCCCTTGTGTTTCATGAACATGATGTAAGTTGGTGTTGGTTGATGTGCTTCTCAGGTAGAAAAGTGATGATAACATCAAGTTTCTGGTCATAAACAATTACCGCTCCCCTTTCCTTTTATCTATCAAGGCAATGTACAGTTAAAACAGGTAAAACTTTAAAAACACCTCTATAGTCCAAACATTTTGCTAACTCGAATAGGTCTTGGTCCAATTAGTTCTGATTACCGGGGTTTTACTGAACATGCTTTTAATTAGTGTATCACTATATTACACTTAGGCCTATTCCTTGTGACATTTATTTGTAGAATATTTAATCCAAATGAGTTAATTCATAGCCAATGTACCTAGAACTAATGCAAGTATACCTTTCAGTTCATAGGGCATGACTATACACGATTTCTACATAAATACAACACCTATAAAGAAATGAGCAGGCCTAGGAATGAAATGAAACTTAAAAATAAGTACGAGCAGCACGGACATCAAGAAGGGGAAAGTGAAATGTGATCCGTGTGCCTACCTTTTGCGCACTTCTTGTGCCTGTGCGGCTGCGCTCTGATCACCAGGGCTGCAGGTGGAACTGCAAACAACACCACAGGGATGAAGCCTTTTGGGAGTGTTCAATTATGAACTAACCATTAACCATTTTGTGTTTCCTTTCCCCATACAATTTGAATCAAATAAAACATTTTATAGAACACCATATTTCAGAGCATTTCAATAAAGATATACATTGTAACAATCTTTTCATGATAGTAAGGCCGGTATTACACTATCAAATTTTTCTTTGATCAAAGAAATATATTACATATATCGCTTTGATCAAATATATGATATAAGATTTAAATGCCGTCTTTGATCAAAGATGTATTATTACAGTACATCACATTTCTTCAGCGTTGCTACAATATATGTTATTTAAAAAAATTACTCCAATGGTTTAATTTCATGTGTGGCGACTGTGAGTGCTATTGTGATAATCTCGTTGCTGCTTAGAACGAAAAGAAAACCTGTTAAACGAATGTGAGTTCAGGCCTTGGGTTGGGAGATGAAATTCAAGAGGGATTAACAGTTGCCTGCTAAAAGAGCTTCACAATGACGATCCAAAGTCTTATCAAAAATATTTACGCATGGACTGTGAAACTTTTAAATATTTGGTAGTAAAATCACTCCATTAATTAAAAGAAAAAATACACACCTAAGAAATGCTAAGACTGCTTCACATGTCCAGGATAATCTTTCAGACACCATTTTCTTTGATCAAACCTTAGAGCATGGTCTACAACGTAAATATGTGATCAAAGATTTGTAAAATATTTCTGTGATCAAAGATCTTTGAAGAGTTGTCAAAGATACATCACATTTTCTTTGATTACAGATCTTTGATCAAAGAAATATGAGAGAAATGTGATACTGTAATACCGGCTTAGTAAAGATGCACAAACACATTAAGTTTGACATGGTTTTGTTAGAGCTAAACTATATCATTTTTTCCCTAAGCAGTTGAAAAACTTTAAACTTATTACAGTAAGTTTTTACTTGAGTTTATGATTGTGAATTTAAACATTACCATGGTACAGTAATAATGTCAATATGATCTTAAACAATTTTGACTTAAGTTTTGGTTGATGAGCTAGAAGTATTTTTGTTTCAAGTATAGGTAGTGATTTAAAATGGTCTACAAGATAAGAAATCCAAGAATTTGATTTCCTATTCATGTTTTGGCTTATGGTAGTTGAGGCTTGTTTTTGTAATCTTATTTTTCTATGAATAAAATTGTTTCAAAGATTTTCCTTGCCTCTTTTTGTCCCCCACATCCCATCACCAAATGAAACACCATTAGACATTTAGCCTGACCACAATAAAAGAGGAACTTGGGTTTAATACTACCCAGAAACCATTTTAAATCCTAAATATAAATTACTTCAGAGGATTGTATAGCAATACTTTATTATATTTATTTGTGAATAATAATATTTTTTTCAACATTAGAATATAAGTATAAGATCTTTGTTAGATAACACTGTGATTTACCCACCCTCCCCATGAAGACGTAAGGAAGATTGAGGTCTTTGGAAATTTCAGCAGTTAACTATTCATTTAGGGCTGAGATTCCCGAAGTTGGCTCTACCGCCCCTTAGTGCAAGTATGATTATCTGAGGCGGCGTTAAGAAGTAGGGGGACGTCGAAGTGGGTTAACGTAAATGATTTAAAGCAAACATTAAAAAATAGGTATTTCTTAATCAACCCTGTGTGGTATTTAAGATTATTATTATTATTATTATTATTATTATATTAGACTGCGTCTTACTACCCGTTCGGGTTATAGCACTTACGCTAATGTGTAATGGTAGGGTGATAGTGAGATGAAATGAAGGACCTACAGTTTAACGTGGGATCCAAACCACGGTGGAGGCCTGGCGTTCCACATATTCACAAGTTGTGATTAATACACGTCTTGTCAGATGTGAAGGAAGGGTTTGGCAATCAGGTAAATCTGTGCCGGGACCGAGGATTGAACCCCGGACCCCAGCAGAGAAGTCTGACACCTTACCCCTAGACCACCAGGTCACCATGGTATTTAAGAGACTTGATATTAACTATTAGGCTTTGAAAAAAAAAGTTTGTAAGTATTACTAGATTATTATGTTAATCAATTTTGTTTTATTGAATAAACTAATTTAATGTTTTAATTCAATTTTGAATAAAGACGCCATTAATTATTATTATTTAGATTTTTATGGTTGTTTTCTTCCATAGTGGGTTGTGCAAACCACTACTAAAAATAGTAATTTTTAAAGTGTAGCAGTGTGCATTAGAAATGAGTTTATGAAACTAAGGGAGCGGAAACCACTAATTTTGGGTAATAATACAAAATGCCATCAATATAAATCATAGAGTATAAGTATTAAAAATATAGTGTATAAGCCTTCCCTTTATCCAAGTAAAAGTTTTAAGTTTTAGTTAATGGACTGTGCCACCAACGATTTCAACAAAGCAATATTGCAGAGCCTTTTTTAAATACTCTTTTCTTATATTTACACCAACATCCAGGTAATTTAATATGAACAGTATTATACTACAGAATCAATGTTATGCACATACCAACAGCTTTCATTGTATTTAATTAAAAAAAAAAGTGTTTACATAAAAGCATCTTGAAATATCCAATCTTGTGTAAGAGACAGTATTCTTATTGGCAATAGTTATTTCTTGCCTAGTTGAAATAGTTCAAGGACATGTTTTTAGCATGAATTAAACCAAACAGTGTACAATACAATGATTTCCAAACTAGGTTTGTGACCTAATTTGGGGTATGGTGAAGTTCTAATAGGGTTGCAATACTTATTGAAAGTTATACAGTAACTTTAAATTTACTTTTTTAAGTAGTTATAATGATTAGAGCAAAATTCAAAATTCAAAGCAGTTAAGATTATTAAAAATGTGAAGTCACTTTTAGGTCCCTTTTGACTATTCAACGCTGACAGTAGGCCTATACTTACTAAGTCTGATTTTTAATTTAAAAAAAAAAATCCAATTTCAACCACCAACATTGAATCAAAGTATGTAAAATATGTTTTACTTGATTCATCCATTTTAAAAAAAATCAAAAGTTTCTAATAGTAGGGCTTTCCTATTTATGGATCACTGTATAATTTGTTTTTAAATTACTAATCAAACCAACTAAGAATATAAATAGGCCTACAATTGTAACTATTTTCATTTACACTATTGTGGCAACATGAGTTTCCAGTTTTAAAATAACAAGCTTCCTATGAAAATTAGATAGTAACTTAGTTTAATATAGCAATCTCATGTTTAATTGAATAGCGCTGATAGCATAATTTACAAACTACATTGATTCTCTCTTGCCGCATGATAGTCACATTTGTATAATCATTATTTGAGTAATGTAGGGTAATTAAAACAAGCATTGGTGGGCAAATATTGTTTATGTCACACTCAATAGCTTTGATTTATCGCTGATGGGGAGGTCGAGATTCAGTGTGTTAGTGACAGGTTTTTGTGAAAATTTTTCCCCTCTTCTACTACGAAATATGAAATTTCATTTAAATTCTAACTACCCCCCGTAGTGCAATTAAATGTGGAGCCTGGACAGGTACCTAGTAAGACCCAATGAAAATAATTTAAAGGTTGGCAGCCACTGGTCTAATGTTTGGATGTGATTAAGCCCAAAGTTAAGGTTCTTAAAGATGGATAGGCAATTGTTTCTTTCTGTCTTTTTAAAATACCTGCAATGCTGACTTTTTGGTCTTTTAGGCAAATGTCGTATCTAGACTAATACATAATTATTTTTGATGTATGGAACACTACTATCAATGTTTATCGATGATGCAATGCATGGAATATATTAATCACAACTTTATACCGAGACTAAGATCAACTTATGACTTAATATTCATGTAATATAAAGGTTTTGTTGTGTTTTAAATTTTTAAATGTAAGCTTTCAGAATGCACTCAACTTAACGAAGATGTGATATTCACTTTAAGAGTTATCATTTGATTATATTTAATTTCATTTATTTGAAGTAATTAACATACACTTTCGGAACCAACTAATTATATCAGCACAAGAGGATTTCTATGAGTAAGAACAAAGCAGTCCACCAGTTTTGCTGAGAAAGGTATTTTCACATACCTTCTAGTGCTCTTTTACAATCCACAATTAACATGGGACCGACAGCTTTACTTCTCCTCCGAAGAAAGTTGTGATACACATTTTTATCACTCAAGAAAAATCTGTTCACCCCAGCAGGGTTTGAACCTACGAACATAGGATCCTGAAGGAAGCACTTTACCCCAAGATCACCACTCAGTCAACATAAGACCTATCAAGTGAAGAACTTTCACATTGCTGTATGTTATGTTATATGAAGTGTACCATGTGGTCCTGTCAGCCAATCATGTTAGGAACAACACCAACACAACTATTTAGTGCTTCATTGTCCGTATATGGAGTGCAGATCACTTCTTCAACATAGTATATTTGCCTGTCTCATCAACAAGGATAAAACCTTAACTTACTCTTACACTTTATTATGTAGCTCCTGTAAGCTTATAGTGCAAGTACTTGTAACATAATCAGCAGACCACCGAGATTTCGTGAAATGTGTTTTACAAACTTTTATTCAGAACATTAAAATGGCTATCAAAACATATTTAAAGTACAATGTAGTACTTTTTAATTCATAGGCCTACAAAAAATATAGCAAAATTTAATATTTTTTTACAAAATTGAATACCATACTTTTACTTTTAATTGTCAATCATGGCCAATTTTGAATTTATATTTGATTAAACAATAAATCTTCAATGACAAAAACAAATTACCTCATTGTAGTACGTTTACTTCCCTAAATCAATGAACATTGGTAAAATGTGTGTTTGGAATAGTTATTTTTTTTTATCATTGCATCTTACTACCTGTTCAAGTTGTACACATAACCGGAAATCAAAACGGTCATATTGTGACCAAATACAAAATTAAAAGGAACAATGCCTAAGAGTGCTACAAGATTATTTTAGATCTTCTATACTGAATATCGATATTAGAATTGTTAGGTGTTAAAAGAAATTAGCAATAATTTTTATATTTGTTGCACTAAGACACTTAAAATTATAAATATGTATAACTTATCTACAGAGATGATTAGGCCTACCATAACATAATTTAATAGGTTACATCTAATAGCTCAAGTTTACTAGGCCTACTACTTTATTTTACAGCTGAGTCCCATGAAATGTTCATGTAATATAAATGTGGATTAAATGCATGGAAAATATTTTATAAATAATCTAATTAAGTGAAAAATGACAACTTGGACACAAGAATCAAATTCAGGACTTTTGGTGTTGTGATCCAATGCTCTAGCACTGAGCCATTCCGATTTGTCTTGTATCCAATTGTTGGTTTATTTAATATATATATATATATATATTATGTGGTAAGTAATGTATGGGCCACTAAGAGCTGAAAAGAGAGGCTTTTAGAGCACAATAATTTAAATCACATGAAGAAGTACAAAATGAATAACTAATATACCTTTCATTTACCCTGTGAAGTAGATAACACACTTACTTTGCATTATTCCACTGTGCCTACAAGTATAAGCCGTCAAGATAAGACCCCTACCTTTCAGGGTTTAACGGAGTGCACCATAGACAGCCACAGGCTAAATTGGTTAAATTATCGGCCTATTTCCCTAGCATTACAATGAAGCTTTCAAAAAATAGGTATATGTACCCGTAATTTACTCTGAAAGGTAACAAGTTTATCTCTAATTTTTCTACTAGTTTAGAGGGTAGGGGCAACGTGTATCCCTTTAAGGGTAAATAATCTGTGCATGGGTCGGTCATAGTTTCACAATTAGTCAACATACTCTAAAAGTATGATACCTGTTTGAGAAGAGTTTAGTTGGTAGGCCCGAGTTAATTAATTTACTAGAAATTTTCTAACTACATTAGGCCTATATCTGCACTTAATTAAGTTTATTTAATAATATGCTAGCACTGGTTTTTTCCCCTCAATTTAGCTAATAAAGTGAATAAAGTTGGTTTTCTGATATGTTATGTAAATGTAGTATTATGCCAAAATTAAATACATTTAGTAGTATCATCAAATGAAACTTACATAGAAAGTAAACAGGCAACATCTAGCGAAGGTGTCATCCAAAGGTGTTTGACCTGCTATTAAATGACAAACTTTGTCAACAAACAATGCTATAGGAATGAATGAATCGTATAAAGTATGCAGACGAACTTTATGAACACACATACATAATAATATGCAAAGATGTAAAGGAGCTTGATTTGAACATTAGATCGGGCCTAGTCTCTAGATTTTAAACATGATAATGGTATGTCAACTTACCTCATAATGGAGGAATCCTAAAAACCTACTCCCGTCGATTTTAAGGTTAGAGCATTCGTAGTTAATATTTTCACACTTTCACACACAACTGTATATAAAGAACAAAATTACAAAACACTTAATCACACGACAAGTTAAAACACTTTAGTTGACATTTGTTACACCCTAGAAATCATTGAACTCCATTTTAACTTTTCACCAATAGCCATCGTCTACGAAACTATATTTTAGGCACTAACATACATAGTCTATGACTTAGTTAAACTCTTGCCGCTAAGCGTCTTTTTAAATATAAATAAGAGAGACCGCCTATATTGTGATAAAATAATAGACATGATTTTTTTTTCTCTCTTGTATGTGCAGCACAATTCTTAAAAGCCATTATTGTAAGAGAAAAAAAACGAAATTGAAGCCTTCCTTTTCACATTGATGAATGAATGGCAAAAGAAATGTTATACCTAATGTTCTAATGTTGCGTGTTCAAATATCGACAGTACAGTATTCAAAAGTTATTATTATAAGAGAGATAAAAAAAAACAAATAAATTTAAGCCTCCCCCTTCACAGTGATGAATGAATGGGAGAGTAAATATTATTCTTAATGTTGAGTGTTCAAATATCAATAGGGAACTTTTTTTAAAAATGTTTAATGTTTATGTAAAATAATATGAAAGTGAATCTTAAGGATGAGTTTATAATCATTCCTAACATAGAACTAATAATGCATAATATCTAATAAAAATACAACAGTTTATAATGAAACTTAACAATAAAGTATTTAGGAATACGTGGTATCTAACATTAGAAGTAAAGAATAGATGCAAGGGTGTTCAAAATCAAAGAACTTAGGGAAACATTTGGTCCAGAAGTGGAATAATAATCAGTCGTTTGTAGAGTAATCAAATCTCGCAGAATAGGTATGGTGGGTAGGATATACAGCGTGAAAGGAAGAAATCAGAACAATACTTAAGTTATTGTCTAGAAGACCTAATATAATGAGACCAAATATAAGATCATGATGAATAGGCTATGGGTTGATAGCATGAAACTGAGATGAATAGAATGTACTGAGGTGGACTGAACGTAACTAGCTTAAAATAGAAATAGGTGACGTACTTCCTAGAAGTGAGGCAAAGAACTTTCGAGATCCTAGAACTATATAGTAATTAATTAATATATTATTTAAAACGATCGTTTATATGGAAATACACTGGTATTACCTATTCGCTCTACCAGATCAGACCTGTATAATGGTTCACTTGATTGTTCACTCGAAAAACCACGTTCATTAAAATGAAAATTTTAAAACATAGAATTAATCTCATTTAAGTGGTGCATTTACTATTCAATACAAATCAATTTTTAATTTTGTTCTAATCTTATTGTCATGAATATTAAAGGGCAACTTGAAACATCTCACCTTTCCAAATATCTATTATTTTTAATATATTAATGTCAATTACTATACATGTTTGTTTGTACGCTTTATCATCAGTCAGCTGTATATCAGCATGCTAGAAATTATTTAATCCAGGGTGGTCTGAGAAAGCCTTTCGGTTCTCCTTCAAAAGATCCAAGATTACGAGTTTCCTACCTTCACTCAGACCAGGTATTGCCTTTACAAACCCCACCATATCTCCCTCAATGGGCATTGTCCTCCTGGACTCAACCTCTACTCATCCCTGGGTTGATGATGAACACTGCTCCTCAAAACAATCACTCATGTGAACTGCCAGTACCCGGATAGTATAGCCATCAAGATTGAAGGTCCACCCGGTCTCTAAGACACCAACTTCCAGCCCTCGTGCCCTCTTTCCAAAAACTGTTGTCTGCTGAAATCCAGTGTGACTTTATTGTCGGAAAGAAAGTCCCCCCTATTCCCCAGGATCTCAGGTTTTGTTAGGCCCTTTACGACGAAACAGTGGGCCCTCCTCTCTGGACCTATACCCTCAATGCTCAGTTTACCTGCCTAGTGATTATTGGGCTCTTCCTGCTGGTGATTCCGAGAGTGGTCGTCCTTGGCAAAGGTAAGCCAGGAACCTGGTGGTTCTTCCCCAAGATGGCATTAGTCAACTCCTTAGAGATGCAACTGATATTCGCTCCGGAATCCAATAGGCAACGTAACTCCAACCCCTCTACCATAACACTAACTTCGGGGCATTTAGGGTAACCCCCCCTATCTACGGACGCTTCCTGCTCCAGGAGGTTTGCCCGAGTGTCCGTACTCATCTGGTATGTGTTCAACACTCTCTTCACTTCCTTAAACTCCTCATCAATCTCTCCCGTCCCCTTCAACTCGGAGGTTTCACCTAAAGGGGTCTGGAGTTTGACGTCCCATCGTTTAGTTCAACCCGGTTCCACTCCATAAGCAACTCATCCTCACTCTCACTTTTGCGGCATCCCCTAGTTCTCTCCTTGTACTCTTGCTGATCGTTTCTCAGCTCATCCTCTTCTTCGCTCCTGTACCGACAAGGACTTATCGGCAACGTTTCCTGGGGTTCTTCTTCACCAGAGTCAGACCAGTATGGCCTGTACTGTCCATCTACTCCTACTCGACCAAACCTCCATCGCCTTCTTCTACGGCTTCCTATACCTGATTATTGGTAGTCTGATCCACCTCTAGATCCCTCGGTTTCTCCTGCACTAACCTATTCCCACTCAACCTGGGCTAAGGTCTGAATGTTTTTGATTATTGGAAAGACTGTGGCTGTTGGGCCACTTGAGGTGGTGGCCCATGATATTGTGTTGGAGATCTGGCCCTCATATATGAATATGAAAAGTTTAACGGTGGTTGTTGGTGTGGGCCTCGCCCCAGGTTTCCTCACCGAGTTGAATGCCTAGCTATGTCCAGCTGAACAAATTTGTGCAACTCTTCCCTGAAGGTCAAAATGGACTCCCGGCACCCCAATGCAAGTAGCTCCTGCAATCATAGAGGAATTAGCTCACAACCATGCTCATGAGCTCCGCGTCTGTCATCGGAGCATCTAAATGTCTGCTCCTCTCAAACATTCGTAAGAAATGAGCCTCCATTGTCAACCCAGTCCTCTCTTTAAGTATTTCCTAACCCAATAGGATGTTCCTCTCTTTATGCAGGTGCGTAATCGGGTTCTCGGAGAACCATTTAACTTGGGCAAGCGGTCCTCCACTGCCTGAAAATTTAGCCACTCACTTAAACCCAGAAGTGAGCCAAGCTATGCATCTGGCCGTACACCCTGAACCTGTTCAGATATTAAGGTTGAAATCTTGGACATTTGTGCTGACATTTCGTCTTGAAGTTCCACAGTCGTCTTCTGGAGCTCTTCGCATTCCTCTCTGGCTCTCATTTTCTCCTCCAACGCACTACCTAATCTTTCATCTACTGCCCTAGATACTCGCTCCACCCCTCGAAACTCTCCGGCCTCTGTGCAACTCTCTCTTCTGTGGCCTTACTCTCCAACCTAAGCGTCTCCACCTGGGAGCTCAGGCATTCAACCATATCCCTGACAACCTGATGATCAGCAATAGCCACTCGATTGAATTCAATGAGCGAATCACTGCTTTCCTGAGATCCTACGAATCTCACCACTTAAATTTTCATTGTTGAGATTTATCGCCTCTTACAGCCTCTTCAATAACGATTCTTGGCTTGCCTGCATGAACTCATGGTCAGCCTGTCTATATCTCTCAAATTTGGACCTTAGATTACCGGTATTTACCTTCATAGATAATTCCAGCTGCACTTTCAGGTTCTCGTTATTAGTATGCATGGTTTGGTTCAGTAATGCGACCAATTGAGTAATTTCCCTACCCAGAGAGCTATCATCTGGTCGTGATGGGTTTTGCTGACAATGGTTCACTGCTATCACGGTGTGATTATAATGGCACCTGACTAACGTTTTATGGAAGATCCTGCGATTCCAGGACATGAAGATAGACAATTTCTATGTTTTCTTCCAACACCAATAGCATCACGTCCCCCATACTCAAGCTACATCTCCCTTTCTTCCATCTTTAATAATATATAGTTCCCCTCCGTGGTTTCCCCTTCTTCACGAATGACCTACTTCAGCCAAAATGAAATAGATATTCATATAAAATATCCCGCCTTTTCTCCACTAATAACCAATACTTTACAATCACAAAATCTGACAAATACATTTAAAACATCTTAATCCTTTTGTCCATTCTACCTATAAATCTTGCCACACGTTGGGATACCAACTGAAAGATCTCACCTTTCCAAATATTTATTATTTTAAATATATTAATGTCAATTACTATAAATGCTTGTTAATGAAAGAACCCTCCTAAAGCGGTGGGCATGGGTGCACCTCGACTATTAGCTCACTCTATTGGTAGGGACACTGTGTACCCTCTTTATACAGGACCTCTGAGTTAGGCTCATGCGGCTAAACACTTGAAACAGGGAGGAACAACCACCTTACATTGACTTATCAATAAATCAACTACGTGTAGTTTAGTTTCAAAATTTACCAAAGGGAAAATTACCCTTTATTTTAACTTATAATCTGGCATTCAAGACATTCCTAAATAAAGATGATTATGATGATGATAACTATGGTGTTGAAATCCATCATGATACAACATTAACATAGGGTAAATTACCATCAATAAAAAACGCACAAATATTATCAACCAGAAATGAAGTATTTTCAAATTGTTTTGTAAGGTCGAGCACACTACTGTTAGCTCCTTGTGACAGATACAATAATAGTAAAACACTATTCAATGAAACCTTATAGTACCAAAAACCAATTAACTCTGTCCAAGTGTTTAACCATTTTTTCTTATACCCCTGACATAGTTAATTTCCAGGGTTTTCATCTGTTCGCGTGAAAAGTTGGCACTGCTGTTTAATTTAACAAGTAATTTAGTACTATTTACTGGATACTAATGTGGGATATTGTCCACCGGAATACTTCGTTCCTTAGTATAGGACGGTGAAAAAAAACAAGGCTTGACCCTGGTAGACTCTCGTGCTGGACAAATACACCCAGATCAGCGTCGGTAAAGCCAGCTACTTCAGTCCGTGAACAAATTCAGCCGAGGTATCCCCATGTGTCAAAGTCCTTGAGGATTGGCTACTCGCTGGTACTACCGTGGGAGAAAATATATGATATTCTTGCTCTACTCGTACCTTATAGGTTGTACGCAACGTGAGATGAAATCCACAAGTTCCCAAGTGGCAAAAACTTCCAGCAATTCTTTCACTGAACCAGGAAACGGATAGTTATGCGGTCTCGGGAAACACCCTACACACCTTCTTTATTCACACAATGAGACAATAATATAACAAAACGACTGTTCGCTTTCCCAAACCCAAACTTGAGCTTTACCACGTGGTTTGTCCGTTTTGTCCACCACACGCCACCCGTCTTCAGTCTTTCATAAAAAAAATCTTCCACGTAGACCTTCATGTGTACCAACCCTCAAAACACAAAATGTTTATCTTACACCTTAATCATAATTACACTTTATTGCATGAAACAGACATGCAGTTAATCATAAACTAGTAAAGCTATTTTTCGACCAAAACTTGAGCCTAAACAGTTTTCCGACTCAAAAGTGCAATCCTGTGGTATGAAAAAGAGGAAATACGCTAGCAAAACAAAATACACACAGACCAAACACAAGTAAAGTTATATTTCATATAAATTTGAAATTTGCCCCTTAACGTTTAGTATTAAACTAAAATACTAATTAAAGTTTATTATTTTACAAAATATGAATATTCCCCTAAATAAAACCACTCTAGTCAAAAGGTAGTTTCTGGCTGGGGTTGGTGACGAAAATATTTGAGGGGTAATATCCTTCCACCAGGAGATTCTCTCTTCTTCCAACGGATGACAGCCTTCAAAACTACCTGGTCCATGTATCGTTGTGTTTAGATAGATTGCGCAGTCGGACACTCACTTACAAACTACTTCTCGATAACAGAAATTAAAACCTATTATTTGACCTTTATTTTTAATAATACTTACAGTCGTCACTTGGTCCACATTCATCCTCTCAACATGTTTATAATGTGGAGTTTTGCCAAATATTATTTATGTAAGTCTAACAAATTATTTACTAGATTTGAGATCCTTAAAATCAATTCATTAGGGAGCAAACTAATAAAAGGTTGGTTGGTTAAATCAACTGAATTGTGTTAACACCAATTTTAATTTAAGTTTTGGTAAGTACTATTTTTTTTTTTTTTTTTGCTTTTTCAATCTCGTAGTAGTACTGTTAGTAGTAGGAGTGTTAGTTAATATATTTTTTGATGCTAACGCAATTAAGTAGGTAGTGTCTTGGTTAAGTAGAAATGTTTAAAGAAAGAGGTTAGATGAAAGTAGTATTACTTTGTTTCTAAGAGGTATATCTTTTTGATATAAGCTGGTCCTTCACTCCCTCCCCCCCCACCATAGATAAGGAAGTGTATAGATCGAGATCTCTCTGTATCGAGGATCGACATTTGCACTAGCGCTAACCGGTGCCTGGTCCAAGAACTAATCATCAAATAGGCGGGCTATTCAAATTCAAATTACCTTGTGCAATGCAAGAATCCTTGATTTTATTTACTTCCCATTTTTTCGTTTAGCTTTGTTTTATAATTTAAAAAAAGCCAAACTAAAAATGCAAGTAAATAAAACCAAGGAATTTGATTAACATTTATTTTTGTTATCAGCTTTAAAAATATATTTTCTTAAGATTATATCTGAATAAAAAAACTTAATATATTGGTTTTTCAAAGTGAATCAACTAGGTATTTCACTGCAATTTGATTAATATGATTAATATAGAAATCTGAACACATTTTTCTTTAATTTTAAAATAATCCTTTTGCAGAATGTAAAAAAAAAAAAAAAAAAATCAAATTAGCTCTTAATACAAAAATTGGGTTGATGATTGGAATGGGTAGAATTATAATAACAACATTTATTTATATTTTATAAAACAAATATTTATTAATACGTTGCTCAATTTGTTTACAAAAGGTGTATATTGCCCAGCAATAGTTGTTAAAGTTCTCACTCGAGGACTATGAAAATACAATAGCTAAGAAATTATTTTTATGACTTATACTAACATGAGATATAGAAACATAAATACATTTAAGTATTTTAAAAAAGAATGGTTACATCAGTAATTTATGCATTATTATTAGTGAATCAAAGGTGAGCGGGGTAGGGGGCATAGTCCCATCAAATTCACATTACCGCTTTCCCCCTAACCAAAATAGAAAGAACTATTTTTTAATCAAATACAACACTTTACAAATGATCAGAATAGGCCTAATCTTTATTGATTATTAGAACATGTGTAGCAACAAAATTTCACTATTTTTATTCCACTAGGTTATAAAATATATCAAAGGAGCAGTTCGGCCTAAAATTAAGTAATAATTAGAAGAGCGAAGATTTAAAAGAATAAGGGACAGTTTTTTTTTGACATGTGACGAATAGTTTTCAAACTACTGCGTGTGGCTTGATAAGTGATGACATAAACCATTAACAATAGTGTCAGCTTCAAGTGATGTTTGAATTGCTGTGATACAATTTATTTTGTTTTATTGTGCGATAGTGTTGTGTGTGTTTGTGATCAGCAACCTATTTAAAATTTTTATCAACATAGCTATCAGTACGTCTTAATAAAATTGATAAAAAAATTACACACCACCTGACTGGATGTTTTAAATGTTTTTTTCATAGTGAATGATTTTACTTTTAAGTCAAATATCCTGATGATTTAGTTAATTTTCAAAAGCCCTCGAAATTATTTTCTTGATAAGGTGTGTTGTTCTTTAATTTTTCTGCCATCCCATTGGTTTTATCACAACAGTGTAGTGTATTTTTGATGATATTCACTGCATAAGGAAAAAACTAAGCTAATTTAACATTACATTACTTCCCAAATCCTGAGAAATCTCTGGTATAATATAAGCGATGGTTGAATAAAAGAATCAAGAGGAAGAAATATGTGCCCTCTGGCTCTAGTGTCATTTGCTCTAAGCATTTTGAAGAAACAGATTTTTTATCAATCCTATCTTTTAAAATAAAAACTTATGCTCAAAATAAAAACCCATCAGAGAAAATTAAGATCTGAAGCACATTCTTCGTTGTTTATGAAATTTCAAGATGTATTGGCAGCTCTAAAGCGTACTTCCTCTTACATAAGAAAACAAATCGTGAGTGAAATCGTCGATACTACTAGCAAAATATCTGATTCAAGCCCTGCTATATCTATGGATGTAATGGAGCCGAACATAAATATTGGCATGTTTTTCCAATCAACATTTGAAGTGTCTATTCAGTGTGAACTCAAAAGTGAAATATCTACATTAGTTAGTAGGTACATATCAGAAGATGTCTTGCAGTGTTTAAGGTGCTCATAATGAACACAACAGTTGAAACATTCTCGTGTATGTAAAGTTGTCTGTTTTGCCATGTTCCTTTAATTTCCTATGTTTTCGCTTGCACGACAAGACATGTTCTAAATATAAAGCCATTACACCACAGTACCCATGTTATAACATCAGTTTGTTGTAGGTTTTCATCCTGCTCGTTTATCACTATCCCCACTTCTATTTAGAACTGATATTGGTTCAAATCGATATGTACGAAAGGAACCACTCATGATGCAGGAGGGATAGTTTGAGAAGATGAACAGGAACAGAAGTGAGTGAGAAATAGACGAAGGTGAATAGTGTTCTTTCTAACAGCAGATGGGTACATGGATTTATAACGTCTCACACATAATCTAATACCCGGGTTCGCGCATGCTAGCTTGACTTATCCCACTGAAACCAACATCATTGTTCTTAGAATCCTTTTCTCTATCATAATCTTATCTTAAATATAAATTAGTTTTTTGGCCAAGCTGCTCTTTTCATAAAATTGCTATAAATAGCCATAAAAAAGGTGTTCATATTATTTTACTTCATGTCATAATTCATCATGATCATAAAAATTATTAATTTTATTGCATCCTAGTGTTTATTAAAGGAGTATGTCAGAGTTAAGAAGGTTATATTATTATGATTAGCACCGGGTCTTCCTACCCCTTAAGGTTATATGCACTTCCACTAATGTGTAATGGTAGGGTGATTGTGAGATGAAATGGGGGACCTACAGTTTAACGTGGGATCCGAACCACGGTGGAGGCCTGGCATTCTACACATTCACAAGTTGTGATTAATACAAGTCTTGTCAGAGGTTAAGGGTTGGGCAATCAGATAAATCTGCGCAGGGACTAAGGAATGAACCCCAGACACCCAGCACAGAAGTCTGACACCTTACCCCTAGACCACCAGGTCACCTTACGAAGGTTATAAATCTCACCAAACATATTTTAGAAGATACCAAAAAGTACGAAAAACAAGTCTTGCCCAGCCATTGTCATCTTTGATTTATGTTGTAGATATTACTATTTTATTTACTGTATATGAAACAAAACTGCTCTTATTTTCTATCAAAAATATTTTAAAATAGCTTCTAGAAGCATTCAGTATGCATAATTTTCTTTTCTTCAAAAAATTACTAAACTACAAACACGAATAAAATACTTAATAAAGATTAGAATATTGGGTGTATTATACAAGAAGCTATAGGTACATATGCATGTATACCAGTGGCGAATTCTGACCTCAGAATCCAGGTGTGTGCATGAGGTATTAACGAAGCGAGGGTCTGGGGGATTCTACCGTGGAAAATTTTATTTTGAAAAATGTGACATTTTATGTATGTTTTGTAGTTAAATTTTGAAAGTAACCACTTTGTAATTGCAGAATCAGGAGCTTGGAAACACCCGTAATATTCATACTACAAAGTTTAATTAAGATTCATATACTTTTTTTCTCTAACACAATGCATAACACAACTCAATCCCAATAGGCATATCTCTCTCTTCTAAATAAAATCACACTATACCACCCTGAAGTTAGATTACAAATAGTTGTCTGAACAAATTAATTTAAGAACTTAAAGAATATACCATAGATAAAGGAGTGGCATATACACTATATGAAAATATTAAATAAAATCAAAATGGTAAAATAATAGACATAGAAAAATTTATAATATACAAAACAATTTGGGCATGTTCACATTATGATTCTCTCAGTAATACTGTTCATGTGTATACAAAATCTGCATTAAACGGCACACAATGTAAAATAAAATCCTACTGAAATAAAGGCAACTCAATGCACGCCATACTCGCAAAATAACTATAAGCACAGCGTGCCCAGACTGAATATATTGTTGGCTGGTGGCTGTGTGTTGCGTTTTCTAAAGCGCATCCATAGCCAACTGTAAGTGTGGGATAGGGAGGGGAGGAAGGCACACCTGCGCATCACCATCCCCCTAGTCTAGTGGCTGGTAGCTTCAGCCCGCCATATGCATCACTGAGGGTAATATACAGTCAGACGTGATGCTATTGATTGCTAGAAAGTGCAGCTGAGATAAACATGCCCATCAAAGCGATAATAATACCAGGAATGTACAAAATACCTTTTTACTCTTGTGTATTAAAGCATGCATGGAGGATTCACCACTGATGTGTGTACCTCGAAAGATAATTCTTATTTTCAAATTTGTATAGGCCATCCAGCAGTTTTAGAATAGTTCCACATTTAGCATAAAGATATGTAGGTAAGCAAGTTTCTCCACAAGTCTCACAACTGTGGTAGTTTTCCATTTTTTTTTTGTTATTATTGTTAACTTCAGCACAATGGTTAATAATGGGGCAGGGATGAACATAGTACTTAATAGCAAGTTTTCACATATAAACGTGGACAAGGTTTGGGAAAATTACCCTCAGTTAAACCATCCGATATATGAACATCAACCTCCTTGTCAAGGGCAATCAAGAGAGTGCGAGGCAACAACTCTGAAAGGGCATGTTAAATACCCCAGTGAGAACACAAAAGTTTTTCCACACAAATTGCATCCAACGTGAATATGTACATCAATTTACAAGATTATTAATACAATATATTTATTCCTACAAAATAAATTACCCATATGTCCTTGCGGGAAATATGTCCATGGAAATTACATCCTATGCATGTAAGCAAATTTATTAAAAGGCTTAATGTACTTCATGTAGCGTTGCATAGCAGATTTTTTAATTTTGTTTGTTTCACATGGATAAATAAACTTTTGCTTTGCCACACAAAATTTTGTTTATAGTTTTACACCAAAAATGTAAAACTAAACGACGAATCAGCTTTAAAAAGAAATCCTTCACCAAATCAACGTGAATAGCACACTCAGTAAGAGGGATGGTCAATTTTTCATTTAAAAGTTTGAGAATAGACTGACCTACTCCACAGTAGTGAGATATTTTTGCCACAATTTAACACTTTGTTTGGAAGCATGGCCCATTTGAGCAGAGATCATTGTGTGAATTTAAAGAGTACACAACGTTTCGCATTTCACGCTCTGAGGATTTGGTGGTAGTGATAATTTTCTTCAAGAGCCCACCAATGTCTCTTTGTCCAGTGGAACCAATGTAAAGTGTAAGCCATGTTCTTTTCATTTTATAAGCCATCTTGTGTTGGTTTCCTTTTGTGTTTCTATACACCATTCCTGTACCTACTTCCAAATATAAAACAAGATACATCATAAAGTGAAAATAGGTTTTCCTTAGGGATATACAATTAAATAATTCTACAACTACAAAAACAAATTCTGCAAGGTTTCATAGTGAAAATGGTGTAATATGAATGTGTTTGACACCATAATATGCACAAGTTAAAAATATTTTTTTAACACATTTTAAAGACTCAAACTAATCCTGAACTTATAATTTAAGACAAGCAATGAACGTGAGTTTTACAGACTATTTACAGAAATTAAACACTAAATAACGTTACTTTTGTATGCTTATTGTACTTCATGTAGCGTTGCATAGCAGATTTTTTGATTTTGTCTGTTTCACATGGGTTAACTTTTTCTTTTCCACACAAAATTCTGTTTATAGTTTTACACCAAAAATGTAAAACTAAACGACGAATCAGCTTTAAAAAGAAATCCTTCACCAAATCAACGTGAATAGCACACTCAGTAAGAGGGGTGGTCAATTTTTCATTTAAAAGTTTGAGAATAGACTGACCAACTCCACGGTAGTGAGATATTTGTGGCAGAAGATTAAACATTGTTGAGCTACAAAATAAAAGTGCAGTTGTAATTTGACCAGATGGGTACATGAGCAAACGCTTGTCTTTACAATATTCCCTTCTTGATATGAGGCTATGCTCAGGCAATATCTCTGCAGTGGTGAAACTTGCAGTGCACGCATTGCAGCGAAACTTTTGTTTCAGACGTTTCACTATATAGCCAGCAACCCACGCTGGAACACACCTATCATTGTTAATCCCTTCTACTGGTCCAATGTTGGTCTCTGGTAGGCAAATTGGATCTTCATCGGTAACACCCCGTGTTATAAAATTTCTAAGTGTATCCAATGCTCCAACATTATCATCAACTTCACAATTAAATCCAACAGAATGAAGAGAAAGAAAATTATTTACCAACAAAGCCTTGAATGAAGACCCAAAAGAAGTGCAGGTTGGATTAATTTGCCTTGCACCATATGACCTGATACAACCAAAAAAATTCTCCACAGGGTCTTGATTTAGGCTTCTTGTAGGTAAATACTTTATCTTTGTTGATACTCTTAGTAATTTCCATAATCTTACGATTCCTTTAATCGTAAATAACCAGTTTCTCAAAGAATGTATGTTACCTATGTTATTCTTCCCTTCTTCACGAAATTCCATAGTTTGCAGTATAGCCATAGCCCTTTGCCAAAATATAATATGTGGTGAGTTCTGCGATAGAGCTGCTCGTAAAGGCTTACCCTCGTTGCTCACCAATAAGCTCCGTTAACACTGTCAAATAGTTCGTCAAAGAAAAGAATTAAGTCCGCAGTGTCGATAGCTTTGGAATCCATGAAAGGTCGACCGACAGAGGCTATAACAAAAAAAACAAAAAATTATATTATCACTAATATGTGATTGTGTTAATTCACACACATCAAATTAAATGAAAAATTGAGAATGCAATACTAAAAACAAAATTTTTACATAACCACCAAAGTCAAGTAGCTCTAAACAGTGTTACTTGAGTAGGTAAACACATACATACATACAAATATATATATATATATACACACATATATATATATATTAATATCTTTTTATATATTTTTAATGAATGAGTATATTAATAATTAGAGATGATTCGAATCCACTATTTCTCTAATCCGAATCCTAGCAATTGTTAGAAATTTTAATGATTTACAAATAGACCTACACTATACAGTATAGGCCTAAACTGTAAATCAAGATTTATTTCAATCATGCTTTCAATTTTAATCAATTCCAACCCCCCTCGCAAAACACAGGTTAAAATCCAGCCAAATTAAACAATCTAGTCATAGTAGACTCATATTATTGTTTAAAAATCAAATCAATCAAAATATGAGTGTCTTTTAGTTTTTTTTTAAGTGTTGTTAGAATGAGTTAAGTTTCTAAAAAAAAGTGAAATAAACAGATTAGGCCTAGTTTATGAGGTGAAATATTCGACCATCAAACCTAGTAAAACACTGAATCCTCGAATCTCAAATACTTGTCAGGATTCGGTGGATTCGAAGATTTGAGTGGCCCATCTCTATTAATAATAAACCCTTTTAAAAAACCAAAGAATTGAATATTCACCCTATGTTTTTTTAAGTTTTAAAATATGTCGAAAAGTGAAGAAAAACAAACAAATGAGATACAAATAAGAAATGCATTTGTAAAAGATAAAAAAGTTCTGAAAATCATACATACGCTGATCATAATGATCTTAAATAATTTTCTTTCCTACATTAGTTTTGTGCGTTTTTTTAACATTTTCATGTCAATTTTATTTAAAAGGGCTAATAATGAACAAAATATTATAAGTTTCTGAGAGAGTAAGTGGAATAAAAAATAATTTGGGGGAGAAAATAAAATTAAATATGTTGTTACCAGTATATGTGGATTTTTATGTTCATCTTTTTTATGTTTTAAAACTGTATCGTGGAACAAGAAAGTTTAAAATAACTTCGCAAGCCTTATTATACTTACGTCGCTCAGCAATTTGTCGCATGGCTGTTGCTGCATGGTGACTAAACACTTGAGCTGCATTGCTGACTTTCATTTTTTTAATATGATTCCTATCCACATGGAACTTGGTCCATTTTGGGCAAGATCGAAACCGGTGTGGTTGTTGCTGGTCAATTTCAAACAATTGTTCCACATATTTCCATTTTGCAACTTTTTTGATTCCATCTTCCACAAAATGAATATTATACTTAAGCATATTATTTCTGATGCCTTTGAGAAGATGTGGGGGATCATATAGAGGTATTACCTCCTGAGTGTCAATAGCAAAGCCCTCAAAACGGCACTCTTTTCCACTTCTGAGGCAATCTGCCTTTGTGTCACGTAGTAATGCATTGATTGCAGCAACGTTTGTTCTGCCTGATCACAGACAGTGGCCAACACTCTTAAACCAGTGGCATGAAGTTCTCTTATTATTTCCTTAATGGAATACACTAGTTCAGGAGTGCTCGTTGTCTCCTTACAGAACATATAGGCAACAGGCTGTTTCCACTTTCTGGTTAGTCCACGAACCATAAACACCAAAACATGGTCTGCAAAACTGTTTGTTCTTCTATGTCCATAATCCTCAAAACCAACTATCAAATCTGAGGTTTCATTCCAATGAATATGAGGCGCCAAACTCATTTCATCGAATATTAAAACACAATATTTATCTTGTGGCTTCAGTTTGCGCACAGTTTTTTTAAGTGATTAAATATTGTGGTATTAATTCCTGGTGAGAAGGGTACTTTGGCTAGAAGATCTGTTAAAACCTTTCTTGTTGGCAAATTAAATATTTTAGAAAGAAGACGATATCCCTTACCACTTTGTTTGTACAATGATAGGGCCAAAATTTTGTCTTCTAGAAGAAATCTTCGACCTTTAGGTTTATATCTTGAAGTTTCAATTTGGATATTATAAACCTACGGGCAACAGGATTTAATTTAATATTGCTGAAAATAGTGTGTTCAGAAAGGTGGTTTGCTTCTTCAAGTCTGTTTTGGTAACTTAGGTTTTTTTTACAATGATATTTTGCCAGCCTCTTGAAATAGTTGGCATGTCCATATAGGGTGTATGCCTTAGGTGTCAGATCTGCAGACTTTAGCACACTCACGTCCTTCAAAAGAGGGCGGCGACATCTTTTTGAAATGCCCCTTTTGCGTTTTGGAGCTGAAAAATAAAAATACATTTTAGGGACTACATACTAATATTTTACCAGCAGAAACATTATATATTTAAATATAAAATGAATTTGTCAGCAACTATAAAATTTCCCTCATCCCCAACCACCACCCCCAAAAAACAGTTGAATGCAAAAATGTAGTAATTAGTAAGAGACCAAATTAAAAAAGACTTAAAACCTCCATTGAAATATTGGTTAAAGTTTCCAAGAATCCTTACATACTGAAATCTCAATCTTATTTCTGTTTTTGGCTATTCTGAAAGTTTTGTTTGTGACCTGTCACACATTGAAAGAATTTAAAAAGTAATGAATGCTTGCTCAATAATTAAAGGTTTATATAAAAATTTGGAGAGATAACCACAAATAACCAAAAGAATTATTTTTTTAATTTCTAAACAATGGTTAGTCAAATGGGGGCAGGTGGGTGTATGTCAATTAAGAAAATGACTTTTTGATAGAAATTAGAAATTTCACAATGAGTGGGAGGGACTACCCTAGTTAACTAAAAATGTATGAAAGTTTTTATATTTTAAAATTAATGTTATAAAAATAGGGGAGCTAAGAATTTAAAGAATATAAAAACTACCATGGTGAGAGATTAAAATATTCGCAAGCTGACAGGTATACCACCCCAAATAATTACAGAATATTGAAATTTCGAGATACCAAATTAGTGCCAAGATATGAGGGTTTCAAAGTTATGCTAAATAATTGAAATAAACAACTTCTTGGCATTTTTGAAAATTGAACTATGACAGTTATGTAAAAAAGTAAACTATATCAGATAGGGGAGAAAAAATCCTAGTTTTTTAGAAGATTATTGGAATTTTGCATACAAGTGCATCTATAAAAACATAAGTCTAAAGTAGGAAATTTCAAAATGGGCACTGGAAAATTTAAATAGAAAAAACCTGTATAATGTGAGGCAGAAAAGTGAAATTTTGCAGGCAGGTAGAGGGATCACCTAATATAACTTATGCTTTGGAATATGTTTAAGTATAGCCCTTCCTCATACTTAACACATTAGTGTTGTTAGTCCATAAGTGTATAACCCGAATAGGTAGTAAGACGTGGTCGTTGATTAAAATAAAGTATTAATGCTAAACGCCTGAGGGGGTAGAAAAGTCGTGTGTAGTTTTTTCCGTTTCTAACAAACAGCTTAAGCTGAAAATATAACACTTGATAAGAAGGTTCGTTTTAGGTAATGCATATCATTGTGATCCTTTTTTTTATCTGAGTGAAGTAAGATCCAATAAGCTAACCCAAGGCTATTAGTGAATTAAGCCTATTAATTAAACATAAATATTTGAAATTGAAGGTTCCGTTTACAAATTTACTTACTTGAAATAAGGTCATTTCTCCTAGATGGACGACTTTTTCTTGTTGTAAGGTCCAATTCCGAAGAAAGTGCACATACTTCACTGATATTCTTTGAAGGAGTGTGTACCGCTAAAATCATAAAATTATGTTTATTTTGTTGTAAAGGAAATATAATTGTAAATAAGTTAAACTAATTATTATATAAATAGCACCGTGTCTTACTACCCGTTTGGGTTATACGCCCATGAACTAATTACATGAATAGTTTTTAAGGATTAGGAAGGTTTAATTTAGAATAAATACACCCACGTTTGTGTGGAGGGAGTGTAAAATCATTTAAGGAAAACCATCTTCATTGCACCCGACTGAGATCAAACCATGATCTCCCTGTCTTCAGCAGTCAAGTCCAACACGAGAGTAGAGCACTAGACCATACAGCCACCGAAGGCGGTTATTATTTAAAATCTAAATTATCTTTTGATTAATGTTTTGGTATATGTGCACAAGTCATGGTCTATTATCTGAAGAATGACACTGTAAATTATCTGGGAATTCACAAAAATTTAAGCACAAGGCCTATAAATTTTTTCTTTAAACTTCTATATTTAAATTTATATTTTTAAATATTTTGTAAAAGCATACAAGTTAATATATATTTTATTTTGATTCCTGCTGAACTTATATTGCCCCTCACCCCCGTTCTTCAGGTTATGCACCTGATGAAACCTGAACATGGTTATCTAAAATATTATTGATTAGTAATACACTTTATCTTTAACTTAGTTAATTTGAGCCTAGTGCAGTTTGCAAAAAACCTTTTAAAAAAAATTAGTTTTTTAGTTATAATGTCTAACGTGATTAAAGTTTTTCAAACTGTTTTCAATTTTGAATTAATATTTTAAATAGGGCATAGGTGTATAAAATTTAAAAAAAGTTGCTAAGGGACTAGTTCTAGTTTGTTTAGTTTTGCATTTCGATTATTTATATTTTAGAAAAAAAAATTGTTTTGTATATAAATATATGTACATATATTTATTTAAAAAATTAAGCTAAACATGTTAGTATATGTTTATTTCAAGTGTTATGTAAAGCAAGCAAATACTAATATAGAAAATACATACTATAGGATGATAATAATAATAATAATACAAAATAATAGTAATTAATAATAATAAATAATAGTAATTAATAATAATAAATAATAATAATGACAATAATAAAATAATAATGATAATAATTAAATATATATATTTATATATACATATAATTATAACATATATTTATATTATTACATAATGAAGCCTATAATAATAATAATTATTATTATAGGCTTCATTATGTAATAATATAAATATATATTTTAATGAATCGGTGCGTAGGCCTACCTTCAGGAAGCACCTCTGGAAATGCAGGAGAACCAATGGCTGGTGTACTCTTATTTACAGGCTCTGATCTTGTCTTGTTTCTCTGCGGCTCCACTATAAAGAAAAATAAATGTAACATTAAGTGACAAAACAAAAATTGCAAATTGAAATACAATTCTATGATGTAAAAAGATGTGTAGGCTTTAATTAATAATAAAATTGATTCATAGTTATCAATTCAATATATTTAGGATAAAAACAACTTTAGTGAATATGATTATGATACCTCCATTTGTGCTTTAGAAACTAAGCCATGGCAAAAACACCTGCAGGCCCTTTTTAATAACAATTATCATAATTGTACACAAAAATCATTTGCCAGAAAAACGAATACTTTGTACCTGCACCAGTGTCGAGCACACTAACGAGCTAGTCTTGCATTGCACTCAATCACTGCTGACGAGTAGGCCAAGGTTCGAATCTGATCTGGTGAAATGAGGTAAGTTTTCCACCAGATAGTTATCAATAACTTGTGCTTGAATTATAAGGGCCACTGTTTCAATGTTAGGTTATAATATAACCTTAGCTTAAACTTCAAGTTTCACTAAATCCAATATTTCAATCATTATTAACACATTTTTCTTGAAATATTAGGATCCCTCTCAGCGATATAGCAATAAAAGTTTGTAGTTACCTTCAGGAATCAGCTCAAGGTCCATAGCAGAACATGATGCTCGTGTAATTTGACAATCAGAGTCTAAGTTTGTCCCTTGTCTCTGTGATTCAGCTGGAATGAAATGCACTTTTGTGATCATTTTTATAAGGTAGGCCTACATAATTTTTATAAACAAAATAATTACTTATCACTGTGGTTTTTCCAAATTCACTCCATGTAAATGCAGGTTCACTTCAACTACTTTCCTTGTCCTACCCAGTTCGTGTAAGCCTTTAATAGCCAGTGTGAACCAAAAAAAGTCTAATTTAGATTGAATCCCCTAATTATCGTTAACAATGGTCAATTAGGCTCCTAGATCCCATTAGATTTTAAAAGCCACCTTCCTGGCCAACTCTTGACCACGCTAACCTCAGTCTACACCTCCCCATAACCTTAAAAACTAAATAAATAGATCCACTACACATACGTACCTGGCAAATGCAAAGAGGGAAAGCAATTGGCATTCAATCGTTTGGTACCAGGACTGAAACAGTCTGGTTTAAAATGATCATTACAAATTTTAAATTTAGAGTAAATAATCTCATTACTCAATTGCTCGAATTTGTAATTGCAAATGAGTTTTTTCCATGTGGTGAATCGGTTTAAATCTTTAGTAGGCAGCCGATGTCTAATAGATGTTTTATTTGTGCATCCTGGAACGCAACAATTAGTGTGATAGTTCACCATCATAGAAAGCTTAATATAATATGATTACAGTTCGTAAAAGCAGAGAATTATCCAAATTTATGAAAATAGCGATAATGTCATCACATATTTCGAAAACGAAAACTAGTCGATAATGCTAATCGATTGGGTATATAGTCGATATTCTACTATTAGTCGATTAAATATATCGATTTACTTACAGCAGCGCTAGAAGTGCTTGGTCCTAGTACTAAACTGATCGTTGATGGGGTTTCCATAAGAGATATCCGGCCATGCCCCCCACCCTTTATGATTGATAACGAAATGTTTGCCTTCTTTTCTCAGATCCACTAGTCATTCCATTCCTAAAATACGTTATATGCTCTCCACTCCCATATTTAAGCTAGACAAAAAAAATAATTAAAAACATTAGAAAATATAGTGGCAAATGTGTTCCGTTAAGAGTTTATTGTGGTAATTGTCGTAATATGAGTTGGCTACATTGCATCCATGCAGAGCTAAAATCACTTTGGATAATAATTTTATTGAATGATCTGTGCAAAAGATGGCAACTTTATCAATAAGTTCAAATGTTGTTCTTGTGACATGTAATGAAAAAGCATTAGGAATTAACATCAATAGGCGCGTTTCAAGGCTCTTAGAAGCACCATTTACTCAAGATGTTGAAACAAATAAAGATAAACGTGGCCAATCCGTTCAAAATTCACTTAATGTAGACACTGCTTGTTTGTCAACATGTGGTAGATGGATGGTCATGTGTATGGATGACAAACATATCACACTTTGGAAAACTGAGGATTGGACCCTGGTTAGTTCTCGTGTTTTACTCCGAACTGCTAGTAATGCTAAGTTTACACCCAGTGGTCGTAGCGTTGTTGTTGCAGATAAGTCAGGTGATGCTTACTTATATTCTGTTGATCATCCTGAAGAAGTAGGAACATTACTTTTGGGCCATCTTTCTATGCTATTAGATATATTAGTTACCAATGATGAGAAACACATTATTACATGTGACCGTGATGAGAAAATACGTGTTTCTAATTTTCCCAATTGTTATAATGTGGAAGCATACTGTTTAGGTCATGAACAATTTGTATCATGTATTTCACAATTGCCTCATGCTTCATCTGTTTTAGTATCCAGTTCAGGCGATGGAACTGTTAGATTTTGGGACTATGTTTGTGGGACTCAACTTCATTTACTCAATTGTGGTAATGTTTCAGAAAGTTCCAAATTGCTTCACTCGGCAAGAAAGTTAAATGTTTCAAATAATAATCCTAGTTCTAAATCGGCAGAATGTTACTATACAGAAATGCAGGATCAATCTGAAATGTTACCAGTGCGAAGTTTTACTTCCCAAAAATTAAATGATAACTCAACAACTCTGTGTGTATGTGTATCCACTTTGCAAGGCTGTAATATTTATACCATCTTTGGTAGTGATAAAAACATATCTAGTAATTTAATGCAGACAGTCAAGTTACAAGCAGAACCTTGGACTATATTGTTTTCAGATAAAAATAAACTTTGGACTCTAGTTCCTATTGAAGGTAAACCTGCTGATATACTTACTTTTGATGTAACAAGTGGTCATTTTGAAGAAAACTCTGAAGAACTCAAAAAAAGTGATGAGTTACAGTTTGCCATTTCAGAAATTAATAGCAATTGGAATTTGTTTAAAAACGCTAGTGCTCCATTAATATGTTCTGTTTTATATAAAAAGGAAATTTGATAATGTGAAGGAATATCAAGAAAGAAAAAAATTGAGACAGGCAAAATGTTCTGAAAATATAAATTAATGTTTTTATTTTAAAAGATTATAATAAGTTAATTTATCAACAGCAGTGACCTTAAAATCCTAGTATAATCATGTGTACTTCTTACACAACTTGTAAGATAAACGCAAAATCAAAAGTGGCCCTATGCACTAAATTGTGATCAAAATGCTAAGCCTAAATTTAACTTACATTTTATTTGTTATGAATCTACACAAACACTGTACAAAAATGTAATTTGATACACTTTATGATCCAAATTTATTAGGATAAGCATAGTTATATAGTTTCCCGTCTATTGATTCATTAAGTCAGACTGCAGAAAATATAACATTCTTACTCTAGAATGTGGATAATTATCCAAGAAAACATGTGAGTTTTTGTTACATTAAACATACTGCAATAAATTATTCCTGTTTCAATTAAAAGGTTAACTGTTTTACTTTTGTCATTATTTGCATTATCCACCGACTGGCTGGTAGATACTTGGCAACTAAATTTAAACCACCAGATAGATTCTCTTTGAAGCCTGCCAATAACTGCTTCCACCCACGACTTATCATTTGTCCTTTGCTCACTTTTTTTAATGAGGAATCCCAATGGAATTAAAAATGAGAGTAGTTTTAAAGTGGTTAACCCAACACCTTAGCCAAGTCGAAAGCATGTTTTTCTACTGAACGAAGGGTACCGAGTTCAATTCCTGGCATGGCCAAAACATCGATCATTGGTGAAATGTGGGGTTAACCTTTCACAGTGATGAATTATCGTCTGTGGACTGGATGTTGTCTGTCTGTATTAAGTTAAATTATAAAGTATATGAAGCTACAACAGGGCTAGCAAGATAGTAAGATTACCTTTGTGCATTTAATTCTCCCCATATTTTACCTTTATCCATTGGTGGCCTTCCTTAATTAAATTTGTACTTATTAGTTATTATTTTTCTCTTTATTTTTTACTGCCACATTCAGAGTTCCTGGCTACAGATACAGGGTTCGATCCCTGGCGTTTCCAGGATATTTCTCTGAAGCAATGGGTCTGGAACGAGATCAAACTCGACCTCATGAGGACAAATGAGGAGCTACTTTAATAAATAGGTAGTGGCTCTGGTCTGTAAAACTGGAATTATTGGCCAGATGGTGGTTCGTTGTGTTAATAACGACATTCTCTATAATCACAAATGTGAGCACTAATACAGCAATGGCCTCCCGGTTGGTATGGCTTTATCTCTGGCTTACACCATGAAGTGTTAATTTTTATCATGTGCATTATTATAAAATCATATTAAAACTTGGTATCTACTAGTAATTATTATCCACTTTTCTATACCTCCCAACTTTCATTGCTAGTAACACTATGTTACACTTTGTTTATTCTGAAAGGTGTCAATATTAAGATTACCCTGCTTGGTTATATTATGGTGAAACTTAAATATGATAGGACCATAGTGGAACCTGTCGAGTAACATTAAGCTTTTCCCATGAATGAAGTTTTCATAGTATTGCAGTCTGGAAGTTAAAATTTGGTAGAGCTAAAAAAGTTTTTAGAATTTTTTAGAAGTATTTTAGAAAAATACAAACAATTTTAAACATGAATTTTAATTTTTCTGCATTTATGCCTTTATCTAACAAATACAAGCTATACCATTTTATTTGGCCATTGGTCCTTCTCAATGTTAAAAATTATTTCATTTAGTAGCCTATACTGGGTGGCCTGGTGGTCTAGGGGTAAGGTGTCAGACTTCTGTGCTGGCGGCCGGGGTTCAATCCTCGGTCCCGGCACAGATTTATCTGATTACCCCAAACCCTTCCTTCACCTCTGACAAAACGTGTATTAATCACAACTTGTGAATGTGTGGGATGCCAGGCCTCCACCGTGGTTCGGATCCCACGTTAAACTGTAGGTCCTCCATTTCATCTCACAACCACCCTACCATTACACATTAGTGTAAGTGCGTATAACCCGAATGGGTAGTAAGACACGGTGCTAATAATAATAGTAGCCTATACTGTACGCGGATGACGTGGCGATTTGGGGAGACACTGAGGGAGAATAGTGTAGATGATGGTTCCTTTTAAAGTGGTGGTTTTCAGCTTCACCTCTTAAGAAATAAAGAGCAAAATTGAACTAAGAATAAATAGTAACTAATGTATTTACCACTTAGGCCGTTAGTATAAAATATTACAGTGGTATTTAATGAAATGAATAGTATTTCATAAAGATGTTAATTATTCAATTAAATTTAATAATTGTATCAAGCATGTTACAATGAATAAAAAAACGCATAGTATTTTAAACTGGCTTGTAGTCGAGCTTGGATTCTAGTTTCTTGTTATCAGCTACTTTTCGCACCGCTTTCATAAAGTCTTCTTGAACAACATACTCCCGTTCAGCTCTAATAGCGAACAAACCTGCTTCTGTGCACACATTGCGTAGATCAGCACCATTAAAACCATCAGAGAGTTTCACCACTGCCTCATAATCTAAAAATAAAACAAAATATTCATGAAACTTTTAATAGAAAATGCCAAGATATTTGTTTGTTTGTATAACCCATTTATTTGCATACAAGTTCCTATTTGTGCAAATATTAAATGTAGGATTGTACAAAGTACACATTTTTTAATTCCAAGCTAGATTGAATCAATTCATATATTAAATATTCCTAAAGCTATATTGAAGTTAACCCGCCTCTGGCTTAGTCAGCTAACGCACTGGTATTGTGTTGAGCTAGAGTGCCAATGACAGGGAGATTGAGGTTTAAATCTTGGTTTGGTGAACTGAAGGTGGTTTTCCACTCTCCCTTCATGCAAATGTTTGTCAAACAAATTTATTAGTAGGGGTGTACCGATGTGGACACTGATGAGTCGTTATCGGACGATTATCACTGCATTGGCAATTAATCGTAATAGGTGATTATGTCGATTAATCTTTTTTTTAAGTAGAATTTAAATCAAAATTTTCTAGGTAGGAGTTTAGTGATCAAAATCGAAAAAAACAAAACACATATACACACTTCATCTGGCTTGCGGGCTATGCAAAGGTTACATAACTAGATAAAGAAATGTGATAATAAAACTAACAATCTAGTTCCAACTTTCGCGGGTTATGCGTACAATATATTTTCTATCCATTCAATCTTTTTGTATTAATTACATTAACTGTTATCATTGTCTTAAGCATATTTCCCCAATAGTTATTAATAAATAATCGATAATCAGGGTTAATCAATGTAAATAATCGTAGCATAAACAATCGGTATTGGTAATTGGTTTTATTGTAACTGGTACACCTCTACTTATTAGGTTAATAGTAGTCATTTTTAAATGATTTTTCAGATGAAATTGGATCATAAACATGTTATGGTAACTTAGTTTATAACTTCCATTTGATAATACATGTTTCAAACTACGATGAATATAATAAAACATTTTATAAAATGATTACCTATTTCTCCATGCTTGGCTATGGGCCCAGCGTGTATCTTTAGAATCTCTAAGCGAGCTTGCTCATTGGGTAGAGGTATCTCTATTTTTCTGTCTAGACGGCCTGGTCGTAACAGAGCAGGGTCGAGCGTGTCAGGTCTGTTGGTGGCCATTATCATTTTCACCTGTGCAATAAATACTTATTTAGTTTAGAACTGCTATTTAACTAAATATAATTTTATTTGCACTTCAATTACAAACATTTTATCAATTAATATATTCTAAATTGTCAAACTAATTCTTTATTTTAAATAATTTTGCATCCCTAACACTTACTTGTCCAAGGGAGTCAAAACCATCCATCTGATTTAAAAGCTCCATGAGTGTTCGCTGGATCTCCCGATCGGCTGAAGTACCTTCAGAAAACCTGCGCCCGCCTAAATTAACATACACAATAATAAAACTATTAATTTGGAGCTTCAAAATATTCTTTTATGCTGGTATATTAAAGAAATAAATGTGTATAAAAAGGTGGTGTTAATTACATAATATTGTCTCTATTGTATTGTCACCCATAAAGCCGTAGGCTAATCATCTTAAAATCTCTACCACAATGAATTCATGAATGTCACAAAGCCAAAGAATAAACAATACAATAAAATAAATTTTAAAGGAAGGTAGAAGGGCAAGGCCTATACACTTACCAGGTCTTAAATTTCAAAATTAGAAACACAACAAAACACATAGTTATGAAATTTTCAGGGTACATCAGTGGCCTTCTTCTGCGCAAGATATTAAATACAGAATGGACTATGGCAACATGTGTTTTACTCTCTTATGCTGAAGGAGGGGACTGATGTACTCTGAAAATTACATAAGTATGTGTTTTGTTGTGTTTTAATTGTGAACTTTGAGGCCTACAGTTTTCTGGTAAGTGTGTAGGCATTGCCCTTCTATCCTCTTTCAATGTTTAATAATATAGCCTTTTTCATTTTATAGGTAAATGTATCTAAAAGGCTTTCCAGAGATAGTTAATATTCTCGAATCATAAATAATCAGGCTTCCAACTTGTTGTTGGTAAAATAACAATCTTTCTCTTAACCCTCCCAAAAAGTGCACCACCCTGCTACTTATTGCAAAAATATTATGAGTTTTGAACCAAATTATCCCTTGTCATTCCATTTTTATAGTGTTTAATTTAACACCCTACATTTTTTCTTCTTCATAATTAAGAAATCTATAATTGTACCATCAAAATGAAAAATTTTCCCAATAGATCAATACATTAAAGAATATAAATAATCAGGGCTTATCAAACATTTGTTGTTGAGTAAAAGGTAATCAATATATCGTGATTTAAAAGCCCATCACTTAAAAGTGTTTTCAAAACCACACCTGTGAGATTTCAATACTTGAATTGCAGAAAAATATTAATGAGTTTTGAAAGCAGGTGAATTATAAACCATTCAAATTCCATTTTAAGTGTGTATTAGATGTTAACAACTGCAATTGTGTTGGCTGTTCTTAATAAACTGTAAGAAATTCTATTAACTGTGAAGTTAACCATCAAATATGCAAAAATCCTCACCAATAGCATCAATCTCATCCATGAAGATATGCAGGGTTGGTGGTCTCGTGCATAGTTGAACATCTCTCGAATGAGGCGGGCACTCTCGCCAATGTACTTGTCCACGATAGCGCTAGACACCACCTAGATATTAATTAAAAACATTTACTTTATTTTTTAACTACTACACTTTTAATATAATTGTTGTTTAAGTAATTAGACTCACTACTTGTCTTGTTTGTTTTAATAGTATGCTCAATACAGGATTTTAATGATTTAATAAGGGATGCCCTCTTACTAGTGGTGTGCAAATGGGCATGTTTCACTTCGAGTTGAGTTTGAATGAAAACAGTTTTTTTTTTCGAGTTCGAGTGATACTACTATACTATATAATATTACAATATAAATAATTCAAGTTGAATTTCTGCAATATATCCATTTAGTAAACACAGAAACTCAGATATATATTTTTTTAAATAATACTTACAAATTTGAATTTTAAAATATATTTAATATAATTATTGTACTTTTTTAATTAGACAAAAGGGAATATTAAGGGTCTCTATTTGCTGTGAAATAGTATTTTAAAATTGAATAAATTAACTCAACTCTTGAGTTTGAGAAAAAAACAAAAATTAGAAAAACTCAAATTGTTTGAGTTTTGTAATAATCTTTTAGTAGAGTTCAAGCAGCTACAACTAAAACTCGACTCCAAAACCCAAATTTTTGAATATTTGCACACCCCTACCTCCTATAGAGGAAAAGGGATATTATGTTGCCTAAAAATTATTGTGAAGTATTTTTGATGTGAACTTGTTTTCTTAAGAGTGTAAACCTTGCACTTCTCTAAGTTACTCCTTTCATGTGTATTGAATCCAGACATTCAGTGCTGTTTTTTTCCCCTTTTATAATTATAATGCACTAGAAAGAGGTCCAAAACTCTGTAATGTTTCCAAAAATATTCACATTCATCTGCATTGAGCAGAATATTCCCATTTCCAATATTTAACTTTGCATGGTAAATAGGCTCTCAATGTGTATGCTGACAAACTTGGAATATGATGCCAATTTAAAATTTTCATAGGTTATATTTGTTTTGATGTTTTTGTTAAGTTACTTTACTGATCAATGCAGGCCTATTATTTTTTGGTAAGGATTATATTTTTTTTTATTTAAATTTTCATAAAAACACATATTTTTGTCACCACATCTTACTGGCTTTTTGGGTTGTTCATAATGTTGATAACTTAATGTCCCAAGATTCTTTACAAATTTCCTTTTTCTCCTGTTTCTATCCACCTTTCCTGTTATCTTATCCAAATATAATAAGAAAAACAATTTATAATAATGCAGTGTGAATTATTATTTCTGGTAATTTCATGCAAAAAAAAGGCAAATAAAATTTTTATGTCTCTACTTACATTATAACATATCTAAAAAATATACTTTTGGCAGGTGAAGCCATAAAAAAATAAGCTGGTTAAATTAGTTTTCATTTATTTGAGGTATTTAATGTATACTTTCTGAACTGCCTAATTAATCAGTTTACACAGGTTATAAACTAACTTAAATTTTAATCATACACAACATTCTGCCCCCAGCCATTAATTCATCACTAACAAAGATTAAACCCACATTTCCCCAATGATAATTTTTTTGCCCATGCCAGAGATCATAAACCGGGACCCTTCACTCAGTAGACAGACAAGCTATCGGCTAAGGTAAGTTGTCAGACAAGCTAGATAAAAAAAGATACTTTTAAAAAATTACCTTTAAAAAATTTGCATCGAGTTGGCTAGCCACAGCCCGAGCTAGAAGTGTTTTTCCTGTTCCTGGTGGTCCATAAAGTAAACAACCTTTGGGTGGGGTGATACCCACTCGCTGGAACAGTTCTGGGTTCATCAATGGTAGTTCTATTACCTGCACAAAATATAAACATGGTCATGTTGATTCATAATGTGATGGGATGTTAAAGCTGTACCTTTGCTAAAAGATTATTTTTAAAATTAATTATACTAGTTAAACATGTTTATCTATATTTAAATTATCTGGAACAATGTTTCATCTCAAAAGAATTTGTATTAATGTTAACTAAATAGATTTAGTTACAATGTCATGCGAAATATATCACAGTACCAAGTGTTACAGTTGCTGTTTAGAAAAAATCACAACTTATACCTCGTACTGTGTCATACAAGTTTTTACACCAGATATTGTGCATGTCCAGTTTTTTACATCTCTAACAGTGACAAATTCCCAAAATTAAGAATTATCCGGGATTTAGATTATCAAGATTAGGACCTTGTCCCTAAAAATTTGGATGAACGAGTTTTGGTTGGATATCAGAGTTTGTAAGAGTCTACTAACTAAAAAACCAAAGCTGTACTGTGCAAGGTCTGGCCGAGCTTATCTTACTATCGGACACAATTATGTAAAGTGACGCTGAGCTATCATACATTAATATCCTATTCTGACACTAAGATGTAAAGGTTATGGGCTCACTATTACACTTCCACATTTAAATATTTGTGACTGCTGACTCATTTGTAGGTGAGGAGTCTACGTGAGAGACTCAAAAAACACAATCAATCACATACACTACTGTTGGTTTAATTCCTGAAGCAATCTGCTCTCATACACTGCTGTCAAACTCATGATACCTTCTGTCTAGTCGTTCACCCATCAACAAGTGACATAGTGATACTTCACTTGGTAGCAGTGGGATCACAACTCTTTAAACATTGTCTTAACCAATGTCCTAATCGTGGTTGCACTCGTGGCTAAATGGACTCATCTTAATACACACTTGACAACTTTATAGAACCAACTGCACAAACCAACTGTCTACATCAACTTAGAATCTGTCAACTAGGAGATTCCAATGACGGCATTAAGCACCAATCAACAGGCCTGGATCCAAATCATCCAAAACCACATGATGCTGGCACATCACTTCTCACAGATTCAATGCTCTTCCACTGGAGTCAGCAGTTATAGGCCTACGTACGAATTGCACAGGAAATACCTCACATTTTAGATACTTGACCCTACAATTATTAGCTGGCCGGCGATAGTCGAACTTACAATAGATACCAAACATGTTGAGAATAAATCACTAAGTTTAGCACCTCACAACTGTAACTTAAATGCAACTTTATTTTATTTATGTTTATTACTAAGAAACATTAACAAACATAAATTCTTTAGCCATTATATTATAGTAGCTTCAATGGCGCGAGAACTTTTTAATTGGGGGGGGGGTTGAAATAATCATGTGCTTTTATAGGGGATAACATTTTTGAGATTAAAAAAAAGAACAGGGAAATGTAATTCACCCGTCCCTCGCACTACACGAGTGATCAGTTCTGATAAAATATCACTACATTATCTAAAAGTTTTATCATATTATTTGGGTGGGGGGGTAAAAATGATTGTTACTAGCCATAGTACTGATGTTTTTAGGAAAATCTTGGCTATCCCAACACTGTAAATTCATATAAAGTAAAAGCAAAAATGAAACACAGCAATATTTAGATACAACACAAAAATATAACAAACATTTTAACAAATTCTATCAAATATTTAAAACTCTGTCACAACAATGTAATACCTCTCTAAGCTCTCGAATTTGTTCACTTAATCCTCCAATAGCTGAATAGGTGACATCTCCTGGATCCTCGTGAGACATATTGTACACCAAGGGGTCTACCTCACGGGGTAAATACCTCATGATTGTCAATGTCGTCATGTCAAGAGCCACTCTGGTACCAGACTTCAGTTTAACTTTGTCTAGTTGGCGGCGACACCCAACCACATAGCGTGGACCATTCGTAGCCTTTACAATGACTGAAATTTTAAAAAATGCCAAAATTGTGATTATATATAGTCTTGAGAATTTTGTAAATGCAGCCTAAGCACTTTTTTATGCATCATACTGCCCATTTGGGTTTCCACAGCTCACACTAACTAGATAAAGGGGATGATGCGGATGTATTTTAAATATATACCATAATATATACTTAAAAAAGAATGGAAAATAGTTAATGAGAAAAAAAGAACAGCAATGAATCAAACCTCCTGGTTCAAAGCTATGAATGCAAACTATCACACAGACAGGCTAATGTTTAAATATCTGAATACATCGCGGTATTTATTTAGTTACTTACATTTTTCTTCAGTTAGCTGTTTCAAAACTTCACCCACAATCTGGAAGAAGAAGAAGAAGAAAAAAAATTAGCCAAAATGGTAGTAATCTATCAAATTTAAATAATTATAATAAGAGAGTTTATTGTTTGTGGTTCGATTTATGATTCTGTGTAACCTGCAGACCATTTGAACTAACATTCAAAGTGGCCTAATTCTTTTTATTATGGTGGACAATTGGTAATATAATTTGAACTGTGCCTTTTAAACTTAACCAATTCATAGATAAGCAAACTAGAAAGTCTTGATCTTCTTCCATTACTGCCCCAAATTGTGGTGGTATTTTATAATGGTTCAATTATGTCTTAACACTCAGCTGGTCATATAATCAGGGTTCTTACAGTAATATGAAACATTAATTTAAAGACTTTTTAAGGACTAAAAACTGTTATTTCTCGTAATGCCGAAAGCTAACACGCCAATAAAAACATTATAAACCATACAAAATTTTAAATAGATAGAAAACAATAATTTTTCACTAAATTTAATGAACAGATAGGACTATAAAAATAGTAATCTAACTTTATTGTCACTTACTTCACTCCCCTTGGTTTATTGGTTAGTTCAGTAATTCTAGATTCAGTATGTTGTGTAGTATGCCTAGAACAGGAATTTAAGCGCTAGGTGAATGGTAGATGAATTAATAGCTATCAGCGAGCATTTTAGTGGAAAACTGTAATTATAAGTACTTATAGTGTCATTAGGTAGTCAAAGATTTAAAAAATTATTACTATAAATGACAGTTTTAAAGCAACTTATTAAAAAAAATTGTGAATGTACATAAATTGAGATTTTTAATTATAGAAAATTAAAGCAAACAACATCATATTTCATCGACAGTAGTGTTAATGCATTTGCCAGAAAAATTAACAGTTTCCCCTTGCCCAAGGGTGCGACTATCTCTTAGCTGACGATGTGATAACAAATAAAACTAAAGAAGCGGGAAGAGCAGTAGAGAGTGAACTAAAGAGCAGACAACAGCTAACGTGTGATCAAAGAGGATGCATTAGATATTTCAGGCCCCAGTGTATCTTAAATCACGATCTTTATAGCCATTATTCCCAAACATTTCAAAAATAAATACTGAAACCTGGAAATTCCAGGACTTTTCAAGGCCCAGAGCAATTTAATGACTTTTTCAAGCTTTGAACAGAGACACATTAAATTCCAGGTATTCAAGGACCGTAAGAACCCTGTATATTGATTTTTGGATGATAATATGAAATTTAGAAATAACTGTTTTTCTTTTGTTACACATGTGAGAATTTAAAGTATCTTATTCTTCCCATATTAAACTTTACAAGTAATAATTTCCATATAAACATACTTATGTTCATTTTAACAATAAATGTAATCTAGTAAATCACATCTTATTTATTTAAGAATTCCAAATACAGTCTGGATATAATATATTGCCATTTTAAACATTTTCGGAGTGATTAAGTATGTGTCTGATCAATTAGACAATCCTCTAGCAAGTCTAACAAAGTCACACAGTTATTTGTGGGCTTGTTTGTGTGAATCCCTTTTAAGTAGTCTCAAACCCAAAATCAATCCCCCTTTCTCTACATCTACCAATTACAAGCATAAAAAATATACCCAAAAAATAATTAAAAATAGAAAGTTGTTTATCAATGGCAGGTGCTCCAAAAGCCAAACTCATAGGCGGGACAAATACAATTACAAGACATATGGCCCTACTTTACAAGATGAATATTATATTGAAATAAGAAATTATTTTATAATTTACATTTAAGGATTAGTTTTAGATATGACAAGGAGAGAAAAGTAATTATTTCAAAGCTTGTGTAATAATGTAAACACCCTTCCCTACACCCTCTTATCCTAGAGTGGATCGATACCAGGGCATACAGAAATGATATTTTATTTTTTTGTGTGACGTCTTCAAAGTGTTCACCCTTCTCAGTGACCGCAGGTAGACACGATCACTGATCTCGGGACCACAAGGTGTCATAGGGTCTAAAAGTTAAAAAGGGAGGTATTACAGGAACATAAATGGTGATTGTTGAATAAATAAATGGTCAGACTTTTAGAGAACTGTGCCAGTGTTAATTGAGATGATGGCATAACATAATGAGATACAAAGTATGACATAGTGATACGTACCCTCTTAAGACTAAAAAATGTTCGTACAATTTACAAGTTGTCTCCCAGACGACAAATAGTGATGTTTAGGTATTAATAAATATATATAAATATGTTAATTGAATACAGTTTAGTTTCTGGTTGAATCCATCTTCAGTAGCAGATTTGATTAGGTCTGAAAGCCATGTTTGTTACAATATAGAGCATAATATTTTAATGAATACTTAGTATATAAGGGGGAAAATGTATGCAACAACAATACTTGGTGTCCTCTGCTACTTATATGTTTTTCCCAGCCCAAAAATGTCTTTACTATACCTATTTAACTTTTGAAAACTAGCACAATTATGAACTTATTAAAATAAGACAATATAAGTGTTAAGCTTGTTTACATTTAATCAGTGTGGAACGGAAATTGAACATACCTGTCCAACACTCTGCAGAGCTTTGAGATCATTCTCAGACTTGTCGTATTGTTTGGTGAGTTCCTTGAGCTGCTCACGCACTAAAACATCATAACAAAACTAAGATAATAGCAAGGATTTAAAATACAGGTGATTAGCAGATGACAATATAGGACAGGGCTGGCAAACCTTCTTGAGAGCCTATCCCGTACTCAGTTAATCAATACTTTTCTGAGAAATTATTTTGTGTGCCTTTGGGGATTTTGAGTAGCAATGAAGTATTATAATATGGAATGTTTTTTCCTTTGACAGGTCTGATGAATTGTTCTACTTTAGTCTTCTTATGTCATATGCATAGATTCCTGTTTTATATCCCGAAACTTCGTATTCCTTGACTAGTGAAGAGGTTCTAGGAAGAGTTATTGAAAAAATAACCACTATGCAGGGGATTCTACAAATAAAGCTGCAACATTACAAGAGTAAATAGCTTATTAAATAATGTTGTAGAAAACTGAGTGGAAGGGAGAAAGGGACCATGTGGCCCCCGAAGCAGGTACTTCTTAGTTCTTAATTTAGAAAATATAAATTTTCTTTACTCGTGACACATTTTGCTAGGTATTGTGAGACGCCAAAGTCACAGCAACCAAACCTTGAACATCTTGCTTCCAAGTCCATTAAAATTCAACTAGAAAACATTTTGAATGGATTAATACATGTTGTATTTTGATAAACATTCTAATTAATTAGCTAGGTATTTAACCAACCAATAAAAAACTTTGATGGCTGACCTTTTTTTATGTAATTAATAATGTTGCAAGATAATTTTTGTTAATCTAGTTTCTTGAGCATGTTTTTCAAATGTAAAATTGTTAGTGGCTGTGCAATTGTGTTTTCACATAGAGAAGAAAAATTTAGATTAGTTTAAAACCATCCACAAAAAATGTGTTTGTTGCAAAGTGTTGTCAATGTAGAATAATACAAATTTACTTAATCAGTTTTATAATTAAGTAAAGCTTCAGTTGTGCAAGTTTACCAGATTTTTTTAATGATATACCCATACATTCTTGTTTCATTTCCAAGTGAGTTTGGCTTTAAATTTGTTCACTCATAATTTATTTTTTAATAACCGTGAATTTAATATTATTTGATTTCTCACATTTTTGTGAGTGTAACTTAATGTTAGTATAAAATTTGTGATTTTCAGGTGGTTTTTTGGGGGAAGGTGGGGGGCGCACGGAAATATTTAGTACAATTTATCCATCCCTCGAATGACACCAAGATTTTAGAAATTTGTAACACCTTTAGTAAATACTGCATTCAAACAAAACACGACAACACATCGCCAAATCACTTTGTTAATGTAAATATTGACAGACAATGATGTGTAACTTTTGTCTGATCCTGCACACTGGACAGATGATATCATCCCATGATGCTTTGTGTCTTGAGTAAAATCACATGAATAAATTAAATTTACTATTAAGTAAAGTTAATTGTGGTCATGGTTGACAATTTTAATGCCTTCATAAAAATGGTAAATTTTGTTTGGGGTTTAGTGTAATGTGTCAAAATCATTTATGTTGATTCTAAGTGTTTTTAAGTTTGAAACAATATAGACCTACAACTCATATTAATCTTTTGAATATTTAAAGAAAGAAATGGCCAAGAATTTGACAGATAAACGTACTATAGCCCCCACCCCCCCAAAAAAGTATATAAGGTACGTTTGTTTGGTTTAATCCCTAAGATGAGTGTTTACAAAGTTCAATGAACAATTACTATTATGCCAGGGAGCACGACCGCTAGAAGGTTGTTAAACCGCTCTTTTTAACTTAATGCAATATAAGGGGTACATAAATAAACGTGAAAGTTTTCTTACACAATCAAAAATTGCATACACTATTTAACTCGTCAATTTAAATTAAAAGTGTACTTATTATCCAAGGAGCCCAGGATGGACTATTCAGATACTGGCTACACCATAAACAAGAACATAGTGTCAAGACCATCGTTAAAAAAAGTAATAGTTGGTATCATTTAGTTACTTAAATAGAATCCATTAAATGACACATACTTTCTTTTAGTCGACTTTCCACTTCTTTATGTTCAAGAAGCTTTTTTCTGTAGTCGTGTAACGATTTCTCTCTTACAGTGTCCACCGCCATTTTTATTGTTTATTTTCTATTTTATTGAACTAGTCATTCAATAAACACAGACAAACTGATATATCAGTCCAAGGTGTTAAGCTCCCTGTTATTTAGTTTTTACGTTAATGTTTGCTACACCATCTCTTGTACATTGAGTTAACTAAACTAATAAACGAGGTTGCTCAATTCTTATAAATAATTATATTATTAGTAGAATTACCCTATGAATTTAGGGGTAGCCACACAATTCATTACGTGGTTACCCTGGTAAACACTTCTCTTTGATTCAAACAAATAGAAAAAATATTTCATTGTATTTCTATAATGCCAGTTTTTAATAGATTTTTAAAATCTAAGCAAAAATTTAAAATTCGAGTTTGAGGTACATAAATGTGTGCATATGGACTTATAAATTTAAAATTGCAGTCCTCTGCGTAAAGTAGATATCATGATATGCGTATCACTCAACGAACAAACTCTTCATTTTATTAACATAATTTACTTTGAACATAGACTTAATTGTTTGCGTGGATAAGAATATGCATTAGAAGTTATAATTAGGGATAGACAATTTACATATTTAAGTCAAATCCACAAAAAGAAATGTATTAGATTTGACTGGTTTCTTCGTCAAGTTCTTAACTTTACAACATTTAAGAAAGAATCTGGATTCGTTGAAACACAAATAATAAATTCACTTCAATCTTTCTGTTGATTACTTGAAACCACTTGTTTCTGTGTGCTTCATAGAATAGAAACGTACCTATCTCAGAAATATGTATTGAGCCTTGTATTAGTCATTTGATTCACAAAATATCTGCCAGAGTAGTTAAGTTAACAATGCTCGATAATTAGTGTACGCAGATGACATAACTCTGCTTTAGGGAGGACACTTGGCATATACATTGGTTGTAGACTTACATAGCCATAAACCTGTAATGTCAATACTACCAAATCAATTAGCCCGTTTTAAATATGTCCAAAACCAGCCCGATAGCTTTCGGGAGAAGAGTGGAAAAAATTCCAAGTTTTATAGAAATTAAAAAAAAAGGACGAAACAAGATAATTCTAATCATCGTGGATTAAAATATCTGCTATGCCCCCACTTAAATACACTGAATAGGAAACCAAAATTCCATCCTATATGCTGTAAAACTAATAAAACTTATTAGTGATTCAACAACCACATAACCAGCTTACTTGGTGATATTTGACACCCAATCAGGTTCGGCCTATCTGCTTAAGGAAAGAAATACTTCGGTAGATATCTAGAAAATATAATTTTGGGGCTATAAAGAAAGCAGTTAGAACCTTGTCTAATCTACGCTACACGGACCGCAGAAGAGGTGCATATAAGACTTTAGAATTATTACAATCATTGCACTCCGAATAAGCGAATTGGAACTCAATCTGGAAGGAGAAGATCTGTTGAGAGGTTCGTATGCACATGATTGTTGAACGAGAAATGTCTCAACGTAAATTTCTCCCAGTACACTACTTAAAACTGTCGAGAGAAGGCTGGCGTATAATGGGAGGAATTTCAATCGACTAACGCCATAGCCACAGGAAATAAGGGGCAAGAATCATAGAACTTCGTTGAACGAGTGGCTGTTGGACAAACTGTTCTACACACTGAAATTTATTCCTGCAGTATAAGTGAATCAACAATTGTAGCCGACAATAATATACATTCGATTTTATTTTCATATACTAGGATACCTAAAAAAGTTTCAATATGGTCTTGTTTGCAGGCCACTGAAGAGAGATAGTCCATTGAAACGTGGCAATTTGATACCCAGAGTCTGGTAGTTCGGTACAATAATAGGGTTGAACTTTCTTTCACTGTGTTCTTTGCTACAAAGACGTGAACATGGCTGTACATTTTTACTTTTGGAAGAAGGAAGGACAGAAAAGCGGCATAGAATTTGTGTAGTCAGTATGCGTTTAAAAATATTATATTCGCGCCCGTCTATGTTCTTATACGGGGACAATGAAGTGAATGCGAGTGAATTTAAATTTCAAAACTGGCACCTGGTAAGGTGAGTGTGGTTGATGAAAGTGGTAGGGACGAGCCTTCAATATCATCCACTGATTGATAGCAGGAACACCCAGGACACTATGTATGTTAAAGTGTAAGATAATTGTTATATGACAGTTGGTAGCACTTAGCCTAAATTACTTTATTATAATACCCTGTGACCTCAACAAGAGGCATTCTGTCAAGTGATTTCATACTGTACATTACATATATATTGTTACTGAAATGTGTTGTTTTGTATTTATTTGATAAACCATATAACATGGTGTCAGAAGATAAGAAGTCAAGAATGGAAGAGAATTAATCATGACACTTACTATATAAATAGTCAGTTCACGTTCGTTGTTGAATAAATTAAAACTCTAAAATGGCTGACGCCACAAGGTCACCCAAATTAGGAGCTATATTAGCGATTCAACCGATTGACTTAAAAAGTCCGAATTTGTCTTATGTGTGGAAAAAGAAAAACCGTGCAAGGTCGCCTTACTTTTGCACACCTAGGCTCAGATATTCACGAAGTGCTTAATTCTTTCGACCTAGACATTGACCAAGTGAAATATAATGAACTAGTCCAAAGGTTTAGTGAATATTTTACAACCAAAGGCCAATATTTCATTCGAACGTCACAAATTCTTCACTCATCGTCAGAAAGAAAATGAAACACTAGAAGATGTTGTCACCGCTTTAACAAATCTCTGTCTTTCGTGTGAATTTAGTGATTTAGGAGAAAGTTTAGTGAAAGATATTTTGACTTGTGGTCTCAGCTACTCTTAAATGACATAAAGCAACGCTTAATCTAAGAGTCAAATTACATCAGATAAAGCAGTATAGCTTACCAAAAGAATGAAAATGTACAACATCAGACAGAATTTGTGGGAACACTGGAAAAGGTTTAACCGAAAAGGTCACCGCGTCAATTTCAAGTTAGAAGTCCAACCTCAAAGGAATTTATTCAAGACAACAATCGTCAAGTCCAAGATGGTCTAAATGTACTCGATGTGGTCAGGAACCCCGCTACAAATGTCCAACGGTAAGGGTAAAGTGTCATTTTGGTAATAAAATTGGTCACTATGCAAAGTGATGATTTAAAAATAAGTCTTCAGTTAAAAGCTTATCGCTTCAGTCCAATGACCTATTTCTAAGTTCATTATATGTTCGGGAAAATATCGCAATTTTAAATTCACTAACATGGGACATAACTATATAATAGAAGGATGAGGGCTTTGTTGAATTCTGGACACAAGAGCTCAGATAATGTAATGGGTTTTAACACTTACCGAAGTTTAAATTTACTAGAAAATAAAATAAATTCTACGTTTACTCGTGCCCTGATATTTAGTAAATAATTACTTCATGTAAGAGGTGAAGTTGATTTAAATTGTCAAATCAAAGACAAGGAAGTTATTATAAAATTCCATATTATTGAAATAGATTACAATACAATTTCGTCCATAAAATTAATTTTGTCCTGTTATTTATCACAAAGTGTAGTAGGAGCTGTCAGTCTTCACAATAATAATCCTATCGCATTTGCTTCCACTACACTTACAGAACGCCAAAGCAAATATGCACAAATTGAACGGGAGCTCCTTTCTATTGTTTTTGTAAATGTAAAATTCCAGCAGTATATTTATGGTTACATAGTAGTTGTACACACTGAAGATTAGCCGTTAGCTCCTCTTTTCACTAAATCTTTCTATAAAGTTCCCCCAGGACTTCAAAGAGTTATGTTGAGAATACAACCTTATGACTTAAAAGTAATTTACCAACCAGGAAAGCGAATACGTTATCTCAAGCTTCACTAGTGGACAAGGTTCCTGAGTTGGATGAGAACGTTAGTATATATGTCAATCTGTTTAACTCAAACTTGTCATTCTCTCCTGAAAGAGTGGATACCTTTCGAGATTAAACAAATAAAGACCCTGTCTTAAAAATTGTATCTAATTTTTGTCAAATATGATGTCCTTCAAACAAAGAATCATGACCAGTTGAGGTTCAACCTTATCAAAAATTCTTTGATGAAATATATTAAACAGATGGAATAATTTTTAAAGGGAAATGTATCATTGTTCCACAGTCAATGCGAAAAAAAACTATTATTATTAGCACCGCGTCATACTACCCTTTCGGGTGAAAAAAAAAAGCTAAAGGTTATTCATGAGGATCATTTTGGGATGGATAGAAGTGTACAGTTTGTAAAATGTTCATTATTTTGGCCAAATATGGTTATTGATATTAAAAATATTGTCATATCTTGCTCTGCTTGTCAACTATTTAGTAATACTAATAGTAATCGGCTTTTAATGGCACATGAAGTTGAAATGTTAATCTGGAAGTAAATTGCAGTTGGGTTTATGGAAATAGTGGGAAAGAAATATATAGTCTATGTGGATTATTTTTCAAAATATATTGAGATGTCTTTACTTAATAGAGGCTCAACAGCTCCAATAGTAATACAGGAACTTAAGTCAATTTTTGCTCGTCATAGTATATCAGCTGTTATGGTTTATGATAATGGGTAGGCTGGTGCGTCCTCCTAAAAATTGTCACCTTAACTTGAAACTTGGCTTGTATTGTGTCTGTTGTGCTGTTTAATATTTTCATAACAGTCTGTTTTGTATTTGGTATCAATAGTATAGCATATTGAATGCAAAATAGTTGTTTTAATGTATTAATTAAGGCCAAGTAAATTTGTTTTTATTTTTACCTGTCTATAAAGGGGAGATGTAAAATTATTGTTAAGTGACAGCTGGTAACACTGAACCTACATTACTTTATTATAATGCTCTGTGACCTCGACAAGAGGCATTATGTCAAGTGATTTCATACTGTGCATTACATATGTATTGATGCTGAACTGTGTTGTTGTATTTATTTAATAAACTATATAGCAGAAAGAAGATTCACAATAGAGAAATTTTCACTAAGGCTTGGCATAAGTCAAGTCCACCTATTCATTGGCGTGACATTCTTGATTTCCAAAAAGTTTGTGAAAGATGGATGCTTAAGCAACTTACAGAGTAGTATGAGCACAATTCGTTTGGACATTTATTCTGTTCTCACCATTTGGAACGGTACCATCGTGAAGGAGAGAACTTTTAGATTCACACTATCACAGGAGATCAAACTTAGATTCATCACTACGAACCGTAAACCAAACGTCAGAGCATGCAGTGGAAGCCCACTTCATCACCACCTTAAAAATATCAATACAGAGAAAACTAAGAGGATAACTGACGAGGGGTGTTGTTTTGTTACACGATAATGCGCACTCTCATGCGGCTGGTTGCTCACACCCTGGACACCTTTCAAAATATCAATTTGGAAGCTCTTGACCATCCAGTTTACAGTTCAGACCTGACACCGTCTGATTTCATCTATTTGACTCCTTAAGAATGCACTGAGAGATCCTCAGTTTGCGGGTGATGATGATATGGTGAAAGAAGCAGTGCATGATTGGCTACACAGACATACAACCAAAACCCTTTTTTTCTAATGGAATAAAAAATCTTTTATACCTAATGCTGGTTTAAGCATTTTGAGAACAAGGGAGTCTTTATTGAAAAATAGTGTATGGGTGTTGTAGCTAACATAAACACAGAATTTATGAAACAAAGTGCGGAATCTTTTTGAACTAACCAGGTTTATGAGAAAAGTTCAGCTTTCTAGGGGCTAGAACAAAGAATAATAAGTGAAAATACATACTTAAATTAGTATAAATTTAGAAAAATGGGTGGAATATCAATAAACAACGCTTGGCTTTGGGTTTCATAAAAGACCCACACTTTGTTTTTTTAAGATTCTCCTACCAGTACAGTATGCAACCCTAGTACGGTACTTAAAGTGCCCAAAATTTATTTCGCACATTTATCTACTGACTGCCTACAACGCTAGTTTACAATTACTATACAAAGTAATTTTAATACTCATACTTATAAAATGTAGATATACATATTGCAAGTTCTCTCTTTTAGTAAATTAGGCTAATATTATCGTGAGAACAGCGATATACATCTCCTAAACATAACACGAAAAAATTTAACAATCATTCTTCTCCTTGATTGATGTTGCTCTGTATGCTCATGATGCAAATCATTATTATTTTCAGGATCAAGTATAAAATCAGCTTTTTCACTCATATGAGTAGAACGTGTTTTGGGCATTTGCGTAGTCTGAGTGTCAGTATGTTTGTATATATTAAAACTACTTTCTACATTAATTTTTTGCTGAAGAGAAAATATAGTTGGGGATGCCAATTTAATATGTGATGAACGAGGAGTTTCTATATCCCATGATGTAATTGGAATCAAACTTTCTTCACCATCTTTCAAACTTGAATTTTCTGTTTCAACTCCAACCACATTTACAAAGTTTATTAATGAAAAATTGTGTTCTTTTTCATTTTCATCACTCAAAGTTGCCAATTCAGTTTCCTTCCCTGATTTGTCTTGCCCGAATGCATGTTTTAAGGCGTCTCTATTTTTATTCTTTACTCTTATAACAGTTAAATCAGAATCACTTGGCCATGAACTTAAATCGAATCATAATTTTTTTTCATTTTTATGATAATGGTTTAATCTTAGATTTTTTTTCCGAATATTTACTTAATTAAATTGTTACGTGTTTTGTGTGGAGAGATATTTTTTTATAGTAAATAAATCCATTACAAACACAATTCTTTAGTTGTATGAATGATGTAATAATATTAATTAATTATCATGCAGCAGTCACATATACATCATGTTACTATAGAAACTCCTCACAATAGTAGCTATCATTTATATTAATATTTTATAAACTGAATGTTTCTTGTTTTTGTTATATTTCATTTTTAACTTTCTCTATTACTTTGTACACTTTTGAGTACATAAATAAATATCATATATAAGAATACATAAAGATATTTATTATATATTTAGACTTTTTTTTAAAATCAGTAAATATATATAAAGAATATTAAATGATATTAACTATCCTAAAAATATTAGCTAACTATTAAAAACAACACTCGTAGTTCAAGAGGCAAGCCATCATATATCCGTACTAATACATTTGTTTTAATAAAATCATGGTTATAATGTTTTTGCCCAAACCCTCAATTATTATAAACGTTGCAAAAATTTTGAACACATGTTTAAATAATAGTTTTAAGTCTGGTTCAAGCTAAAAAAAAAGTTTATTTCAATTAATCAGGAATTGTTTACGTTTATTTATGTATTGTTAATTGGGAATTTATTTCATCTTGCATCCTCTTATTATTGTAAATTTATTTAATATAATTTAAATATTATTATAGGGGCCTAAGCATTCTGATTTTGATTAGATTTTATTACAGAAATATTAAAAGTAATTGTCCCCTCTATAGTTTAGATATCCTCCGCAAATGATCTGCTACTTATGTTTATGATTGAGACAACTTTTCGTCTTATTTTTCAAATATGAATCAGAAAATTAAAAATCAAACTTAACGTTAAAATTTACTGATACATTTAATGTGCTCTTACAAACTATATGTCAAATCAAAGAAAATTCGTTAGTAAATTACAAATATGCGTAAAATTTAAATCTAAATATGCTTTATAAATTAACAATATTTACGACTCATTGAATGTGATGTATTTCAAATATAAAAACAATATATGCGAAATCTAGTAGTATCAGTTATTATACCAATAGGATCGACATTAAATAAAACTTGCGACATTTTTGCCATATGTAACGGCACAGTTTTTGAAAGTTTTTATTTATGATCAACTCAGTAGAAGAGAGAATGATTCCAATATACTCTCTGATATTAAAAAGCCCGAGTAGGTGCAGTAGCTTAAAATTACTTTACAGGCCTAGATGTATATGTATCGCCTCTGGTGGAGGGGTAGTGTTCAGACATGCTGGTATAGGCACCGAGAGTTGATACATACTGCGCTGGTAGTGGTAAAAACATGCTACTTAAAAATATAAGGCCATTGCTGAAAGCCAAACTAAGTATTTTATTGTTGGTTTACAAATGTTTGAACTTCTGTTGATCAAATGGGTCCCGTTTGCTTTATCTCGACCTAAATCGGTCACGTTATTTGTAGCAGACATCATCAATCTGTTTCGCAGAAGAACACAAATCACATGCATGATAATGCTAGAAGAGAAATAAATAAAAATGTAATAGTGTAATATAAGGTAGTGTAATACTACATTTTTTAAAAATTTACAAAATCAGAGTCAGATCAAATCATAAATTTACTGTCTAAAACGTCAAAACTTAAATTTCTACCAACTACTTGATATTGTACCTTGTCGCTCCTTTCCACATTTCTTACCCTCGTAATTATATCAAATTAAACTGGAAATGGTTGGTCCAAATCAGCCAGTATTCTCGATAGATCATCTGAGATCTCTTCGAGTTTTTTTATTTAATTGTGGGGGTGGGAAATTAAGGACAGTTCAAAGTGATAAGGTTGTTGACTTGCGTTATATTTTAGAGGTTGGGATAGTTACAATGTCCGAAAATACATTGTAAGATCGTTTACTTGAGTTATAATTTAAATATTAGAAATGGTTACAGCTTCAAAAACCACATCTTAAGATACGTTTATTTGAGGGATAATGTGCTATTAGCTGTAAAAAGTGCAATGTTGAATTTAGATAGTGTACACAACGTATATGACAGTTACGAACTTCCTTTTGGCATGCCCAGTATAACAGATAACCTCTTCACGAACTACAGTCTCGAACCACATGATAAGCATGAAATAAAACAACGGTGATGCTTATTACATTGTTATAAAAGCTAACACGATGAACAATCCACCAGTAATCTCTTCATCTTCCCAAACGCATCCAATCATAACTTATAAAATTGTGCACGTCCCATAAGTACCAGTATCACCAAAGAAATGTGTGCTATCAACTCGTGTACCCCTAGAGAAGTTTTTCCGGAAGATTCGCGTCACCAAGCTTCACCCCTTCAGTTTCCAATCAATTTTATAGATTTTGATATGTTTAGTGGATTGATTTTAAATATTACTGATCCTAAATAATTTTATTTTGTGATGTTGTATTGTTGTTGTTTATTGTTGAAAGGAAATTCTGTCATGCCCATATCCCTATTGCCTTTTGATATGGCTGAGGATCGCAGGAGTGGATAATGTAAAAAAAAAAAGAAGGAAGGGAAATTCTGACTGACTTAGAAAGTGAATAATTCCAGACATTCCTAAGGAAAAATGGGAATCGTCTGGACCTACTTTACCTCCCTCCAACATCAATCACAGTGCAGCAAGTTCAAGAAAAACAGAGGGAGGCCTATGGGGGAGTTAATCCCAACACTAGTCGTTATTCTGTGGGCGACCAAGTCTGGGTGAAGAATTATATGAGAAATGTATCCAAGTGGGTCAGTGCAAAGGTGAATCAAATACTTGACCACGACGTATCCGAGTTTCTGTTCCACGCCTGAAATGACCTGGATTCGACATGAGGACAAATCAAGAAAGCCACCCATAAGTTTTGATGAAGATCAAGGGCGAGCACCGCTTACAGCCCAATGACCAAATAATGTGTAACCCTTTCTTGAGGACACGCTGAGTGACCCGGATCTGAAGCAAGAACCCCGAACTCATACAGCTGTGGACCTAACTAATTAGGAAACTCCTGGTATGAGTCCTCTTGGACGAGAGCACAGCTTGGAAGTGCGCGGTTCGATTCCACCAGCTTCGTTCCCTCGGCTGAAAATTAAGCTGGTGAAGAGACTTATCGAATAGTTGTGAAATGGAGGGGGAGAAGATGTGAGATATTATAATGGTGTAATTGGTAACATTATTTTGCCTATGAAACAGTATTATGAGCTGTAAGAAGTGTGACTTAGGAGGTGTTGTGCGACAAGATAGAAATTAGGAAGTGTAAATGGTAAAACAATGGCATATTTGACATAAGCTTATTACATGAATAAATTTATCTAGGTGTTTAAGAATAATATTAAACTATCAAAATATGCAAGGGAAAATAAATATATAGGAAATGGTCGAGATATAAGAGGCTAAAACTAACCACTTTATATTTATTTTGGGAAGAATGTTATTTCTCACTTCTTGGACGAAATCAAGTAAAGATATATCTCCTGCATCCTATCCATTCGTGTTTTTTTTATATATATAAATGTCTCCTTCCTAAGAAATTGAGTAAGTTGTATATATGCATTTTGACGTATGTGCCAAATAGTGTGTCCTTGAAGGCGTCATTGATGACGTCGTCTTACTCCAGTTGTTCTGTTTGTTTTTGTTGGTGGTAGTGTGCAAGTGGCTAGCTATGTCTTAAATAAAGCTTACTTTATTTTGGAAAGCGGAAGTACTGAGCGTGTCGATTTCCCAATCTCTTATCAGATTCTTTCCCGATTCTCGGTGAGGTAAGATATGGTATGCCAGCTTTCATTGACTTCCATTGAGAACGCGTGTTGCCAGATGACCAGGGGATCTCTTTCTGACTTTATGCGCAGTGGCAAATCCCGTAAAACGTGTGACGAGGTGTTGACTTTCAAGGAAAGGAGTTCTCTTCTAATGAATTAAAATTCCAAGGGAGTCCAATAAAGACATAGGAGGATCAGATAACAGAAAGTGAGAAGATTAGCGATTAAGGGAGGAAGAATGGTAGGATAATAGAGGAAGATATAGGCATTTTACTAAACTGACCAGACAGCAGCCTGGGAACAGTTGATGATTATGAGTACAGTATAGACAATGGAGATTACTGGATACTACGTACTGCGGTGCTAATAATAAATAATCATAATAAAATAATCTCCAGCTACGATGAGTCACTCCTCTAAAGCAATGTGTTCTGTGCTCTTGCGTGAGAATTATTACAACTTGATCTGTGACAGTCAATAGTAATGTTGTAGTTGTGTTAACTTTATCCATCGTGAATAAGTTGATCTGTGATCCGTGGATATGACTCACAGTCACATATTAATGTCAATAAACTCAGACAAACACCATGAAATTTCATTTAATGTTTAACCATTCAGCTTTTAAAAATATTATTAAATATTTCACTATGCATAGCATTATTTTTTGTGTTTAGCACTTTCAATAAAACTTCAAGTCAAATTTGTTGTCGAAATGGCTTCAATTAACAGGTAGACCTTTAGGTTTATCAAAAGCTGTCAAACTTGAAGTTCCTAGAAATAAATACTGCATGTTGGGGATTTTTGACTTTTTTTAAACTATACTGTATTTAAATGGTAAAAACTTGATACTAAGTAATGGGAGTGAGGATTTGATTTTTTAAAATTAAAAGGATTTATAGTATGTACTTAAATCAGTTAAGCCCCACCCCCCTCCCCTTACTTTCATTCACATTTTCTAAAACTCGAAATAGTGATGATTCTTTTCTATCGTACAATGTTTCCCTGACATTTTATTTACTTTATTATACACAAAACAATAAGGAGAATCAACTGATAGCAAGATTTTATTATTATGAATATTTAAAATAAATATCTCTATACATTCAAACAAAACCCAATCAAATTACTTTTATATTATATACATTCATAATCACATGTTCCTTATGTACAGATGATTCTGTGTGCTATAATGGTTGTGATGTCATTCATTTCGTCTGATTAATTTTTCTTTTAATTAATAGTTTGTTGTATATAGTTAAAATTTTAATTTATAAGCAAATGAAAGGTTAAGATGGGTAGGAAATGTATCATATAAATATAATAAATGATATAAACAATAATATTATCTCCACAACATCAATATATATTTCTCCCAAGTTTTTTGAATGGTTCTACTACTTGCCAGTTGTAATGTAGGTTGTTACATCATCATATTAGGGTTTATGCAACCAAACTTACTTGTATAGGAAATTAAACTTCAAGCCTTCGAGTGCATGCTAAACATTGTGGCTGAAAGGTCACAAAGATAAGTGAATATTAATTGTACCTATATGTAATCTTATTTTTAACTTTTTTAATTTTTTGACTCATAATATTCTTTTGTTTGCAAATTTTAATATTAAAAAAAAAAGTTTAATAAAAGATCTCAATCGGGAATGTAATGTATACCAACCTCCCACCCCCTCATATCAATTTAATTTGGTGACTGCATGATCTACCACACCACCCTCGCAATAGACTAGACTGCCGAGAGATCGAGGTACGAATTTTGGTCAGATGTACCAAGAGGGGTTTTTACAAAATGGTTTTCCACTCTCCCTCCACATAAATCTGGGTAAACTTCTTCTAAATATAACCTTTATATCTCTAAAACCCCCAGGGTAATTAATACATAAGTTTATTTCCTGAACAGTTAGTAAGATGTGGTACTAAAAACAAAAATAGAGACTTTAGATAAACGGCGGAATATGCTACTTTTAAGAATGATAATCATTTCTGTGGTCTCTTTATTTGTCCTGTTCTAGACCCCTGAATCCATGTCATGCAGATTTACGTGGCTCAGCAAGTGCACCCCCAGTTCTTGACCATGTTGTTGAGGAACTTGTGGAAAAAACAGCACCCATCCATTGTGGCTTCTTATGGAACACTCAATCTGGCCTAAAAGTTTGCAGTCAGATTTGTCAATATGTGTCTTCCACCAAATCTTCCTACCTGTATGCTGGTTGGGAAGACATGGCTACATATTTGGGTCTGAATCCAATGCATATCAAGGTTTGACTAGATAACAGGTTAAGCCTTTTATTCTAAGACTTTTGGGTTTAAATAAATATTTTGGTAGTAAATGTAGACCCATAGAAGGTTTCAGACCAAACAATCTATAGTATAATATGCAAAATAGAGTTGGGGTAGCCTACTAGAGATTGAGAGTTCGTTACAGAGCTCTAGCACTGACTATAATCTGGTTTTGGGATTTTCAAAGAATGTTATCATATATAGACCTAAACTATATATAAATATACCTACACACGCCCATGTGTGCGCGCGCACACACACTCTCAAGACACAACCATTGTACGTGATGATAATGTCAACATTTGCAGATAGAGGGTGTCATGTGGTTGACACAACAAACTCTCCAACCATTATCCTCAGTTTTCTAAACCATAGCTGCTACTATTTATTCAAATAGCTCATCTTTCCTCATGAGGTTGAGTTTGTTCCCATTCCTGACTCACTGCTTCACAGAAAATTTTTGAAAGCACAGAGGATCAAACCCGGGACCACTGGATCTATAGCCAGGAACTCCAACCACTAAACCACAGAGGCGATCTTCATTGCTAAATGATTGTATCCTTAGGCAAAAGAAAATATTACAACTAAAATGAACAATTTTGTCAATCATTTTGTAGTATTTCCTTCATAATTATTTATATGAAATATGAAAATGTCAAAAATGGCACTGAACCCTTTTTTTTTTTTTTTTTTTTTTGCAAATTATTAAATTTTGTGGTAAACTTCTCTAAAGACATACCAATACATCATCAACTGAATAGGCCCACACAAATTTCCACAATTTTCAATAAATTGTGGTTCTTAGAACATTTTAGATCATAACAAGTTTAAAGGAGCCCTATCAAGCTTTTATAGTTAGTAAATAAATGATTTGTCACATATCTGTGTTTAAGAAACTTGTTTGATATGTTTGTAGGCCATTAAATATCAGTTCAATTGTGACCCAACCGAGCTCACCCTTAAAGTTTATGCCCAAAGTCAAGCTGCAACCATAGACAAGCTCGTCAATTGTTTTTGGAGAATGGGTCGACAGGATATCATTGAGAAATCAAGAGAATATTTGTTAGGTGGGTATCTAAACATAAAGACGGCTACATTTGACAAATAACTACATTGCAATTGCTAAAACAATTTTTAATATATTTTCTTTAGAAATACTAATTTATACCAGGTTTGTAAAGTCAATATGCAAAGCCTTCGACAAAGACATTTTTCTACTCTCTGACTCCTTCAGAAATGTCTAAAATATATTAATTAGTAATAAAACTGTAGTAAGATTCTCCAATACAAATTATTTCTTGTGAAGCTTCTTTGGCATTGTAAATTTATATTTTAATAAATTTGTCAGTTTGCTACGCGCATAAATGGACACCAGCTAACACTCGCCGTTGTGTTCAGCTTGTAAGTGACTGTAATGGCTTCGCAAATGAAATGAGGTTGATACAGAATGAATGTTTATTTTTTCAATTTATAGTTTTGTAGTGATCATATAGTGGCAGCATTGTTGGTTGAAATAATTAAACTTCATTTATTTAAATTTTTATTTATTATTCACTTGCACCAATTCTTTAACTAGTATCTCACTTGACGCACCGTCAACAGGTTTAAGATAAATTTACAATATCAATTGCTTAAGTCATGATGTAATTTAATTACTATTGATTATCATGCCTGTTTTTCTATTCTACTAATTTGACCCGCGGCGACTACCTGAGCGACTAACGCGAAGGTGTTGATCAAAGATTCACAAAACTTTACTCCCAAAAAGAGTTGACCTGGGAACATCCTTGGTTCAAGCCCGGTGAGATGAGTAATGAGTCTCCTAATTAACTCAACTGATATTTTTTAAATATCAGGAAAACATTCCCACTGATCCTAAAAATCCAACATGGACAAACCTAAATGTCCCCCGGTCCAAGACAAGGGAAGAGAGCCACCCCCTTTTCTCCCCCTTAACAGCTTTTAGGAAGCTATTGTTGTACAGTGGTGACTCTCACAATATTCCTTAATACCTGGATAGCAATACCCCGTTACTGCCTACAAGGTTGCTAAAACATCTTATTTTATAACATGCCAATAAAGAATTACAAATATTGATTCTAAAGACCAGAGTATAAAATTAAAATGATACATCTACCATATATTTTTATTTTGGTGCCGGAGTTTGTACATTCGTACCAACTCCACAGTGCTGATCTAAACTAATTTGAATTAGATTATTTCTTATAAAAATTGTGTTATTATTTCAAGCACTGGCCTCTGACGTCCTGCAGAGGGAAGATGAAAGTGGTATCTCTTCTCTGTCAGGTGAGGACAAAGAGTTGATTTTTTTTTTTTACTATCTGTAACAATTGAGTATGGTTTCCATTAAAACTAGTTTTTTTCTGTCATATTTTTTTTAATAGTCAGATTTAGACCTTACTGAATCCTTGTCATGATGAGAAGCACTTCTTTCGTATTAATTCCTGAATAATTATGACACCATTTTACAATATTAGTGGTATGAAGCAATAAAACTATTTTAACACAAGTAAAAACACATGCATCACAATATGATAGTTAATATTTTAATCATTATATCATAATATATTTTATTTAATTGTGTCTTAGTACCCCCTCGGTTTGTACACACAGATTAATTACACTAATGGAATAGGAATGAGGAAAGTATAATTTTAGCAGTAGTAGACTTGAATTTTCATGGAGAGAGAGTGGGAAACCATTTAGAAAAAAAAATATTTTCAATACATTTGACTAGGTTTCGAATTCCCAGTTTCATGTCGTCGACAAACTATTTTAACACTAGAGTGACACATTTAACCATGCTACCACTGAAGCTAGTCATAATATAAATTATACATTTTCTATGATAAATATATGACAAAAGCTAATGATAACCATTATGTTTAAATAAAAAATTAATGATTACATAATAATAGTTCCAAAGTGTTGCTTATTGCTTATGAGTCATAATTTCACTATCACAAGAGTTTTTTTGACCAATCAATAAAATATTAAAATAGTTACAATACATTTAACAATGCTTCAGATGTTTATCATCTGGATTTAGGTCTTTTGAGATATAGTGTTCTAGTACTGAGTGTAGGCATATAAGTTTTATTAAGGTTTTGCCTGAATTTTTAGAGCTATTTCAACTTATGAGATTCACAAGATAAACTTACAAGTATATAAAATTGATTAGGTGGCTGTGTTGTGTGTTAATAGTTACTCCTGTAGATTTGTCAATGACATTTAAAAAAAAAAAGTCATTAAATATTTTCTTTGGGAGATATGTTGTATTAAAATTTAATTTTAGTTTGTATTTTAATCTGGCTCACCTTAGCTCAGTAAATAGCATGCCTGCTTACTGAGTTAAGGGTCCTGGTTTCAATTGCCGGCATGGCCAAAAAATTTATAATTGGTTAAATATGGATTTACCCTTTCACATTAATAATTAATGGCCAGGGACTGGATGTTGTGCCTGGCCTAGTCTAAAAGTTGGATTTTAAGGTATATGAAGTTATGACAGGGCTAGCCAGCCGGTAGTGGACAAGTATGAGTTAAATTTTTTTTTTAATCTTTGACCACAGGCTAGATAGAAACAGTAATGGCTGTAAAAAAATTAATCTGGCTATATTTTATAATATTCAACATAAGTTGACACTTTTATCATAGGTGGCAGTGAGAGCTCAAATGAAGAAAGCAGAAACATCATCCAGCCAAAGTTTCTGCCCTTTGTAGATAATGTATTCCAAAATAACTTTTCAAATGATCAAAACATGCTTGCTAGGAGAGAAATATCCAACCAATCTCAAACAAACTTTTGCCAAGATGAGTTTGTACAATGGAACACTCCTGCACAGGAAGAGCCAAAGGTAGGCCTTAATTGAGTAAAACTTCTATGTCAGATTGAATGTGTTTGCACGTGTAAGCATGTGTCATGTGTGAGACAAAACCTCTCGTAAGCTGCAAATCAATTTGATGATTGTGATAACAGTCATGATTACAGGTGTATTTTGACTTTGTGCAGCTTGTTCAAGGTAATATTGCAACCTTTCAAAGTAAACAAAGTGTTAAAATGTTCTCTAAAAATATGAAGATTGACTTGTAATGGTTTGGCTTGCATATGTTTTCAAGATATTCAATGTACACCTAGCATATAATTTATCATCCAAACATTGTGCAGGAGTTTGATTGCTACGTGATGCTGACATTCGCAAGTGATGGCATCAAAATAGCTCAAGAATTGGCTCGGGTATTTCGATTTCAAGTGCCAGGACAACCTCGTATTGGTGTGGTCGTACTGGATGAACACGCTGACATGGTTAACACACTTGCTGGAGAGTTTATATATTCTTGTTTCGACCAGGTGGGTACTACACAAACTAGCTTGGTACTGTTTTTGGTGAATTTTAAATAACATTTAGAATGGGTAGTCCATCAATTTAATGTGAAATTGTCAGCAAAGTTGTTAATATACATGAAGTGGCAGATTAGCTTGGGTTTAATCCCCCTTTACTCTCTCCCCCAACAACATTGAATTCTCTCTACATTCTGGTTTCCATCATCTCAAAGATAATTGGTTTCTTTCCTTAAAAGTCACATTTCTCGTTTTCTTAGCTAAGTTGCTTATAGCCGGTGCTAGCATAAAATAAAAACAATATACAATTAAGTCTAGTAAAATATCAATAAATATACAAAACCAATGGTCAATAAAATTGAAAATAAAATAGGCTCCTGAGTTTTCAACAATAATTAACTTGGGGGCAAGTATGCACTCGTACAGTTAATTGTGCATGACTAGAAAATCTTATTAAATGAAAATTATATTTTTCGTTATGGATGTAGCTTGATATCATCATCATCATGAACAGCTTCCAGCCAATTGCTCGGTCTGTTTGGAACATAAGTCTCTCCACCACCTCCTTTCCTCTGATCGCCTCTCCTCCTCTTCCCTTACTCCCTTCTGTCCCTTGGTCTTCCTCTCGACCTCCTTCCCCACCTCCATATCCAACATCCTCCTGGGAATCCTTTCTTTCCATTCTTCTCAATGGTCATACCACCTTAGTCGTACCTTCTCTGTCTGTCCTGTCCTGAACTGGTTCTTCCTTTACTATTCCTCTAATTCTCTTGTTTCTCATCGTGTCAAATTTTGTCACACCAACCCTGATTCTCAGAAATCTCATTTCACTCGCCTGCATTACCCACGTTTCTACAGCATACATCAGTATTGATAGGTAATAGGCATATAATTGATGTAATTGACAAAAATGTGATACAACTACATTTGTAACGAAAAGATAATTTCCACCTTATAAGCTTCACTAGTCATGTACAATAGTAGATGTGTTGACTTACCTCCATGATATTTACTTTTATGTACAAATGACAGCATAAAGCCAACCCCCTAGTCGCCAGTGACTGTGGTATTAATGATAGATCATTGTTAGTCAATGATTTCCACACATCCATCACAGAATCGGCCATTGACTGTGAGTGAAGAATGACCCTGAGCATGGGATGTTTGGTAGTAGAGTATTGGCGCGGTAAGCCAAGGGTACCTGGTTCATTTCTCTTGTGTAGGTGTCATTTTTAAAATTGACAAACAACATGTTTGAATTTAAAATAAATTATTTCTGAAAGAAAAGAATGTTTACCAATTTAATTCTAATTTTATATTTTATCTTATTTTAATGTCAATGTACACATTTCTTGTAATATTTCCAGTTGACTTATAAAATTTATGAATGGCACACACATAAAATGCTCCAACCATCTCTTTTCTAAGAAAACCATGTGTGCTTCACTTCGCTAACATACATTATGAAATGTATACATGTGTTAACCCTCTAATATTTGATCATGTCGTGGATAATTTTTCATTTGTTTCCGTCACATAAAATAAAAATAAAAGTCAATAATTTTAATATTTTATAATTCGGTAACTTGTTCTTAAATCAAGTGCTACGTATTAAACAAATATTTGGTTATGAATATTATATTTTTACTATTTGTTTATATTGACTAAGTTTTGAATTTTTTTTTATTCTGGATATGAAAAGGTCAACTTTATTGTGCCAATCATCACTCAAGGATATGTGGAAGCCATCTCATCAAGACGTCCAGCTGTCAACTATGTCAATTGTGTTGATCCAAAGTAAGATAAAGTTATGTTTTGAAAGTCAAATTAACCTAGCTATTAAAATGAAACATAATATTTAAAGCTATAATAAATAATCAAATTAATTTTTAAATAAATTTGAGATGATCAGTAACTAAAAAATTAATTATTATTCAATTTTAAATACAAAAATATTTTAAAACAATAGTTATGAAAATATGTTGGGTTTAAAAATGCAAATCTTTCAATTCCCCTTTCCATCCGAGTGCAGCCATTTAGGTTGTTTTTTTTACATTGACAGTATTTTATATAGAGACAAACATCTTATTATCAGAGAAAGAAGTATTTTTAAGATGTTAATATATTTTTGCACCTATACTTCTTTCCCAGAAAATTTTATTCCTTATCCTGTTTCTCGTGACAACTAAACTGCTCCTCACAAACTTCATTCCCGTGGCTTGGTCCATGTTTCTAATGCATATTTGACTATGGGTACAAAGTACATCCTTACACTTCAAGGGCACGTCTCTTCTCCATATCAGGTCTCTTACACACCTGTAGAACAACTCTCCTTGCTGTCCTCTTTTCATGATATCCTCTCTATGTCCACCTTTCACCTCAAGCTCGCTTCCAAGATATTTTACACTCTGTACATTTCTCAGCTCTACTCAACTTTATAGCTTTACTAGGCCTTATCTTCTTCCTTGTCATTACCATCACTTCACACTTCGCCATGCAAAATTTCATTCCATACTCACTAACTTCCATCCATTCCTTTACTATTATTGTACTTCCTCTTCCCCAAGCCACCAAGTCATCAGCTAAAATGGTTTTCATTATTCATTCCCCGAGCTTCCTGCCACTTTATTAATGACTATTTCTAATATTATTACAAATATTATTATATTTATATTTATATTATTATGTATTATATACCTGCTTCTCCTCAGGTCTATACGCATTCAGCTCATTTATAGTGATTTTGAATTGACTACGTTTAACGTATCAACCTCGGGGTGCATTCCCCACATCACAAATATCTTGTCAGTGAAAATTTGTAATAATATCTCCATTAACCCAGCATTGACACCTTACCCTAGACGCAGTCACCAATCAATGTAATGTAAAACTCCCTGCTTCACTGCACTTTTTATTTGGACACTACATATCCTCTCACTTTCTGTCTAACAAAGATCTTATATCCTAATATGCTTTTCATCGCATTACAACTCTTTCAACCTATTTATAATCTATCATTAGCCTTTTCACATCAAATAGATAACCAATTTTCACAATTCATACTATATATCTTTAACTGTTTACTACCTTTCTCCATTCAAGAACAGTTTACTCAACTAATAGTCTTAACCATATGTCCTCACACTATTATCTTTTTTGGGCTCTTCCCTCTCCCCATCTAAACCTTCACCACTCGGAACACAGAAATAGCCTTATACAAGAAGCTCCTTGAGCAAGTATCTATTAAAAACTTTGTGCCGGATAATTCAAATACTTACAGATCCCTGGAATATTTATTTGCTTTATAAACAAGTTGGCTAATTGTAAATTTATACCAAGATTGTTAATGAGATGAATTTTATTTAGTTTTCAAAGTTGCCGATGACAGGGAGATCAGGGTTTGAATCCCGGTTAGAGCTATTGGGGGTGGTTTTCCCATTTCCTTCCATGCAAATGTGGGTAGATTACCTCTAAAATGATTTCTTCCTCATTTCCACCCCATTAGAGTAATTCTCATATATATGTGTAACATAATAAGGTAGTAAGAGACAATAACAGTTTTCTTAGTCATATTTAAATAAAATGATAAGACATTAGAAAATGGTAGAACACAAATAAAAGTAAAAACACATATTTACACACACTTCAATATTTCGATGCTATTATAGCATCTTCCTCAGGAAGCAGTAGTAATTAGACTAAACAGGATGTCTTCAGTGGTGCCAACTTGATTGGTAAGGATGAAAACTTCTCTGGTGGAGTTGAAACTCAATGTTTCTTTATTACTCTATGGATGGTAGGTGGTGTTGGTGTAGTCTCTGGGTTGAAATTAGTGAATATTTAGGTTGGGTGGTTTTCTAAACTTTGTGATCCATTGATGTGCCATTTCCCATCTTCTTAACTTTGACATATTACATTGTGTCTTGTGGAATGATTTTAACACCTTAACAGTGTAGCAGTCTTCAAAGTTGAGGTTATTATTGGAGGCGTGTGCAGAAACTGGTTTTTCTGGATTCTTAATTTTGGTGTCATGACGGTGTCCATTCATTTGTTTACGCAGAGTTTCAGTGGTGAGGCCAATATATTGTGCAGCACATTGTTGGCATGTTTTTGCTCAATGCACTTTTTTCATACATATTTTCTTAGTAATAGAAAGTTGCCAACATATCTATCTATACACCTTTTTTTTAGTATCATGCACTTGATAGAAATAAGTAAGCATATATATCAAAATCTAGGGAAGTCCTAAATGACCCTTATTTTTACCTGAATTTTTATATTGCAATATTTTTACAAGAGGAACATTTTCAAATTGATTCAAAATATACTTGAAATAAAAATACTAAACTAAGTTTTGTTTGTTGACTTCAGGTATGCCAAACTACTATACCATTTGATGGACACCGAATATTTGCACAATGGTTGTCTCAATTACCGTGTACGTAGTATTATCCCAGACCCAAACATCAAGGAAGCTCTAGCTCATCCCGTTATGAATCGACCAATCTTCCAGGCTTGGGAACCTTTCAGCAATGCGAAAACAATGGCTAAACGATTAGCAGCACATAAGAGCTAGCTTGTTAATTGTATTGTTATAAAATTAGGTTTTATTTTAAAAAGTGTGTGCATGTGATATTTTTTAAGAATCAAATTTATTTTTGTTGATTAAAAGCCTGATTTAATTTTAAAATTTTAATAAACGAGCTTTAAACTTAATTCATATGAATGTTATATACACATTCACTTTCGCACAGTGTGTGAAGCAGTCCCAAACCCTTTTTCTAAAAATATTGTTTTCATTACCTTAAGTATTTTTTACTCTGGAATGTGTGAAAAAATCAATCACTACCGCCTAATCTCCTGGCCTAGGTTTCATTCTATCAGAACTGATCAGGAGGTAGTGTGAAACAAACAACACAACTTCCTAAAATACGAAACAAAAAAAATTCAAACAGGAGAAAAGGGAACTTGGCAAAGAATGATAGGATACTTTGGGTGGTAACAATCAATTTTTTCAAGAAGCAATTATTACTTCTTTGTCTGGTGGCCACAATGTAAAGTGTGAACTGTTTTCTTTTAATTGTAAAAGCTATATCGTGTCCCTTCCCTTTTAATTCTCTATCCACATTTCTTATACCTTTTTCCAAACATAACACCATATCTTATAAAGTGAAAGAGGTTTTCCTGTAAGAGAATTATATTTCTATGTAAAACTTATGTTTTCTGTTTTAAATCTTCACTGTACTTACGATTGTGATATTACTAATAAAAATAACTTGCTTTGGTGGCCGCACACTTGCAATAGACTAGACTGCGGGTGACAGGAAGATTAGGGTTCAAATCCATGTCAGGTGTACTGAAGGCTTTTTCCGAGATGGTTTTACATTCTTCCCCCAAGCAAATGTGGGCACACTTCCTCTAAATGCTACCTTCATCCATACATTAGCATAATTAGTATATAAAGTCCGTTCATGATAGGTTTTTTACCTGGATGACAGTTCGAAAATCATATGTTTAGGTTTTGGGTTGCCAACACTTGTAAAAGATCACAGTTTTGTTATAAATGTAAAGATCTTTAATTACCTGTTATATATTACATTTAAAATAAGGTAAATTTAAGTTTTCTCATACTATTTCATTTTTTAAATAATTTCTATTTATCCAACTTGAAACAATATTTTAAACATAATTAAATTCTTCGTTTTGGAACATTGATTTTGTGTAATATAGTGCACACATCAATACCTTTTAATACAGGCATCGTATTTACTTGGAAAAGAGAAAATTCTTGTAATTTTTTTACATACAATAAATATTTTTATGATTATTTTATCGTATTTTGAAATATTTAACTGAATAAAATATTTTCATCAACTGCGTGCCTGCATCATTGTAAAAAACTTGTTTACCGTCATGTTCAACCACATGGTTTAAATTCGTTAGTCGCCATTTTGAAGCTATGTTCGTTAGAAGTTTTTGTGAAAGTGGTGTAAATATTTTTTTTTAAGTGGGATAGAACGATAAATAAACTTTGTGTCCGTCTTCAAATAAATATATAAATAATATTGGCCTAAATTACTGGTTAACTATCACATTAATATATATTACCATCTATTTTCATTACAGTCATCCAAAGTGGTAGATATCAGCTGTTGGCATAGTGATATATTAGGGATTACTTCTAGTAACATTTCGAGCTGTCATCCAGGTAAACTTAGGTCGTGAATGACTTATATGTGGATAACGTGAACAGGTAGTAGGAGGTGGTAACAATGTGATTGTTAAGTTTGTTGCATTTTTTAAGATTAAAGGGAAAATATTGGGTGGGTTTTTATGTCAAACTTATTTGGGTAATGTAGCCAAGCATTTTGCGAAGAGCAAATTTTCTTTTGTAAAAAAAAAAAAGAAATACACATTTAAAATATGTATTTTTATTCATTTACAGTATTTGATTGGATTTATCCTCATTTATTGACACTACCTTAAACACAATTGGTATTCAAAACAGAGATTTCATATTCAGAATATTTTAAAGATGACACAAAAATAATTTTCTCCTCCTCAATACAATCATTAATATTTAGCTTTATGCTAAATGTAATAAAATGAATCTATTAGATGCATTAAAGTCCAACTTTGTTTGGGAATACTTAAGACCCAGTCTGTACCCAGCTCAGCTAAATATGTGGAAAGGGAAGGGTTTTCACGTGTAGTTTATGTGATTAAATCCAACAGAAGGGGGCAAGGCATTTCTGTTATTATAAATACATCTTGATATATTAAAAAGATATTAAACCTAATAATTAAAGTTGTAGGTGCTTTGAATTTTATAAGACTCCCAAATTACTAGCCTAGACAGTGATGAAGGAAATTTATAAATATAAATCATAACTTCATTAACTTTTGAAAGGAGTGGATAAGTGACCCATGAAGAAAACGTCCACCCCAGCTGTTGTTTTGGCGTATGAAAGCACTGAGCGTACATACTTATATTTATAGAAATAAGCTTAATGAATAACTGCTATTAATAAGTGTTTTAGTTAATTATTTAATGAATAAAATGTGCCCAGAAAACTTTAGAAGCTTCGACCCCGGTGTGTTTAGACTTTTTTGAAGTAGCCATCTTAAGTACTTTCTAAAGCAATTAAAGTTAAAGATTCACCTTTAAATTTCAAGTAGAAACAACATATTAAAATAAGAATAACATGTCTGTGATACACTAAAGTAAAAAAAAACTTGCATCAAGCACTTTTAAAACAAAAGTTTGTAAAATATGAACATTATAGTGGATGTAATGCAATGTTGTCGAACAAAAGAAAACAACATGTAGTATTTTGTGGGTAAGTATGATTTTTGATATGAAAAAATTGCCACAAAGATTTGGGAATGTGTTAAAGTTTAACATATAGAAGCTTTTAAGTCTTCACCAGCTAATCTCATAGTATCATCCTGGAAATTCTTACTGCCAGATGATGGTGGAGCATTGATTGAACAATAAATATTGACAACTAATGAGACTCAACTTGCATCTCTTGTAGCCTATTAAAGGAGACTCAAAATTGTTGAAGACAATGCAAGCTGTAGTGAAAAGTTTGTTATAGACATAGAAACTGTACAGTGCATGCCACAACAGAATGAAGGGGAAGAAGTGAATCATGTGGAACCACTTTAAACTTTTAACAATTTTGTTTTTTTACTAGGGCTGATGACAATTAACTTGAACCATACATCTTTGTGAAAAGGTTTAAGCAAAGTACCTACCATATTGAGACATTTCAAAAACACATTACTAATTAGGCCAGATTAATTAAACATAAGAATCAATTTATGGATATATTCTTAGATATTTTGTGTATTATATTTTTTCCAACATATCTCTGTAATCTGAACATCCTTAACAATTTTAAGTTTGAATTAGCAAGACCATGTTTTAGTTAGAAATATCTTGTTTATACAGCAGTCAGAATTACCAAATTATTTTTATATCTGAATTATGTTTGTATTGAATGGCACAAATAAGTGGCAGTGAAATTGACAATAGAGGGTATTGTTTTTAAAAGTCAGCCTTTTTATAGGTCTTGAGGTTATGACGCTTCTTTGGTAATAAAATTGTATAAGGTAGGGTTTCCCAAATAGTGGGTCACGACCCATATATGGGCTGTGACAAAGAAATTCTGGTCCACATAAAATGTAACTACTTATGTACAGTTAATTATGTGGCCATAATGTCACAGAGGTGGCAGAGATTGGTACAGAACTGATGGAATATGACAATCTGAGAGGAGCCTAGTGTCCGTAGTGGGAAAGAGGTGGGGGTGCTTGTGTCTCCCCTGCTGCTTCTAATCCCTGCCTCTGCTCCATGCATCCCTCAGTTTCTACTTTGTTGTCAAAGTGAGTGCTTCATTCTGTGTCTGTGATGGAAGCTATTTAGTGTATTTCCACGAGTAAGTTAAACATTTAGTTTCTTGTCATACAATAATAATTGTGTATGTTATTTTATACTTATGAGGAATAAATAAGTAATAAAACACCAACCTAGTAATGTGCAGCCAAGCAAAAGTAAGGATACCAAAAATTGTACTAACAAACAGACAAGTGATATGTAAGACAACTGTTGGGACAAAAAAGTAGGAGTCTAGGACCCGTCAGTATTTCAAAAATTACTTAAAATTTTGTTTTGTTGAGGGTATGAAAGCTATAATGTGTAATTTGTTAGGCAAAACTGTCAAATGAATCCATTAAAGCCTTGAAGTTAAAGCCATGCTTGGAATTAAAACATCTGGTATACATTAACAATCAAATAGAGCATAGGTAGGCTCTCGGACTGGACTTTTCCCAAGGATTAAAGCGGTAGCACCAGACTACGTGTGGTTGCACTGTAGCATTCACAGAAAGGCGTTAGCTGTGTAAACAATGCCATTACTTTGGATTGAAACTATCCAAGAATGTGATAATTTCATAAATTACATAAAATCTCACCCACTGAACTCTATAATCTTTACCGCTTTATTCAAAGAAATGGGAAGTGAACATGAGCTTATACTTTTACACTGCGAGGTTAGATGGCTGTTTTGAAACGACTTTTTGAAATTAAGACTAGAGTTTTAACTGTTTTTGAAGCAACATCCACCTTCTTCAAAATATGAGATATTTGAATTTAATGACAACTTTCATGTTTTAATTGGTCAGTCAAGGTGGCTAGAGTTTTAACTGTTTTTGAAGCAACATCCACCTTCTTCAAAATATGAGATATTTGAATTTAATGACAACTTTCATGTTTTAATTGGTCAGTCAAGGTGGCCTACCTTGGAAATATTTTTTATTTTTCAAATAACCTAAATATAAACATAGCCTACAAGGTAATGATATAAACATTTTTAAGGTACCATTTACACTAAAAGGTGGAAGTGGCAATTAAAAAACTTCATTTGTGGTCCCATTGTATTGAAAAAGAAAATTACAAGTCAACAGAACTAAAAAAATAATATGATGAAGACAACATCCCAGATGAAATTTCTGCTGATGTTAAAAACACCTTTTAGGTCTGGAAACAAGTTTAAAATAATATTTTCCTCCTATTGACAGAAGTAAAATATGGATCAGGAACCCCTTTACAGTGAACATAAAAACTGACAAAAGAATTAGCGGTCAATCAATCGAACATTGATTCTATTGTTGAACTGTCAAGTGACACTGCACTGAAGGACAACTTTGAAAAAGTTTTTTTAATTGGTTTTTTACTATGTTGTCATCATGGTTATCCTGCTTTAGCAGAAAACGCAATAATTTCTCATTCCCTTTGTCACTACATAGACCTAATAAGTTCAAAGCAGGTTTTTAAATAATATTAGATTTTCTTAAAAATAAATACAGGAACAGACTTGATGTTGAACCAGATTTGAGGGGTTCGGGACAAAAACATGATAACCTCATTGATTTAGATGTGATATTTTCACTATTTAAATGTCTATGAAATCGATAAATCTAGCTACAAAGTAAATAAAATGTTTATCGTTATAGTTATCCTTGAGGTTTTGCCTAGTTATTAAAATAACTTTTACTACAAAATGTAAGATACCAGAAATCATTCCTTGTTCTAAAACATTTTTTCGTCAAAATATGAGGGTTACCACAAAACATGAACAATTTAAATAAAATGGATTGTTGAAATAAAATGTACTAATTTATACTACAATAAAAATATATAAAATGGACAATTGTCGAAACTTTTGTGGGTTTATTATTGTTTCCTTCTTTTATTTTACCACATCCCAATCCTACCTAAGGAATTCCGAATAAGTATAATTATAATCTGACAAAAATAAAATATATGGTATTACCTATATTCTTAAACAAAAATTTATCACTTAAAATAACAATCTCTGAACATGGTTGAATATAAGAGTTTAGAACATATAATACTAGAATAAAAGAAAGATAAAATAGGCTGAACTTATATAATATATAATTATAGTTTTGAGGAAGACAAAAAAAGTAGTATTGTTAGTAAAGAGAAGAAAAACTTAATAATTAATATTTAGACATAAAATAAGATATTAATTAATTCTCTGGAATAGGAGTCGAAATATATTTAGTATTTTCTGAAAGTTTTTACATAGATTCTGGTTTCTTGATTAAATAGAAAAATCTATATTTAAAGTTTAAGATTTGGCTTGATCTCACCAATGAATTCGTCCATGTTGAAACAGCATGAATTGCTGAGATTTGTTTCCTTTTATTAATTCCCACTTGACAGAATAAACAATCTCTAGTTCTTGCCCATACACTTAACTTTCCACTTGCAAACTTGCACTCTACTTTCAAGCCATTGTTCCACTTTAAAAATAAATTTAGTTAAGAACTACACAGACTTTGCTCCATGTTAAAATAACACTGAGGAAGAAGAGACTATCTTATTCGAAAGTGTTCCAAGAATCTAATTTAAAACTGTTTTATTTTCTTCCAGGTCCAAAGAGAAAACTAATATATTAAAACAAAAGATAAAATGTTGGCTATGGACTAAAGATGAATATAAAATAAAATAAAAATTTAATATAGAGATTGAAATATATGTTAATGAATATGAACAATGTTTCTTAAAAGAATAAAAATTTATTTTCATCTGTCAGACTTGAAATGCGCGCTAGTTTGGAGGTATTTACATCATATCTTTTTTATCTTCTTCTGTACAATCGCGAGACCCACCACTCAGTCGTTTTGACAGATCTGCGCATGCGTTGAAATAAATCATGGCTGACATTGAAAATAAATAAAGAAGCGTCAACAAACTTCTTTGAAAACTAATTAATATTTTTAATAAAATGTAAGTGTTCTTCCTTCAGTCAAAATATTTTATTTAAAACAGTGTCATACGTTCTTCCTTCCGTCCTTTTATTTTGAATTGTTGTAAATAGTATTATTTGTCACGCCCCTCAGCACAGCGTGTTAAGCTGCGGCCGAACTTTGAAGTACATAATTTCAAACGGAATTAAATTGGAAACTATTTACAGAAATTAGATTAATATATAAGAGTATACAACAAAAAAACCTTACAAAATATAAAGTCCAGTATGCATACACATACACGCGGTATACATACACATTCTGCTCCAATTATAATATCAGTTTCTACAAAATTACAGATAAAGTTTCACCCACATATCACCTGGTCAAAATTATTTTCCAGAATGTATCTTTTAACTTAATTTTCAAAAATATTAAGTTTTTTCATCTTTATTTCTTGTTGTATTATATTGAAAAATTTCAGTCCCTTAATCTTGTAGAGTAATTCCCCTTTTTTTGTTCCCAATTTTTTGGTTACTAATAGTTAAGCTGTTTTGAAGTTTATATACTATTACAACCATATCCAAAAAAATAGCTTCAGTTAATTTCAAAATACCCAACCTTTTAAGCTTAATGTTGCCGTCCTCAACGCTGGGTAGCCGAAACATATTTTTTGTGCTGTGTTTTGTATTCTTATTAATGGTATTAAATGACTTTTAAAAGTATTACTCCAGATTACACTTAAGTATGACAAATGCGAGTTAGCCAGAGCAAAGTAGATGGGCTTTAACACGTTTGGAGTAAATTTGTATGAGAGTTTTTTTTACCTCCCAACTGGACCCCCTTTTTTATTTTTTGACATGGTTTATATGTGAACTCCAGGATTGTGAGCTGTCAATGATCAAACCAAGATATTTTGCTTTCCTTACTTGTTTCAAAACGTTAATCCCAACAATTATCTGGTAATTATTAATATTCTTTCCATCTTTGTTTCCTGATCTAGTAAAAATAACGTAGTTAGACTTTCAAGATTTGGCGACAGTTTATTGACTCTTAACCAATGGTATAACAATTTCAGGTCTGTTTGAATATTCTTTGCTCTAGTTTTAAATGTGATACATAGTTCAAATTGAATATCATAATATTATGCAGACACTCTGTAAAATTAAACTTAGGAATGGCTAAAGATAGTCCAGGAGAAGTAATTATATAATTTTTATGTACAATGTTTAATAGACGCGCCTTGACTATTTCAAATATGCGATAGATACATTAACGGTCACAGAAGCTTAATATTTTATGATTTTTTGAATCTTTATAGGGATACAAAATTTCAGTCTTTGTGTACTTTAGTTTTTAGTATGTAGAGATGTTGGCACATCTCAATAAAAATCAAACAAATCGTCATGATTATTATGATTGTCAAAATGTCAGCTGATTGATAAATGGAATGAAGATATGTGTGTATCACTTCCACGTTTAGTTGTAATTGTGTTATTTTACGCCAATTCATGCCCATAAGCAAGTTATTTGTTGAATTAATTGACCTTTCTATAAACACTATTCATATATTAAAATGTGTTACAAATGGCAAACATGGGATCGTCAGTAAACCCTATTATTAATTCAGATGCATGTAATGTTCAAGACTTGAGTGTTAACACAGCAAAGGTTGTTGAATGTAAAGATAGTTCTAGAGAAAATCATAAATTAGAGTCTTATAGGAATGATTTTTCACCACAGGACAAGAGCAGCAATCCTATAAATCAGAAAATTCCAACATCACTGAACGGTTCTGTGGCAACAGAACTAAGCTTTGAGAAAGGTAAGTAGTCCTTTCTGTGTGGTACTAAACCCCCATAAAATAATTAAACAGTTTTGATGGAAAACAAATTAATTTAATTTAAACCTTTTGACAACAAATATGAAAGTCTTAAAATAGGGTATATGGTGTAAAAGTTATTGGAGTAAAATTTTAGTTGGCTGGCTGATTACTAGAGCATATGTTACACATATTAAAAAGAAAATGACAAATGTAAAAATCTGTGTTGATTCAGTCAGGGTTAGCATATTTTTTGTAACAAAAAAAAGGATACTTTTTGAAATTGTAAGCCTAGAGATAAATAATATGGTAGGTTATAAATAATTAATTAGGATTAAAATAGTGTTAAATCACCATGAAAAATATAAAAATCTTAAAACAAACTTTCACAAAAATTGTAATGCCCTAGAGTATTATTTTTGGCGCAAAAGTTCTGGAATAGGTCTACCACTAATTATAAAATCGTTTACATGACGGTATCTAAAAATCATATGACTATGTCAAAATTCACTTAAGAGACTCGCCAGACACCCTTTCTCTCTCCTTTGTCCAGTGACCATTCTGAAAACACAAATATATTTTCTGAAGCTTGTATGTAAAGTTGCAATTACACTATTGGCATTTTCAGAAAACATTCATATCCACATTGTCTTTTGACATGATAAAGGGGCACAGAAGTTAATATGTAAAATAAAATTATGCAATTTTTATGATAACCAATTTAACCTAAAGTGGTTAAATTAATTAATAATTAATATTAGGTGATAAAAGATATTAATTTATTCTTGGCAACATTGCTGGTCAAAAACCCATACAATTTAGTCCATCTGGACATATATTTTACCTCTCAAAAATAGGACATGTCTGGGGAAAATATAATGTATTGTAACCCTGAATTCAGTAGTATTTTAGTAGTACTACATATATAAACGTTAGGTCAATTTTAGATTTAATAATTTTAACTATATTATGAAAAAAAAAAAGAAGTGTAGTTAAAAATATTTGTAAATACCATAAGAATTTATCGGTTGTACAAGGTTTGTAAAAATCTTGTTGGCAGTGATTTGAAGGCAAACGCTAATAGATCATCCATTACTTTGGGTGGTTTATTAAGGAGTACAATAAATGTTTATTTGATGTGGGGATTTCATGTGTCCTGTCTGATGAGTCTTGTATTTGACAATGGACAAGGACTGTTCAAATTTCTACCTGATACTGATGTCTCACTGTGACAATCTACAATTCATTTTCCCTTAACAAATTAAACACAAGTTATTGCGGCTTCTCTTGGCTGTAGGATACCTCAAAGCATGACCCCATGTATCTGCTATATTTTAGTTTCGCTGTACTATTTCATAACTTTAGGCTAGTGTACCAGAGGACCTTATAGAGTTTGATGAGAAAGTAAACGGCATGAGGTTTTTGAAAACTGGTTTATGATTAAATTAACGGTCAGGAGAGCTGGGTTTGAGAAGAAAGGATTTGAGATGGACTTGTTGCGGTCAAATGAAGAGTGATTACCTAATAAGTTTTCTGTAGGTAGGCCATGCTCTGAAATTTGAACCGTGAAACACTGTGTTCTCGAACCTGTCCTGTATTATTGTGGCATTCTCATCCAGGCCACGATAACCGGTTGCACCCACATTTCATTGTACTGTTGAAGATTTCCTATTTAAAGTAATTGGTTGCCATATATACACTCTGGTTATTTGGTGTGAAAATACAATAATAAAACAACTTTTGATGGATTTGATATCAAACCCGAATCGTTGGGCACACAGACTGTAATGCTCCCCCATATGAGTGTTTTTCAATGATAGGGAGGTTAGGACGTGTAGGCTTAATCATGGCGGGTCTTCCTAGATGCTTTCCTCTTCTTCCACTCGAATGCAGATATGTTTCCTTGATAACTCTACAGTACTTTTCCCATCCCTATTCCTTTAGTGTAACAAGCATATAACACTAACGGGTATTAGGACATGATGAAAGAGACAACACAGTTCAGCTATGGTTTGTGTGAGTTGTGTCGTGTGAATTAGAACATTATTAGTAAACTAGTGATACTCAACACTTTTACTACACACTTCAGTAACGCAGGGTCTAAGGCGCTACTCTTAAAATAGACTAGGCTACCTATGACGGGGAGATAGGCATTTGAATCCTAGTCAGGTGTAATAAGGGCGGTTTTCCCTAGATGGGTTTCCACTCTCCCTCCACATAAGTGCTGATACACTTGCTCTAAATTCAACCTTTATCAATCCAAACACAGTACCATAATAAATTCAGTTGCGAGTATCTTAACGGGTACTGAGACTTATGACCAAACAAATTATATTTATCATTCAAAGTGTTTGTGGTATTAAATTTGTCAAGGTACACATTAATTATTCATGTTCAAGATTTCAGTTGTGAGAGTCTTATTTTTATTTTCAGTCCCTGTATCAAAAGCTTTTGTCAAAAAGATTTTGGAGATTGAATTAATTCTTTCAAAAAAGCCTTTAGATGTTATCAAGTTAAAACAGTTGGCTGCATCAGAAGGAGGACTTATCAACGGTAAGTTTATACATTGTCTCTAATTAAAGTAGATTTTGTAAACTCGTTTAGCAGTATGTAACGCTATAGTTATTAAATAAATATTTTAATGAAACTTTTATGACATGTGTACTGTCCATTTATCCTGAAAGGTAGAAAGCTTACCTTGGTGGGTTACACTATGTTACATACTGTTTATAAGATAGGACCATACTGTAATTCAGTCGAGGTAAGACTTCTACCTTTCAAAGTAAACAGAGTGTATATTACAGTAATTTGATACACTTAAGATACCATTATACATATTTATAACTTCCTGAATTACAAATCTATTGTGTAATTTTGTGAACCCAAAGTCCTCAACCAAGGTTCAGACTAGTGTATTTAATCTTATCTGTTGACTCACCCTGAATGTGTCATTGTAACTATGCTTGAATTAATATTTATTGTCTTTGCTTTGAAATATTTTGGGGAAGTTTGCCTTGTCTTACACTTAACCAAAACATAAACTAAAAAAGCTTAAATTAACAATAGTAACTATAATTGACTATATTTTAAATATATCCTTTATTAATACAATTATTCCAACATTTGTATATACTTAAATAGTTTTGTTATGTTTACAAAAGGACATTTAAGTATGGTAAAGTCAAGTCCAATTTTCATGAACAGCTAGAATAGTTTATTTTATCACCGTGTTTTACTACCTGTTTGGGTATACACACCTATGTACTAATCATGCAAATAGGTTTAGGGATTAGGAAGGTTATATTTAGAGGATGTGTACCCACATTTTCATGAAGGCAGAATGGAAAACTATTTTGGAAAAACCCCTCTCAGAACACCCGACCAAGATTCAAACCTCGATCTCCCTGTCATCAACAGTTTAGTCTGATACAAGAGTAGTGCATTAGACCATGCGCCCACTTAAGTGAGTCATAGATTAGTTAGAAGATCTACTCTCACATATTTATTATTAATGTTGGCTGCATAAAAGATATTTTTGTATTTTCCAAACAAAAAAAACCTTCCTCTGAAAATATATATATTTTCCTTAGATGACATTCGTCGCAAAGTATGGCCCAAGCTTCTGGGGCTGGACACCAAGAAGGCTGTGCCTCCCCCAAGTGAGGAGGAGCTGTTGGCTCACCCAGAGTACCACCAGGTGGTGTTGGATGTCAACAGGTCCCTCAAGAGGTTCCCACCAGGTCTCTTGATCATATTTTATAATAACGATTCATTATAAATGTAAAAAGGTACACAGAATGTGGGGAATGCCAGGCCTCCATCGTGGTTCGGATCCCACGTTAAACTGTAGGTCCTCCATTTCATCTCACAATCACCCTACCATTACACATTAGCGTAAGTGCGTATAACCCGAATGGGTAGTAAGACGCGGTGCTAATAATATTAATAATAAAATAATAATAATAATAATAATAATAATAAAATAAGGTACAGGGAAGAGGGATCAGATCAAACAAAAGGGAGAAGCACACATTTATATATTTCACAGTGAAAAGTGGAATATAGTTCACACTTCTCACTGCTGTGACTGGACAACGCTAACTACTGTTGACATTCCTTTTGACTGCATAGTTATACTACACTCTCCTACCCCTATTAGAGCTGCTTTATACCTAACAGGGAAGATAATTTAGAAGTGAAACTTGTTTTAGTAGCTTATATTGAAAAATGAAGAATGAGTTGTAAATATCAATGTGTAAAAATAATGTATTCCTTCGATCCATGTTATATCTTTTTTTCAAAGATACTTACCTATAAAAATGCTTATCTTATAATAAGCATTAAAAAATGAATTAATAAGCGACTGCTATCTGCAATGTCCATCTGAAACTGAGGCCTATTTCCAGTTTTAATAGTTATTGTGACTTGAACACAAACTTTTATTGCATTAGAATAAATAGCAAGATCAAACAACTATATAATAATAATGACATAGGCTAGTACAAAAAATAAAATCCCAAATTCTAAGATGGGCTGGTCACATTCACAGACTTTCTAAAGATTGGCTTGTTTAGTTAATATTGTAGCAGGTATCAAACGGAAAAGACTTTTAGGGTGTCCACACATATGGTGGAGGGATAATATCAGAGTGGACTTATCAACATTGAACCTACCTTTCAACCCAACTTTGATGGACTATCGAGTGAGATTTTTAAGTCAGCCAAGACCCACCCAGTATTGTAGTGCTAGTAGTAGAAGAAGATTTTCTACAATAATTCGAGACTATTTTCAATTTGACCACAGATGACCTTACTTGGAGCATAACATTGGTGTGGCTTCTTTTTTTCTCTATAAACTCATCAAATCTCACAAGTCACAGTATTTTCCAATAGGGTAAATTTATTTTCCTTTGTCGTGTTGGTGTGTTGCATTTTTGCTTATAGTCAAAGTTACATATATGACTACTGTGATCAATTAAAAACGCATGTTTTTGTGGGCTGTTTTTCCATTTAAGGAAGTTAATACGACACAAACACAAGTTGTAAATGTTTTTGTATGTGTTGCTAGGAATCCCTTATGACCAAAGAGTGGCACTACAGGATCAACTCACAAGGTTAATACTGCGAGTAATAATCAAGTACCCTCATCTGCGATATTATCAGGTTAGTGTAGCTTTAAATTGTTAATCAGGGGCTGTCCATAAGTATATATATCAGGGTGGAGGGGGGGCATGACAAGGAGGAATCAGATAATGTGTGATGTCACATTACAATTAAGCGTATCGTCCAGCGTTCTTTGTTAATAAACCTGATTGCACCCATGTAGAAATAAACAACGATTGACTCGTGGACTTTGGTCATTGAGCTTGGCAAACACTTTTAGATAAAAAGGTTATATAGGCTCTATTATTAAAAAGGAAGAGCTGCTTGATACTTTTATGTGCTATTAGAATGGGGTTTCACAAAATAATGACAATGTGTAGTGAAGGGGTGGGAGGGGTAAAAAAAAATTAACATCATGTGTTTTCAGAAATAATTTCTATACACTATGTTTTCAAACTTATTTTCTTTCTTTAAAAGACAAACTCCATTCTATTTCAAAGCTAGGTGATATGCTGGCTGCCTCTCTCTATCCAATAGGAAGCTAGTCTTCACATCAGGTTGCCAGTTCTCCTATTAGTTGGTTTTAACACTGGTGACAAGGGGTCTAAGAAGAAAGGGGTAGGTCATATATAAGCAGCTTGTGCTTAGAAAGCCACACAGAAAAACTAGTAATATCACACAAAACATAGTAATTTTCAGAGAGAAAATCTCAGTCTGTAAAAGCACTAGCGCAGGCTTTGCCCGTCAGTTCAAAAATAAACACAACTGTATCAATGTCAATTTTATAATAATAAAAGTGAAATTAATAAAATAAATCGAGTACATTGTTAAATCTCTACTAATTTTGACAATCAACGAATTACTAATCCTAAGGTGAGAAACGTAAAATCAGATCGTCATAGTGTGATAAAAAGTGTGTAGTAAGACATGCATGTGTCGTCATCATCATAAAACCCGGTATGGTTATAATTACTGCTCTACCGTTGGCATACACGGGTCATCATCATCATCATCATCTATAAATCTGGATTCACTATAATTGGTGCCCAATCTTGGGAAAAATATTGTTTTAATTGGTGCCCAATCATGGGGAAATATGATTATAATGCAGAGAAATCTTTTAAAATATATATATTTTTTAATAATAGCTTTAATACGACTATCTCATATTATACTAGTATTTTAATATCATACCTATTATTTCTTTATTTAACTTAGGTAAGAACTACTTTAAAGATCTACCATGCTTATTAAATTTGTAAATTTGCGGTCTTAAGTTAAAAGTTGCTACCATAAGTGATAATCTCCCATTTAATAACTTGCAATCTTGAAGTGTTTTACTGAAAATATTTGACCTAACATATTCAACAATTTCCCATCTAATAATGTTGATAAATACCCGCTTTGGTGGTCGCACGGTCTAATGAGCTAATCTCGCAGGCAGGGAGATCAAAGTTTGAATCTCACTCGGGTGCACTGAGGTTTTTTTTCCTAAATGTTTTCCCACTCTCCCTCCATGTAAATGTGGGTACACTTCCTCTAATATAACTTTACTAATCCCTAAAGACTATTAGCGTAATAAGTACACAAGTGTATAACACATACAAGTAGTAAGACACGGTGCTAAAAAAAAATTCATAATAATCGATAAATATTATTTTTAGAATTAATTAAAATATATCTATGAATGTTTTTAAAATAACATTTGATACACCTAGGAAAATTTATTTTAGTACATCAATTGAGCCTTTTATAGTATAGTAATAATAAAAAAATGCACTTTATGTTTAAAATATTGGTACAGTAAAGTATGATAAATACTAGGGGTGCACCAATACAGATACCAATGATCGTTATTGGGCGATTATCAGTGCATCGGCAGTTAATCCTAATAGGCAATTACTATGTCGATTAATAGTGTTTATTAAAAGTAAAATTCAAATCGATATTTTCTAAGTAGGAGTTTAGTGATCAGAATCAAAAAAAAAAAACTTATATACACACTGCATCTGGGTTGCGGGTTATGCAAAGATTATAAAACCAGATAAAGAAATATAAGTTCATACCATTGATAAAACTAACAATCTATTTCCAACTTTCGTCTATTATGCATAAAATTTATTTTTGTATTAATTACATTAACTGTTATCAATCTCTTAAGTAATTTCCCAATAGTTATTAATAAATAATCGTTAATCGGGATTAATTGGTGTAAATAATCATAGCATGAACAATTAATCCAAACAATCGATATAGCGGTAATCGTTTTTACTGAATCAGTACACATCTATTTAATTATCCTGCTAGAAAAATATGTAATAATCAGGCTAAATTTAAATATTGTAACCTAAAGTTTGGAGATATTACAGGGCTACCACGATGTGGCAGTGACATTTCTCTTGGTTGTTGGCGAGTCTGATGCATTCCAAATCATGGAGGTACTATCCACAGAGCATCTGAAGGACTGTATGGAGCCAACCATGGACAAGACTTCTCGCTTGCTCAACTTCATATACCCTTTGATACACAGACTGCACCCTACGCTATTTGAATACATGGAGAGGTAACCAATTCAATATTTAGAGGTGATTATCTGAAATATAAGTAGCACAATCAGTAGTTTTAAGACTAGTCTCAGGGTGAAGATCCTAAATAATTAAATGTCAAAACCTTTATCTACACCTTTTGTGAAATAAATTAGCAGACAAGGTAAACCATTGTTATTACCATCCTGAACTATAAAGGTGTGCAAAGCTTCAAAACTTTGACTTGGCTTTGAATCAAATATAGCCTCGACTTTTCTTCAGCGATTACAAACTTCAGTAAAAACATTGACAGATAAAATACACAATTTATGTTCAATTTGTGTCATTATGAGCTGTTTGTTTACCTTACAAATTAACTCTAGTATGGAGATAAAGAGATTTAATCTGTAAATTGTGATGGGAACTTGATTAATCAGAATTTAAATCTTACGAACAAATGTGCAATAAAACATTTTAAAAGTAATTTTAGTGCATAACGTGATATAAATAAATGGGAAATACTTTTTTCTAGCATTAAACAACTAATAAAAAAAATTTGAACTTTGATTCGATTTCTAGAATTAGATATTCAATTTGAGTCGACTTGAATTGAAAGAGTGGACTTTGCACACCCCTACTGAACTAGTTAGACCAAATCAAGATAATATTAAGACTTAATTTATGTTATTAATTTGTTTTATGCTGAACCTTACTGTTTGTCTGGGCTATCCACATAATTTCACTAACAATTAAGGATGAGGAAGGTAGAATTTACAGGCAGTGTTTGGAGGGAGAATGGGAAACTATTTTGGAAGAACCACCCTTAGTAATACCTGGCTGAGATTCAAACACAGACTTCCCCATCATTTGTCCGACACCTTAGCTCAGTCAGTCAGAAATATTCTTCAAATGATAAAAGAATATTTCCAAAAAAATTTAAGAATGTGTAAATGTAGAAGTGTGAAAAGTTTAAGGAGAAAAGAAGAGAGGAAATGAAGGGAGAAGTGTGCCTTCATATAGGCCTAACCTATCCTTTCTGGTTGGCTTCCTTCACTATCAATTACTTTACATCATTGTACAGTGTTTCTACTGTTTTACATAAACAATTTATACACCAATATCACTCAGGTAATCGTGCTAGCTATGTTTTATAATTCAAACCATCTCCTCTTTTGGGTAATTATAATTCATAATGATGTCAAGAATCTTAGTAGAAATTAAAATTACAATTAAAAGGACAAATTATTTAAACTAATCGCTTCTTTTGGATGTTTGTATTTACCTTTGGCTCTTTCTCTCTTGTCATAATTGTACGTATGAAATGTGTGCAGGTCTGGTGTGGGCACTATGTTCTGTCTACCTTGGTTCTTGACATGGTATGGTCATAGCTTGAATCAATACCACGACGTGGTGCGACTTTACGACTTCTTTCTTGTGTCTCCACCCCTCATGCCCCTTTACCTGGCTGCAACTATTGTGGTACATCGTCAGGATGAAATATTCTGTGCAGACTGTGACATGGCTGGTATCCACTCTCTCTCTCTCAGGTTGGTGAAACTACTTAAGTCTTGTGAACAATTTCCTAATTTGCTATTAAGAAAGTAAGAAAAAATTTACCACTTCAAAAAATACACATAAAAAGAGAAATAGGGAAAAACAGATCCATACAAATATCACTATACAATTGACAGCATAAAGCCAACTATATAGTTGATGGTGGTTGCGTTATCTGATCTCATTACTTAATTGTTCACATAGTTGTAACTGACGATTTATGCATGACCGTCACAGACTCTGCTTGTCTTAAATATGGGTAAAATGACCCTGGGCACAAGACAACTCCTGAATAGCTCAGTGTTTAGAGCATTCCCATACTAAGCCAAAGGTATTGGGTCCAATTCCCGTGTCCAGGTGTAATTTTCAAAATAAAGAACTTATATCTAGATATGGCTATAACCATAACTAACGAATATAATAGTCTTGCTATTTAATCCAGTATGATAAATGGATCATAATCCTTAACAAATAGAGGGTGAAACCTAATATTTATTTTCCAGTGCTTCCACTGGGCAACAAAATCCACACTTTATATTGCTGTCACAGTAAAAACGATAATAGTTGCTTCTTAATGCAAACCAAATATTATCGTCCCAACTTTGACCTTGGTTTTCTTCAAGAATATTATCTCTTCAGGAGGACATTTGGTTCTTATTGTTCCTATCACTTTCCTGCATCTTCTTCCATGTACAGTCCATCCAACTTAGGAGTGGTGGTAACTGACAGCTAGCAAACATTGGTTGAACATCACTTATGTGGAAATAATCATTTTCTTAGTAATGCTATATTATCAATCAAAAGTACTCAATGCTTCTAATAATACTTCCATAATAATTATTGTAAAATTGTTTTTTTTTTAATTAGGTGAAAGAACAAAATATATTAATACTACTATGTCTCTTGTTTTGTGGTTGTGGCACAAGAGATATTATGGTTCATGAAATAATAAATTAAAAAGTATTATATTCACACTTGTATCTTCTTAAAACTGGCAACCAAAATAAATAAATGGTTTTTAAAACACAGAGAAAGAGCCATAAAAAATTACTTTCAAAATAAAAATCTTCATTTTTTAAACACATGAACATAACGATAACTGTTTATATGATCTATTTCGAGTTCATTTTAATATTTGATAAGAAGGCAGATGTTTGAAATTTATTGTTTGTCTATCTTTTTTAAGTGAACTACAGATGCTGCTTCCACAAAAAGGAAACTTCCAAATATTTATTTTGATAAGTTTGTATTTAAATAATGAAAAAATTCTAGTTAAAAGAAAAAGTAATTTTAAACATTTGTTTGTTGGGAAAGTTTTGATTAGCAAACGTGTCAGTAGCTCATCATATGGTTGGTTTATATGGTTTGGTGAATGGATACATGAGATTATATCTGGTAGCTTTTGCTAGCTCTCAGTTAACACTGCTCCTATGCTGAATAGTTTATACAAGTTTTCTTCAATAGTTGATTTGATTATTATATTACTTGTTAGTTTCATATTTTGTTCTTTTTCATATTAAGATACCAGATGATCTCCCATTTGAATCCTTATTGAAGCAGGCCACCAAGTTGTATGATGACTATCCACCTAACAGTATAGAAGCAGAAGTTACTGACAGAATTAACAAAGAGTAAGTGAATGTAAAAGTTTTTCAGAATTTTGATTTAGTGTTGAAATTTATTTCAATTAACTGATGCAACTTTTGATACGAAATACAATGTAGCACTTTAGTTACTGTCTTTATTTTAGTATTTTATTCTTTTAAATGAAAAAGGGTATATAAAACCGCATTAAGAAACCAAGTGTTATGCACCATAGGCTGTTCATAAACTACATACACATATCAGGGGGAGGAGGGCGGGGGGGGGGGGGTCAGTTAACATATAACCTCATATTACAATTAAGTGTAAGCAGCGTTTTGTGTTAATAAACCTGACTGCACACACATAAAAACAAACAACAATTGAGATATCAACTTCGATCGTCTAGCTTGGCGAACACGTTTCATTAAAAGGGTTATATAAGCCCTACATTTAAAAATACTATTTACCTTCAAATTCTTAAGGATATTCAAAATTTAAGGATGAGAAAATTTCAGATTTGAGACTTAAATCCTTTTTCTCTCTCTCTCTCTCTCTCGTACCATTTATTGGTGGTTCAGAAGCAATCATCATTTTGACTCACTGAGACGTTTACCAAAGTCTCTGGTATGGTTCACAGGACTCCTACAAGTTGTATAGTTAAGTTTCCATATTCTTAGCTGCAAAGGTTTTCAGAGTTCTTTTTTTAAGTATTAAATAACCTTGCTTTTGTAGTGTAACACTAAAGTTAAGAATATTGGTTTCAACAAATGAAGATATGAGTTTTTCTTGTTATTTGTTTCATGCTGGTTGTTATTCATTCTCCATCCTTGAAGTTTCTTTTGTGATACCAAACCACCACCCTCATTATTCTTTTTTTAGGGGCGGGGGTATTTAACATGCACTTTCTGTGCCAATTGATTATATCAGCACATGATTTATAAACCAAAAACTAGAACAGAAACCAGGCATAGTTTACATCTTTAAATTCATCATCGTAAAAGAATAAACCCACATTTCACCATTGATAAATTTTTCTGCTATGCCAGGAATAAAACCCGGACTCTTGCTTAGTATATAGACACACTACCAACTAACTTAAGTTGTTAGACATCTGATTTACAAATTGTCGTTATGTTGTAGGTTGCAGTTGCGTAGAAGAGATGACAAGAGACGCCAAGCAACTCGACACATTGCACAAAGAGGTTGGCAGAACCGCTTGGCAGCCCATTGGGCTATAGTTCCTCGATTTATACCCCGGCCACTCCAAGTTTCGTTATATTTTGGTCACAGCCACCTTAGTCGGCTTGTATGCTTACTTTAGAATGGCCGATGCTCTCAGTACAGACAGTGTGTTGTTGGTTAGATAGTATAGAAAATGGTCATGCACTACGTGTTCCCTTGTAAATATTTTTTTTTGTTATGATTAAGTTAATATTAATCAAAAAATGGAATGAAGCTGATTAGCACCACATTTACCCTTTTATTTTTAAAATACCTTTTTTAATTCATATAATGTAAAAATATGTTATATTATAACCTAAAACTCTCCAATGACAAAGTGAAGCAATCAGTATAACATTGATCTCACAGGTTCATTGTCATTGTTTGATTTTCACAACATTAAATAAGATATAAAATACTGTACATGATTTGAAAAATGAGAAAACTATTATTTAATACCTTTTATTTATGTACATTGAAATGTGTAAGCTCTTTTTAATTATAATACTTGACCATTCAAACATAGAATGAATACAAAATCATATCCCAATCTTTTTGGCCTGCAAAGCACGCAGTCAAATTCATTGCTATTAATCAACGCTGCCTCATATCAGAAACTTCTGTCATTGACTTGAACATTGCCCAAATTGTGTCTCTCTAGTTGTAATCCATTCATTGAAAATAACATCAAAAAGACATTTCTCGTCTGATGACATTTTGTCCTATTTATGACAACCTTTAGAGAGAGAAAGCTATTTCAGTCACTATTTGAAATAAATAAATCACTCTCTTTTATATAATTGACTGTTTTATTAAAACCGTTCTTAATTTATATATTTAGCAGTGAATAAAAAATGGATTGTTATAAAATTTAGCTTTAATATGCGACTCAAGACCATCAAGTGCCCGACCACAGCTGTTGCTCTTAAAAGTTACCTCTTATTATACAAGTCATCGATCATACATATGACTATTAAAATGGTGTAAATAAACTAAAGGAGAACCCAAGATGGGTCAAACCCCACCACTTACTCCCTGCCTCTTCCTCTGTTTTTTGATTGCTAATATATTCTGTGCTGCAACTCACTCTGCTACTAATTTATTTACAGTATTTTCCTTTTTCTATTTTTGAGGTAACATTGTCCCTGAAATAAAATATCACATAATAGCGCAACTTAAGATAGGTCAGTATACCAAGTAGGGCATACATGAGGCGATTTATCTGAAGTGTAAAATAAGTACTTTATTATTATCACATGGTTTATAATTTATACCAAATATTGAAATGTGTTTTCTTATTTCATATAACCAAAGCAATGCAAGCAGAGGAAAATCTTTATGTTGAATATATAGTAGTGCTATATAGGTATTTGATTGTATTTGCTACATATAAGTAGCCATAATTTCTCAAAATTGTGTGAACTCACTCAACTTTATTAAAGTTTCAAAATTTACTCATAACTTTCAAGATGGGTTTGACAGAATTGGTAATAAACCCTATTATTGTTGAAAAGAAAAGTAAATTTTCAGAAAATCATGGGTTATTTCTGCTTTATTTCTAATTTTTATTTTTATATATATGTTTACTTTTATTCAATTACAATTTTATTATAAAAATGTGTAAATAAAAATAGTCAGATCCTATTTTTTTAAACTGAAAGTCAAATATATATTCCTTTTATATCACAATTTTTGTTTGTATAAATCTCAAATTTTAATCTTAGTTAATATAAAAAGTGCATGAACTTAACTGAATGTGTATGTATCAACATACTTAATGGTATAAATTCATTTTTATCTTTTAAATATTATTTACATGTTTATTGTGGTGCTATAAAATTACTACTGAGAAGTTTAGGGGTTGTGTGATTGTAGAATTAAGCTAGGAAAAACCACTAATTGCCAACATACTGGCACCATGGTACTGACTAATATATAAAAGTGAAAGATTTTAAGTTAATTTGGAATCTGCTTAGTGGTTGAATTTAGGTTTAATTAGTTATAATTCCTAAGGACAACCACACACGACAAAGTTGTTAGACAATTTCATAGTACAGTCAGAAGGATCGACAATTTGTCAGACATCTGAGGCCGGGAAATAGCGGCCGCACATCCATCCGATTGTTGACAGTGGTCGCGGTTGTATTTGGATATGTGCCATATAAGTTTGTGTTAGTTGTTACCAGTGGTGTATTCTGAGAAAATTATTTGGTATGCTGTACTCTAAAAGTTGCAGGAGAAATTTGGGGGCCGAGGACCCTCAACCACCATTGTCTAAGAATGTTATAGAATTATTTTAAGGGATATATTTGAAGATGTGTGCCTATAGAACAGTGGTTCTCGAACATTTATTACTAAGCCTTAACCATATGCTATCTTAGGAAATGTTGAGGCCTCCCCCCCCCCCTTCCCCCCACACCACTCCCACATTCTCTCTTCTTTTATTTATTCATAACAATAATTACCATCCACTCAAAATGTAATAAAAGTAACTCCATGGTGTCAGCCCGCATTCAGGCTATACCTAACGAGTGGCTACCTACCAAACTATTTGGCAAATTAGTGCCAGCTCCTATGGAGAGAGGGTGTCAATTGTCAGCACTACGATGCCTCCAGCCATTGAACTTGGCTTTCTATACCGGAGTCACTATTACTTTATTCGAGTAGATTCTTATTTATCCACACGAGGCTAAGCCTACCCGTTGCAGACCCACTGCTTCCCAGAAAATCTGGAAGCGCCGGGAATCAAACCCGGGACCTCAGGGTTCGTAGCCAGAAACTCTGACCTCTAGACCACATAGGCTATCCTCAAATTGTAATGATATCTACATGGTTAGAAATTTAAATACATATTAATGTCGGGGCTAGAAGTGATATGGACACATTTCTGGATGCATAAGAGAGACATATATTCAATTAGCCTACTGTAATTAAATGCACACAGCAGTACTCAAAGCAAACAATCATAATAATAGTAAAATGAAGGGTGACCTGGTGGTCTAGGGGTAAGGTGTCAGACTTCTGTGCTGGCAGCCGGGGTTCAATCCTCGGTCACGGCACAGATTTATCTGATTTCCAAACCCTTCCTACACCTCTGACAAGACATCTTGTGAATGTGTGGAATGCCAGGCCGCCACCGTGGTTTGGATTCCACGTTAAACTGTAGGTCCTTCATTTCATCTCACAATCACCCTACCATTACACATTAGCGTAAGTGCGTATAACCCGAACGGGTAGTAAGACGCGGTGCTAATAATAATAATAGTAAAATGAAGTGATACATCAATCAAGTGTCCATCAGATCTTGGTGAGAGGGAATCAGGTGGGTTGTCCAACTCACATTGTAATTAAAACAATTTCTTAAAGCTAAATTATTTCACACAATGCTGCTTGGAAGCAAATTAGTCTCCCAACTTGAGAATTTACGCTCCAGAAGCTATTTAGATTGTAAACACTGACTAGCATAGGGAATATTATCTCCTATTAATATCACTACATCATTGGTTTATTGTTAAGATGTTTATACATATCTTTTGCTGTAAGCAGTGGTCACCAAAGGGGGAGAGGGTTTTACGGGGTATTAGACCCCCCACCCCCTCCTTTCCATAACACCACACATAATATTAATAGAAATTTAAATAATATGAAGTGTAACTAAAATATTTAACATTTAAGATGTGTAGAATGTATAGGCTACATTTTAAGACCAGGCTTCAGACTTAAGCCCAATATTCAAAAGGTTTACAGTTACACACCAAATTAACAATTGAAAAAAACCCATAAATAATAGCTTCTATATCATTTGCATTATTTAAATTTCTTAATTAATATAAAATTAATCCAAATTATTTCTAAAAGCCTTTAATATTCATAAATATAATTGGCCTTAGGGAGTCAGGGGCTGTATTATCCCAAACCTGCTCTCTCCATCAAAATTTCATTCTTGCTACAGCCTTGATTGAATGCCTCCCCCCAAAGTAAATGGCTGGGTGCGCCACTGATTAAGTATATTTTATGAAAATATATTTTATTTTACCTTTTCCTTCTAAATCATCTTGAAATGGTGAAACTACACTTCTGACTTTTGGGATTCTTTGAAATACAGTTATATAAAATCTCAATGACTAATAAGTCGTTCGAACGGGTTGTAAGACGCAGTGCTAAATAATAATAAATAAGTCGTTAGTGTAAAATAAAAACTAAATGAACACTATTAAAACTCCACGAATACTTTCTACTAAAAATAAGAATTATCGAAGTGTCAACTACGGTTAAAGTTGCCTCATCAACCCCTCTCCCCCACACCCTCCCACTCCTTCAATCCTTCAGTGCTGAAATGCTTAAATTTGAAAGAGTAGTTAAATGTGTTTGCCAAATACATGATAATACATGTGACTAGAATGCCTAAACATAACTCAAATGTATTTAATTAGTGTATAACTTAAAGCTCGTTCCATAAACTATTATTTTACCATTAATTTTTTATATATTTTATGTAATTTTACTTAAACTATACTAATTAGCTTAATAAATAGATATTGTTACCTTGACTCTTTTTTCAATAGTTGGCAAAATGCTTTGCTTGCTATATATGAACAGCATGATCTGGGGTGTAAAACCCGAACTAATTGGCCACTTACTTTTGCTGAGCGGAAAGGAATTTGTTGCAACCGCCTAGACATTGGGCAAGGTCATTAGAGCCTCCCTAGTTTGCCTTGCTGTTTTCAAGCAGCAGGCCCTGGGTTTCCTATTGTTTTGAGTAGAGCCTTTTGGAAGAATTATTTAAAACACAGTATTCTTGAAATATGAACCAATATTAGTTTTAAAATTAATAATTTATTACATGTATATTTACTAACAATTTAAACATTAGTAATTACACAGTTGGCACAAACATTGAATTAAAAAAACAACTAATCCATATCATTATGGGCATGTGGCACAGAACTAGCATACCAAGAGAATACTGAATATGCCACTGGTTGTTACTAACTCATCACAAATTAATCTCTATTGAGCAATAGCTTTGGATTTTGGAAATAAATAAAGAAAATGCACGTGAGTATCCAGGGCTCTCAACACAGACAGTTTGCACACCATGAGAGGCTGAACGCATACCTTCCACGAAAATTGGTCTGATTTATTTGTAGTTTATGTGTGGATCCACAAGCTTGAATACAGAATTCCCAGTTCACCACCAACAAACACATACAATCAGATCTATGTGAAGTCATTTTAAAAATTGAAACATGTCATATCTTGTTCTTAGGTCTGTCTTTTTAGTATGTTGTGTGTGGAGCCCCATTTTAATCCATATTTAACATTTCGACCGTTCAAACTGTTTTCCACCGACTGTTTGTCCTGTGTGGTCACACTAAAAGTTATTGATTTAGAGCACTTTTGTCCTTTTGATAGTCTAAGTTTGTTAACTTGTAACATGTAATAAAATTTGTCATTAATGAAATGAAAATTTGCACATTTTCTGCTATTCGCTGATGTGTATTTATTTTTCTATTAACGTGTATTGGCAACACATGATTATCTAAAAATCTTGATAAAGAAGATAAATTATAGGGAACTATAGGTACCAGCATTTACCACTTTACCAAGTTGGAAACTCCCTGAATAAACACTCCTAATGTGACAAGTTTGAACCCGATTCAGGTTGAGTGAAACTATTATGGTATGTACTTTTTACAGTTCAAATTTATACCCAAGAGAAAATGTTTGAAATCAGGTCAAGAGTTATTACATTTGTCAAAGCTACATCTTAATATATTCTATAGACCTATAATGTTAGTTTTGTTATATTTTGGCAAATAATAGTGACAGTTTAATGTGCAATAAAGCTTGGCCACAACCTAGCGTTTATTAAGATGATGTCTGTTGTGTAGATTTGAATGGAAAAATGTTTTATATATGCTAACATATTTTCTGTCTGGAAGCACTGTATGTAGGCTATTCAAAATAAAATGTTTAGCAGTGTTTCTGAAGTTGTTTTTTATATCATACTACATAAATCAGCATACTCAGGTCAACTAACCCCTCATTAAACCTGCACTGCTTTTTATTTTGTATATTGGAAATCTCGTTGACTCTTGGCCCTAAATATCCAAAGCAGGGTGTCTACTGGGTCACAAAAGTCACCAAAAGGCTATTAATTACAACAAAAAAACACGGAAGTTCCTAAAAATTCACGATTTTTTAATATTTTTGTCTTCAAGCACCATTACATCACATGTCCATTACATTGAGTTTTTGGAACAAATACATTGCAGGTCCATCACATCGTGTTTCTCCCGCCTCTCTACACACAGAAAACCCTACTCTGATGCACAACTAATAGGAATAAAGGGGCATATATATACAATTACATCGCATGTCCATCACATTGCGTTTTGGGAACAAATACATTGCAGGTCCATCACGTTGTGTTTCTCCCGCCTCTATACACAATTTATGTTAGGCCAACATTAAATATTCCGTTTTGGAAAATTTTCTGAAAAAATAGGGAAACTTTTCTGTCTCACATCTCTACTACAGCCAATAGGAATATAGGATCAACTGATTCCCTTTGGGAGAGGGAAAGTTTCTAGCTTGCCAGAAATCTAATGTCCTCAAACAAACTTGGAGACTTGAATTTGTAAATTCAAATTGCTGTGGTGCAGCGAAAAGCAAAGATGAAATAATAAAATAAGAATATAATCTTCAAATTAAAAATATACACTTTTTATCTAGACAATTTTTTCTAGAGAAGTAAGAAACAAAATTATGGTGTATTTATTTTAGGAGTGTTGTAGATGTAGTTGCCTAGGTATCTTGGCTTATTGTTTTTGTAAATTGTTATTGTAAATTGTTTCTTGTGAAAATTTGATTGCCAAAAGTGACAGAAACTTAGTATAGTAATGGTTTTTAAATTATATCATCATTTGGTGAATGGATACCTGAGAGTGGATATGCTAACTTTTACCCTGTTTGGAACAGATGAATACCTACTTTTTAAATCTAACTACTTAACTTCAAGATGAGAGTCGGGTACACTATCCTTGTAATCAACTTTGCCAACAAGGGGAGTCAGGCACATAATTCTTTCAACCAAACCTACCTTCATAGTGAGAGTGAAGCCTCCCTCATTTATTATGTAACAAGTTGGACCCAACATGTTGGGAGACAAGACATGTGGAAAAGTAAGCTGTGTTTATTCTTGCCAACTTGTTGGACAAACATCCTGGGTCCTCCGCCTTTTTTAAATCAGTCTACACATTTCGATCCATGGATAGCGAGTTATTACTTAACGTTTCTTCATTTATTGTGTGTGACAGGAAGTGTACTCTTGCAGACAAAACCAAAACGTAAGAACCGGTAGGGCGTTCAAAGTTTTTTTTTTTTTTTTTTTTGCTGTTAAACATTGAACTGAAGATGTGTACATCGAATAATGAATTACCTACATTTTTAAAGTGGAGAGATAGCTTTTAACAGATGTAACCTCACAAAGAACATAATACTTTTGATATAAATCAATTAGTTTAACTGTATTAGCCTTGTTCTATTCCATGATCACAAATTATGCAAGCCCTGAATTTATAAGCCTAACTAATCTGAAAATAAAACTCATGCTTCACCATGGTCGGAGATTCATTCAACTCGATAGCTCATGCACAGAACACCCAAATCGCCAACATGTTGGGTTGGTCGTTATTATAATCTCCAACAAATGATCCAACACAACTTGTTGGCTCTGACCGGCTCTCCCAACACCAATATGTTGGCCAACATCCCCAACAAGTTGGGAGTGTGTTTATATTGTAACACAACTTATTGGGATCGTGTTGGCCAACATGTTGAGTTACAATATAAACGAGGCTTTAGAGTGGAGAGTCAGGCACAATATTTTTATAACTAGCCTTATCTACAAAGTGAAGTTAGTTGAGAGTCAGGTACACCATCCTTGCAAAAAGTAGTCTATAGTTGTTATGTTAGAGTAGGGCTAGCTGTGTGTAGAGAGGTGGGAGAAACATAATGTGATGGACCTGCAATGTAGTTGTTCCCAAAACAAAATGTAATGGACATGCTATGTATTTGTAATGTGATGTAATTGTATACATACGCCCCTTCAATCCTATTGGTTGTACGTCAGAGTACGATTAGCTGTATATAAAGAGGTGGGGGAATTACGTGATGGACCTGCAATGTATTTATTCCCAAAACCCTATGTAATTGTGTACACCTGCATTATATAGTGTTCGACCTAGTGGTCAAAAGTCAGTAATTTTTGTTTCTTCAACTTAATAGACACCCTGAAAAGGTATTCAAATAAGTTATAATAACAAGAAATCTCTTGCTTTACGATAAGTGAATCGGCTAATAATTTTGAATGGTGATTAAATAATAAAGCATTTTAATCGTGAGGGAGGGAAAATTTAAATAAATACCATCTACTATTACAATTTGGTATTCAGTAAGTAACTAGCTAAAATTATATATTCAACAATAGGCCTAATTATGCATACACAGTTCCAATCTCTTTATTTTAAATTAATAATCTGGTAGCTGTTCAGAAAACTACTTATAATTTCAAATAATTGTAGATCTAAGCTCCCATAGCTGAGTTATTTAGATAGTTGGTTGACATTTACAGCCTTGTTTACATGTGAGCTACTGGCCTATTGGAAGGTTTGTTGACTCTTACTCTCATTTATCCATAACTAAAATATGGTTTTGAAGTGCCGACTTAGTATCATTTATTTCTAGCAAATAACTGTATATTTAAATGTAGCTTGAAATCCATTGAATATGAAAATTATACTCGTTTAAATCTAAGCATTAGGAGTGATTCAGTTTTGAAATTGCGTGTTACAAAACCAAGACTCAGTTTACAGTTTTAGATATACAAAAGTGAGCAATTGCTCATATCTAATGGATAAAGTGAGCATTGCTCAGTTTAACGTTTTAGGTATTGAAAAGTAGGCAATTGCTCACTTTTGAATATTTTTTAGAATAAAGTGAGTAATTACTCACTTTTGCATTTTTATTAATTATTCAACTTATGTGAGCATCCGCTTTTTACAATAATAACATTTTTCTAAGTAAGCAAATAATCAGCACCTCACTTGATAAGTAAAAATTATGATAAAGTGAGTTGTTGCTCACTTTAGCAAATTTGTTATGAAGGAAGTGAATATGTGCTCACTTTAATAAGAAAATATTCAAAAGTGAGCCAATGCTCACTTTTGCATATTTAAATGGGGAAATTGAGCAATTGATCAATTTCGCATATTTAAATGGCTAAAGTGAGCAAGTGAGTATTCGCTCACTTTTGCATATCTAAATGGATTAAGTGAGCAAGTGAGTATAGTCTCTAACATAAATACTCGTACCCATCAACACCAGGTCAACCACGAAAAATATACCTAATGATAAGTTGTTTCACATATCTATATAGTTGACCGTGAAAATATGATTAAAATTTGAAATTTCTGCTTTTGTAAGGTAGGCCTATTCTTAAAAGTCATTTTCATGGGAAAATGAGAACTGCCTATTTGATATGTTGAACAATGGTTACATAAAAAAAAAAAATTATTTTGTTAGAGGGATTTTAATTATATCAATTTACTCATTCCTGCCGTTAAATTCAGAGTTGGACCTAATTCCAAAAACACCATGGTTTTGTTGTTGGAGGGGGGGGGTACCTTATTACCATGGGTTTAGTCATTAATATCATCATCTCTAGTCCAATATTTTTGACAAACAAATTACTTCTCTCTCCGAGGGTCAGGGACTCTATTTGGATTTGAATTAATCTATTAATAAATTGATATCGCCCATCTTTTAGTGTAAAACGCTCAGTGATCTACACCATATATAGATGGATGGACATCTTTCTCTGAAATTTCGGAGCTGTTGTTTGCATATACCCATTTGAAAGACAAAAACATTGGGTATTTCTTTATTTTACACAAATAAAAAGGTAGAAACTTTTGGACATAATAATTTATATTTTATACAGGTTTATAATATATATTAAGGTATATTATTTTTAATGTTATATAGTTAGCTACCTTCGTGCGAAACAGTAAAGATGCTGAGCTCTACACGATCCAGTGTTGCGACCGGTTTGAATTAACTGCAATGGTTAAATGATTCAAAAGTCCTACTTTCTTGATGGAATTATTATTATTATCCTAAATGATATGGTTAGTGGTATCTGTGCGGTCTATAATTTCTACATTCACTGTATTTCAAACTGCTCCGAATCATATTTTCAATTTCTAAGGCACATCAAGTTAACTCTGTTTACAATTTTTATTATTGTAATTATATGAGATAGGGATACATCAATCAAAATTATTCCCAAAGTTGGGAAAGGTATTGAACAGTCTTTGAAAATCCAAGTTTTCCACAACAAACCATTTTAAATCTAAATAGCTGTTTATACTGATTAAAGAAGACGATTAACCATTATTATTTCCTCACCACATTGTTCAATTATTTTAATACGTACGCATTTATTTTAATGGCGTTAATAGAGTAGTAGTGAGGAATGCAGGGAGTAAGAATGGCAAAATGTAGAGGAAATATATTCAAATTAACTTAAAAGAAGTGTGAATAACCATCAGTACACTCGGTTGGGATTTTAAACCTGACCTCAAAATCACCATCAGACTAAAGGAATGAAAATCAAAACGCATGCACACCGATTTGGATATTCGCCATTAAATTCGATCCATAGGCATAGGGAGAGGGTGGGTTTATGGTATTCAAAGTCCCCCTCCCTCCCTCCAACAGCCTAAACTGTTCCCGAAGTTTTTAATGCGTATAGTAATAGTGTTAAAGAAGTCAATATGTGCATCTATTTATTTCAATTTTATTTTGCAATTTGATCTGCAGAAAGAAAATGTTCTTGGATCCCCTTGTATTCCATCTAAAAAATGTGCTTTTCCTGTAGATTATAGAGAATTAAAACATTTGAGTTTTTAGCTATGATGGACATAGTAGTTTACTTTGGATCTCTTTTAAAAGATTAAAATTGTTTCTTTTACAAGCAATCCATCGGAAATTTCACCAAACTCTTGAAAGTTTGGTCACAAAGAATGTACTATGCATAAAGATATTAAATAATTAATTTCTCACCATACAGCAATTGCGACGTGGATTGGACATTCCTGGTATAAGGCTTCTCACTCATAGTAGACTGGACTGCCGATAACGGGGAGAGTGGGATTTGAAACCTAGTCTAAGCCGAGGGTATTTATTAAACAGTTTTTCTACCTCCCTCCAAGCAAATACAGGTATACTTCCTATAACTTCAACATTTCTCATTCCTAACAAGATATCATAGTTAGTTCATTACATACAGCCCAGAACGGGTAGTGATACGGGATGACATAATACAATTCAGAAAATTTTAATGTAATAATGTCCTAAGATTTTAAAATTTAAACCCTCGCCAAAATAAAATCCTCTCTACACTCATAACTCAATCTAAGATAAATTAGGTAATATAGGAATAAATTAGTAAGGAGGGAAATCCATGATCACCACCCTTTAACTCATGTCCACAATTATTTTCAGGCAGTTTTATAATGAAAATTAAGTTGTGTCCAATGCAAACAGTTTTAGTGGAAAATTCATCTTTTCATCTATGCAAATTTAAAAATTCGCGAAGGTAGAAAACATATCAAAATCCCCCCCCCCCCCCAGCCCCTCATCAAAATGTAGGAACTCACTCCCCAATACCACTAATCAAAACGATCTAGTGGTATGTACTCCACTAAAGGAGAATATATTCGTTTTCTAATCTTCAACGAACACTACTAATTATTCTTCCAGAAGTTTGGGACTTAAAAAAAAAAATAATAATAATGTAGATAAAATAGCTTTCAAAATTTCACTACATTTTGAAATGTTGGGTGAGAATAAATCCTTCAAAACTGCCCCTTTGTTAAAACCAAATTATACTTGAGTCAGACAAGTCAATGATACTTGCCCTTATTTTAATAACGTTTTTAAACCGATATTGACGGAAAAAGATTAATACAATTTACTAATTTAATATAATTATTGATATTTATATGTCAAACTACCTACCACTTTGCCAATATATTCTGTAAATAGTTGATATTTTGCATTTAGAAGGTTTGAGTTGCGTGGTTAGTATGCAACACCACGCCACTCTATAGCAACACTCTTGTTCTTCGCACGTGCGCTTGTGTTATTTTTATGGGAGTGTCCAGTAGTAGTATCATAAGTTATCTGGTTGGATGTTTGTGGACTAATGCAAAGAATGAAGTAGTATCGAAAGAGGCAACGATGACATTATTTAAAATTTTGTTAACGCCAACATAGTTTTATGGATGTGAAGTGTGGGCAGGAGCAACACAAGAGCAAGAAGAATGCGGGTGAAATGAGATATATAAGAAATATATTTGAAAGAACTCGTATGGACACAATCAGTGATGGAGGAGTGTGGTTTAAAATTGAATCCAATAGATCAATGTGAAAAAAAACTGTTACGTTGGTTTGGGAATGTTGAGAGGATGAGAGTGGATTGAATGACGAAGCAAATATATGAAGGAAGAGTGTATGTGGATCACAACTCTATAAATTTATTTATTTTATATTATAACGCTTAAAATTAAAATTTTCTTTGTTACTAGATATTATACTTTCAAGTTTTCTTACGACCGATTATGCTATCTGTAGCTGTGTTATTGATGTATATTATCAACCCATCTAAAGTACGCTTGTAAAATAGTATATCTTTATATATTTTGGCCACATAAAAATATTCTAATTTATCAAACGCAGGTCCTGTGGAAATGGGATTTTATTTGGAAGTGACGTAACTAACAATATGAAGAAAGAGAGACTAAAATGTTAGTACAATCGTCTTTACCTATTATATCTTTTATTAGCTCTAGCTGAGGTTTAGTAATAATATGCTAATCATTGATTTTTGTTCACATGGCCCACAGATTTATGATGAAACACTAAACAATACATATTTATCAGCACTTCTTTTATTTTAATACTTAGATAGAAATTAAGTCTATTTTAAATAATTTGAGAGCCCATGTTACATAAAACATTGTCTTAAATATCGATGTTAAAAGTAAATAACAACCATTTTTAGAAAGGTCCAGTGCCCAACCGGGACAACCACAATATTTCTCATTAGAATTCTATAATTTAAAAAAATATTGACTCTATTGTTTAAATTTTTGTATATTATAAACAGGCAGTTATACGAAAACAATACTAAACTAAATATATTAAACCTCCAAATGGTAGTTTATTAAATATAATTATATGCAATATTTTGTAAATATATATTTATTAATATTCTATTCCCCATCGAACACTTTGACAACTCTTTTGTGACGAGCTTCTTCTTGTGGCTAGTATGGGTACCCATGGAGTAGTATTGGAGGGGGTAACTTTCCGGAGCTAATACCAACTATAAAAGTTTTTATTGTGTGGTGAGTCTCAAAGCGGCAATGGAATTAAATAAATAATATTGTATTTGTGCAAGAAGGGTTTATTTTGAGTTTTATCAATTTGGGAGTTGTTTATAAACTTAAATAGTATATAAACCTTTGGTCTGATATATTTTTTTAACCATCCAATAAAAAGTCCACCCTGACCCTACACCCCCGTTTATTGCAACGTAATTTAAGCTATACCTCAAACGAGATGTTTCACATCCCTTATAGTTTTGCTTTTTAATACAGTTCTTAGACCTACACAAAAGTGGTATCTTGATCAGTTCGTAAACATTATAATTGTTTATCGCATTGTCAAAGGCGAAGTGGTAGTAAAAGGATATTTTATTATATATCTACCTATAAAGTTGAACCTTTTAAAAAAAATATGTTCACAGTTGGCTATGTTGATTAGTTCATGGGCGACATGGTGTGACGCCATGTTATTATGGTAGAAATATATTTGAGTAGTGTATAGTGATTAATGTTTTGCATCTAAGTAATAATATCCGTTTATTAATTTAATACTTATTAGTAAATTATCCAAGGTAAATATGTAATTTTCTTTACCTTTTCATAATTTTTTTATGTCTATGATGGCTAGTATATCCTGTTGAAATAAGTAGGCTATATTGATGTTTTTGTTTTAAGCTTACATGAACACATATTTTAATCTGGATTAGTATAACTTTAAAATAAACAACATATAATTTCAATATTTAAAAACTCACTATTACCTCTATATTTATATAAGCTTGGTTGGCTGCAAAGAATTCATGCTTTTGTTACGTTTTAGGCCTAACCATGATGTGTGTTTCTATGTAGGCTATTTTATTTCACAAACCATTAATTGTGGCCCAAATTGAAATCCCTGTTGTTCTTATGAATAGATTCAAATATGGGTTTTTTAGATGTTTTTTTTCAATTATATTTGCTTATAAAACCATTGGCCAAACTTAGGGTTGGAAACTGTCAAGATTTTACATAATTATTTGTCCAAACTAACTCATATATTTAAAATTAGAAATTATACCATCTTAAATAAATACTTATAAACAACCTCAAATTACAATATTCCATAACGCCTACATTACCATACAATAAATATTTGGAGTCTATGGCGAGACAATTTTTGCTACTAGCTAACCAAAATCACTGTGATGATTGGTTTTATTTTAACCTATTCTCGAAGGTTTCTTAAGTTTGGTTTATTTAAACTAATTATATTGTACGCTAGTAGATAATGACAACATTTTTGTAGCCTTTAACAAGCAATACCCTTAATAGGTAAGAATGGGCATGTAGGGCCTACACCCCAAATTTTGAAAAAGTTCAAAAATAACCCAAAACATTTCCAAGCTACATTATTAATCATAAGAAACACATACCTATAAGTATTAACCATCCTAACTTAATTAAATTGTCAATTGCTTGAGAAATTGAAGGTTAGATCTGTTAGTTTGGGTTAGTTTGTAATTAGTATAAGGTGTTAGAATGCCTTATGACTGGTCCATTCCTTTTGTCAGTGAGCAGGTGTTAGAATGCTTTACAACAGGTCAATTCCTTTTGTCAGTGAACTTAGACCGCCAATGTGCCCTGCCCAGTCTTCTTCCTTCATCTCTCAGAATTTCTTCTTTCCTTCAAGTAATCCAATATTTGAATCCTCCCAGCTTCCTTTTTCTCTTTCACTTAACCTTTCCTTCTATGATGTCGTGCAGAAGACAGTTCTCCTAAGGATGTGTCAGCCTGTTGTTTTTGCCTAGCAATGCTATATAATCTGTGTATTTTACTATGTTGATGACACATCCTATCCTGAAATTAACACTTCATCCATCATTTGAATATATAAATAAATTATATTATAAAATCAAACATATTTTAGTGTAATATAGTTTTTTATTATGCCCCTACTATAAATCTTAATACTATCCTGTTGAGTAAGTGAGTTAAACTAGATTTTTATTTTTTATTAATACTCATGTGCTAGAGATAAGGAAGGTTGAATGTAGAGAAAGTGCACCTGCATTTGTGTGGAGGGAGAGTGGTAAACCACCCTCACTGCAACAGAGCTGGATTGAATGACATTGAAGTGAGTCCTGTTATCATTATTTAATAGTATAAACCAATAATTGTAATTTTTATATATCAATTGTGATAATGTGTTTATGATTAGTTTTAATAAGACCTAGTGTGTGTTCTAAATCTTTTGATAGCTTATGTTGAGGCTGGTGAACAGCATTTATTTTCACAAATGAGTCAGCAAAATATTTCTTTTTTACATGATTAAGATTTATAATTTTTATAATATTAAAAAAATACAGTACCACAAACAAATTTAATTTAATAGGTTCTTAAGTAGGCCCACTCTTTCATTATATACACTCACTTTACCTTAAAGGGTAGTCTTAACTTAACTGATTTTATAAAGGATTTCTGCCAATGGACTGGGGCGACTGCGATCCACTCCCACGCCCATAAAGGGGCACACCTGGTGTCCATGATGTGAAACGTTCATCCTGCCTGAGTTTCCCTTAATTCAACACAGACGTACCCTCAGTTGTTCACGCTACCAACTCCTGTTGGTCGATTATCCAGACTGCATTGAGTATCTTAGGAACTTCCCATCTCTACCCCTTCTATATCTTTCCTCCAGGGTCGGTAGGAATTGACTCTCCATATGTGATTGCCAGCATTTCTGAGAAAGTGATACATTTAGCCTTAGGTATTGCTAAGGTTTACCAAGGTGTTGCCCAGCAGGGACCTCTTAGAATTAACTCAACTTATTTAACCTGTTTTAGCATGCTAGTTTAGTATCCTTCAGAATAAACAAATTGTGGTTTTTGTCCAAAGGAATTGAAAATGAAGAACTAAAATTAAAATATTCCTTTTAGACGAATAGCTTTTACTTACCATTATATTTAAAAAAAAATTACACATGATCCCTTGATGAAACTTTCCCCAAATGGTGCTAAAATATCTGTTATGTGCTTTTTTTTTTAATTAGATTTTTGAGAAATTCACAGTAAAAAAATTTATGACATGACCTTTAAATTAAAAAAAAGTCTCAAACTAGTGATGTTAGGTATAGTATGAAAGCTAAAACAAGCGACAAAAACTCATTTCTAACTTGAATAATCATTTATTTTGTGATTGCATGTCAATACAAAATTGCATTTTTTTAAATTAAAAAATACCTACTCCAGATAAAAATTTAAAAGTTTTAAATTTTTACTATCTATGGGGGTAGGCCTACATTAGATAAACCAAATTTGGAAAGATTCAAAAGTGTAAAAATGTTGAATCCTTTAACACGAAATGACCAAAATCAACTCTACCTTTTTTAATTTGTTGCTGATCTTTAAGGTATTTTTTTTATTTGGTCCACCCCTAAATAATGGGAAATTTATTGATTGAGAAAAATGTTACCAAGTGACACAGCTCTCTAATAGTTTTATAATCCTTTCTTTACGAACACACAAAGCATTGGTTTTAGCCGAGTATATAAATTCAACAGGGTCCAAGTCAGGGATCTCCAAGTTCATTTAGTGTGAGAGCTATTTTCCAAATGTCAAATTGTTTCTTAATCTGCCCAGATGAAATTTGCCATACCACGTTTTAGTTTTTATTGTAACTTTTAGAAAGCTTCCATCATTAAATCTTTGTTCACTCGGTGATGGATTTTGTGTCTAATTTCATGGTTGTAGCAGGAATAATGTTTATATGGCCCTAGGTAATTTCATGCTAAAAGGATCTTTTTAATGCCAGAAAATACCAGGTTTATTCATTTTTCAAACAAAATTTTAGTTAAAAATATTATTTTAATAAACTTTGTGCGTAATGTACAGAGAAGAGTTGTATTCATTTTCATCACCCAGTTTTAAAATGTGGGTGTGTACCCTTCCATTCCAATTCACTTTAAGTCATTAAGATGTTCATCTGTGTGCCAACTTTTGTATTTTGTTTTGTATCACCGTTAGATGAAAATTATGTTACAAAGTTTAGTAAAATAGAACACTTCACTTGTAGTGTATCATGAACCAGAACTGGATAGTTTTTCTTAGAGACAAGAGGCCTCACATATCCTAAACCTTAGGCAACACTTTTCAAAGATAAGTTACTTTTGAAAGAACAAAATAAATGTCACAGTTGAGCTACATATAATGTGACTGTAAGCAAGCTATACGGTAGCTTGCGGTCGACCATTTGGTGACCCCGGGTCTAAATAACAATTCTTCTTTCAGATGAATTTGTCCACTCAATGTTTTGTAACTACATGAAGATCGTTGTACATAAATAAATTGAGCACAATATTATCATGATTGGTCCAGTCCAAGAAACACAAAGTCAGGTAAAATTAGTTCATAAAATACATTTTTTAGAATCCTTTGATTGTTATTGCTCTACTTTTTATTCTTTCATAGGATGTGCGAAGCTTCCAAACTTCAAGTTGGTTTCCGAACAAATATCATCTTCAACTTTGCTTAGAGAAAAATTCTGGCTCTGAGAATTATGTGGCTTCGCCAATAAATATATTTTCAGCTAAAATACTCAATTTAGGGTCAATTTTGCCATTTTTAGCTGTTAAAAATTAATATGCATTTAAAAAAATCTGAAGTAGCCTAATTGGATTCTAAGTTGGGATAATAACAGGATTTATTATAATAATATAAAATATTACAAAAAATTGTAAAATAAAATATTTTCCAATTAATTTTAGGGCATAAAAATATATAAATAACAACAGTATAATAATTTTAAAAGTGTAAAACTACTAACAAAGGATATTAAAACATCAATCCAGTTTCAAGAATATTTCATGTTGGATTATTTGATTCAAATTTGCTTCAAATTAAAAAAGTAGACTTCACACACTCCTATTCTTTTCACTATCTGGTCATTCATTTCTAAACAGATGAGTAATCTGATTATTTGATAAGACCTACTATTAAAATCTACATTTCAGAATGTGGACGTCTCAGTTGCAAACCCAACAGCAGCAACAGCTACAACAGCAGCAACAACAGCAGCAAACTACGCTGCGCACTCTGGGCATGACATCGGCCATTACCCTGGCCGGACCCAAACCCATTGACTTCCAACGAACTGCCGAGCTGCAGGAAGTACTCAAACCATATAATGTATTCGAAACAGACGAGGAGCTCAATCATAGGTAGGCTTCTTTGTCTAGTTTTCTCAAACCTCTACTACCCCAGTTTCTCCCCACAAACACACTAAAAATACTCCCCCATTGTTTTTTACTTGTGTCAAATAAAATATTATAAATGGGCGGTCACTTTAACTTTTAAGTTGTGAAATAATTGCGGTCTTGGGGTAAAGTGCTCATTTCAGGACCCAATGTTTGTGGGTTCAAACCCAGCCGAAGTTGACGGATTTTTCTTGAGCAATACAAATCCGAAGCTTAACTTCCTTTGGAGGGGAAGTAAGGCTGTCGGTCCCATGTCAATTTTGGTATATAAAAGAACCTAGGAAGGTCTATGAAAATACCTTTCCCGGCAACTTTAGTAGACCCTTCTACTCTCACTCATAGAAATTCTTGTATGCTGATATATCACTCGGTTTAGAATGTGCACATTAAATACCTCAAATATTTTTTTTAAAAGAAAGCAGTTCAATATCAACAGTTCAAAAGTAGGGACATGCAAAATTTGCATTTGCGGTAAAACAAATTTTTACACAAATTCTGTTTTCACACGAATAACATGAATTCAAGCTTCTTTTTTTTTCTAAATAAACACCATATCTTAGTAATCTGGCAAATATCATGCAATATAATTTTCAACGTGGTAACACTGGTGATAACACTATACCAGGGCTGCTGTTTATATGAATAGTTGTTTTTACTTATTTTATGGGTATAAAATGTATCACAAGAAATATGAGTGTTTTCAGAATATTTGGCTTTTTTTATCTGAGCTTAGCTTTAAAAATAACGATTTCTACTTTTACACATTACGATACCTAAATTTCTATAGATAGATTCTTTGTTTACAGCCCTTAAAAGATTTCACACTAGGTCAAAGCAAGGACATTAATACCATAAATATGGACCTTGCTACAGGCGGTCATGTTTTGCAAAATTATATCTTCTTAATTTTTATTTCCTTCTGATTTGATAGTAATTTAATTTTCTATGACATGTTTTGGTATTATTATTGTTTGGGCTAAACCTAAGTTGATCGTTTATTTCGATATTGCTATTTGTAAGATTCGAAGGTAATGATATTGAGATATAGAGTTTGATATTACTAAGCGTGAAATGTTTTGTGCATATTTATATTTGATTTTTCTCTGAATATGTTAATAAATAGTTAAATACACAATATGATCGAAAAATGTAGACAGTGTTATCCTGGTTTTTTTAATGAATACTAATTCGACTCATATTTATGTAAAAAATAAATCACTTCAGCTTATAATATTATCACTTTTTGAAAAAAATAGCACCACTTTTACCTAAAAATAACCTCAACTTTTGCATGTGTCTATTCATACGGAAATATTAATATTTATATCAAAAAATCAAAATAAACTTTCATAGGAAATAAACAAAATTAATAGTATTTTGATCTAACAAATCCCAAAGTTAATCTCTCAAAACATTTTAAATTTAAAATTACTTAACTCAATTTAAATAATTTTGCCTGTTTGCTCTTCTTCAAGTCTACTTGTTGGGGTAATTCATTTTTTGTTGATTGGTTACATTTTATTCATTCTCATTAGTTTTTAAGTTTGAAAAATATAATATGTTTCTTAGTGTAAAAATTACTACTCACTTTTGATTTAAAGAATAAAGTTGAACTTAATTAAAATACTCTGGTTAATTACACGTCTTCAACTCTTTTTATATCTATTTGGGTTGGTCTTGTAGGCCCACATACATTACCTAGCAAATTGTCCCTTGCAGGATGGAGATCTTAAGTAAGCTCAACTCACTAGTAAAGGAGTGGATATGTGAGGCATCCATCAAACGCAATATGCCACCGAATGTAGCGGAGCAGGTTGGTGGGAAGATCTATACGTTTGGATCTTACCGGTTAGGAGTCCACCACAAAGGTGCAGATATTGATGCTTTATGTGTTGCGCCAAGGCACATTGACAGGTCCGACTATTTCACGTCTTTCTTTGAGCTCCTCAAACAGCAACCTGAAGTAACTGAGCTTAGGGTGAGTACCACTAATAACATTAAGTCATATATAGGCAGGTGGAATCATTTTAATGTACAGTAGAGCCCCGCTTTACAGTGTTTCACTTAAACAGCGTTTTTCAGTCATGTGCATGTTCACTATGTTCGGCACTTGTCGCAGTAAATGGCTTTATGACTACCATTTTATGGTGGTAATTAAGTATGTTTTTAGTAGCTATGGGCACTATTGAATGGTTCTAACTATCATATTGGGTGAGTGTTTGTTCCCTTTTATATGTCTTCTATCCACCTTTCCTGTACCTTCTTCTAAATATATATTACATACCACCTCATAAAGTGAAAAGGGGCTTTCTTTAAAGAGAGATGTTTAACTTTCATTTGATAGTTTTCTTTGATTGTTTTCAATCGCTTTCATTTGTTTTCATCCAACTACTTTTGTATTTTTGTAGGCCTAGCTCTGCATATTTTATATAGAATGTTGTAAACATATTATTAGGATTCTATATGCATTTGAAAGTTAAAAATGAAAATGTTCTTTACAGCAGGATCCTGGGACCTAACCCATTGTATGAGCGGGGCCTTACTGTATTCTTACTTTTAAGAGCCCATTTCTTGACCAATTAACCGGAAAATTAAAGCAGAACACATACGTTAAACTCTGGTTTTCTGCATTAATTACTTAAAAAAATAAGTGAAATTGGGATCTTTTTCATTTTAAAATAGGCCCTACTGTGATTATTTATCAATGTTCTTGTATTTTTATAAATATGGTAAAATAGTTACACTGGTATTAATTCCACTGTTGCTTTCAATTTGAATTCAGAAAACCACATCTCGATGCAATGTCTGAGTCGAGTTGTCATACCTTCTTATGTTGGGTGTTGCATGTGGGGTGAGGCGGACTCTTAAAATTGAGTACCATACATATAATTGGTTATCAGGGCACTGAGGATCCATGAGCTATAGCCCAGCACCTCTTGGTCATAGCGTATCATATTCTAATCCTATCTAACCTGCTTTCATGGTTTGACTCCTGGGTATGAGAGTCACTTGTTTGTTAAATTGCACGCTTGTTCACACTATTACAGGCTTTTTTTACATCCATTACTGTTTCCAGCCTTTGGTATGGGTCGATTTTTCATTCAAGTCATATATTTTCCACTACCGGCTGTTTAGGCCTTTCATAGTTTCATATGGTTTATAATATAACTCAAGACTAAGAAAGGCAAAACATTCATTCCTTGATTGTTAATTTATCATTGTGAAAGAGCTAACCCACATTCCACCAATGATAAATTTTCGGCCATGCCGGGAATCAAACCCATGACCCTTAGCTCAGTAGGCCGACACGCTACTGGGCTGCGCCAAGGTGTCAGACTTACAGGCATTTAAACACGATAATACTTTTAATATTTTGTTTATGAGGGGCTATACACATATTTTTGTTTTGTTTTGTTTAGGCTGTAGAGGAAGCGTTTGTTCCTGTAATTAAAATGAATTTTGATGATATTGAAATTGATATGTTATTTGCCAGATTGGCATTGAAAGAAATTCCAGACACTATGGTGAGTGTGTACTTTGTTCAATTATTGTTGATTCTAATTGTGCATGATGATGTAGACAAATTTCATTCTAATGACCACTATGAAAACAGTAACAATATAGTATTTATTAGTGTTTAATTCATCTTAAAGTTGAAGGTTTTTGATGTAAACATTGAATTTAAACTTCTAACTTAATAACACACTTCAAGTCATCAGGAAAATATATTACACATCACTAAACCACAGGGTGGAGCAAAACATCAATCAACAAAATTATATAGTCCAATTTTCATAGGAAGAACCTTATATTTCAGCTAGAAAATTTACTTTCATGTATTCATACATCTAGTCATGCCATCTGAAGTCATCACTTTTATTAGATATTATCAATATCTATAAAATAATATAAATAATATGGTAGCCTAAAATGTTATCAATGTTGGCCGCAAGAATAATGTTTGTATTCTCTTAAAATACCCTTTCTATGAAAGTTGGACTATATGTTGTAATGATACTGATTTGGACCCCTCTCATATATGTAAAAAGTCATGGATGAAGTGCATTTTTCTTTAAATTATTGTATATAAAATATCCTTTCAATACTTATCCATGTAGAATCACGCTCTTCTCAGAACTGATGGCAATATATTGCACCTTCAAAACAAAATCAACTCCGTAGTATTTACCAAAAAAGCAAGTGACGCTAGCTCCCTATACCCAATAGGAAGCTAGCCTTCACGACACCTGTTACCAGGACTCTTTCAATTAGTTGGTTTTGACACTGACGTCAAGGGGGTCCAAGGGGCAGGGGGTAGGTCATATATAAGCCGCTTGTGCGTATGAATACACAGTGCCAGTAGCATAAATCTAACAAAACAATTTATTAACAGTGCTACTAACTGAAATCCATAGAGTACACAGAAAATGTCACAGAGAAATAATCTGTAGTTCAACAAAAATTGCATAATTTTACATAATATCTTCATTCCGAAGATAAAATCACTTTAATAAATCATGTGCAACACACAAAGGTCTTATTTATTCAATTAAAATATCACATAATGATTCTGTATCATAATAATTGGCGCTCGATCACGGGACTATAAATACTAATCATCTCACAATACCGAAATACCATACCGCTTTAATTAGTGCTCGATCACGGGGCAATTATCAGCTAACTAAACTGTATTACTTCAATCGGAAACATAACGCATAACTCAATTATGTGAAACATAAAGAGAGTTAAAAATAATTGGGATTTTATTAAGAACACAGAAACCATGTCTGATATTCTGGGATTGTTAAATATTCTTTCTTTCGCACCGTGTCTTACTACCCATCTGGGTTATACATCTAAGTACTAATTACACTAATGGATTAGGGAAAACCACCCTCAGTGCACCCGAAGGGATGGAACCTTGATCTCCCTGTCTTCGGCAGTTTAGCCTAACACAAGAGTAGAGTGTTAGACTACGTGGCCACCGAAGCGGGTCATGTTAAATATTAATAGTAGTTGAAGATGAGAAAGTGACCAGGATAAAGATGAGGTTTGATGCATATGAGGAGTGGAATAGCAGGCAACGACTTGGACTCTCTAAGTGCTAAAACTTAACCCATTATTCCTGAACTGTTTGTAGATTGTATTACTCCTTTATATATTAAACTTTGTTTTTGATATATTTTATGTGTTTCTATATTATACTTAATCCATGTCATTAGGAACTCAAAAGTCCATCGTTGTGCATATAAAAGTACACCACCTATCACTCTATCTTGAGCTAGTTCCAGTCCGTCCATTATACCCCCTCTCTTTAAATATTATAATCATAACAAAATGGGTTTATCTTAGTTTGTAAATACAACATATGATGTATTATGTATTAATTTTGTTATAAAGGTTTTTTACTTATAACTAACTAGCTCACCAAACACGTTTGGAAACGAATGTTAGATGAATATCTCAACATGCATATGTGTGTTCTCATTATTCCATTATCATCAGTGGTTTACATATATTCTTGCATGTTGTGAATTTGTTGAGCCGGTGTTGAACCTGGTCTATTCTGTTGCAATCCAGGTCTACCAATTCTTAGTGTATTAGTGTTGCAGTAGCCACCTTTGTTCATGCGCAATACCTTCACAATTCACACATATTTTGTTTAGGCATCGTCTTATTTTGGTGTATTGAATTGTGTCTACCTATTGAATTTACAAATCATATCTTAACAAAAGAAAAAGACCTACATATTTAGATGAATAAAAAATTAATTTTCATAAGCTGTAAACTATCAATGCATTGGATGTTTATTTTATTAGTAAATTGTTTTCAGGACTTAAGGGACGATTGCCTTTTAAAAAATTTAGATCAAAAATGTGTGAGAAGTCTCAATGGCTGTAGAGTGACCGATGAAATTCTTCGCCTCGTTCCAAATATAGAAAATTTTCGTCTTGCCCTACGGACCATTAAACTATGGGCTAAAAGTAAGTAATAAAAGATTTTTACAAAGAATTTGATGTGCTTGAATATGATTTGAAACAGCCTTATAATTTTGTATGTATACTTATTAATGGAGTTTAATTCTTTATTTGTTAATTTTGTGTGATTAAAAAAAATTCAATAACTGGCTTCATTGTTTGTTGTCTTATAAATTTTTGGGGAGGGTCTGGGACAATTCAAATTATAAAGCTTGAGTCCAAGTTAACTAAATCGTCAAAAGAAAGCTCTATAATAGGGTTTACAATTTTTAGCTTGTTGTAAAAGTTTATTTCTGAGCTGCATTGTATAGCTGGTGATGTTGGATGTTAAGTGAACATTTGGGGTGGATTGTGGGAATTAGGTGCTGGAGAAACTAAGAGAGTAGTTGACAGACGGCCATTGGAATGTTGATCAGCAATCAAACCATTTGTCTTGGGAGAATAATAGGCATAGATAAAGAATATAGAGCAGTGGTCCCCAAATCAAGGTTCATGGCCCAAATTAGGGTTGCAACGATGTTCCTGAGGGTGACGAGAAGGTCTCAAGAAAAAATAAACGGGTCATAATCCCAATTTACACGTTATATAATCAAGTTTCTCTATTTGGTACACTTCTGTATCTTACACTTTATTTAAATGCTTGGAGATAAATTAAAACAGGCTTGTCTGGTTCGACAAAGTAAATAATTATTACCTCCACAGTTATCTATGGATTGAAACTACTTTTTCATGTATTGTTTCAGAACATGGGATCTACAGCAATGCTCTTGGCTATCTCGGTGGTGTATCCTGGGCCATGTTGGTGGCACGAACCTGCCAGTTATATCCCAATGCTGTGGCAGCGACACTTGTCCACAAATTCTTTCTTGTGTTCTCACAGTGGAAGTGGCCACAGCCTGTATTACTCAAACAACCAGAAAATGTCAATCTTGGTTTCCCTGTTTGGGATCCAAGGGTAAGTAAGCTCTAATTAAATAGTAATTAATAACAACACTTACTCTCGCAGATGACAGGGGATTGAGGTTCGAATCTTGGTCAGGTGTACCTAGGGTGGTTTTTACAAAATGGTATTCCATTTTCCCTCCACACAAATGTGGGTACACTTCCTACATAACCTCCCTAATCCCTAAAAACCTCTAGTGAAATTAGTACATAAGCATATAATCCGGACAGGTATTAAGACATGGTGCTAAAAAAGAAATTACATTTTAATGTTGTCAAACTATAATAGTGCTGAAATATACTTCTAAATACATTTATATAGATGGCATAAAAATATGTGTCATTCTTAAATACTAAAGCAATTTAAAAATAATCCATTTAGAAATTACTTGATTTAAAACACTTGTCTTAACACTAAATACTTTTATTCTAGATTTGGTTCCTAGAATTCAACTGCAATTCAGTTCAATATCACAAATCCCCCAGAACCCTTACCCCATTCAGAAATTTGTACCCTTCTTGTTCACCCATATCTATAATAAAATAGCGATTTTTTCATAAGAAACTTCTTCTTTAATGTAACTGTTTACTATGGCAGGTAAACGTGTCGGATCGCTATCATCTTATGCCGATAATAACACCGGCATACCCCCAGCAAAACTCCACGTTTAATGTGTCTATATCAACACGCACCATCATGCAAGAGGAATTTAAGAATGGACTTGTAATTACAGAGGACATCATGCAAGGGAAAGTCACCTGGGATAAATTATTTGAACCCCCCAACTTATTTAGCAAATACAAGTGAGTTACACATTTTTCCTGTTAAGTTTAAGACTGATTTCCATTTTAACAATTTGTAATATGGCTCTCCTTGTCACCCTATCTGTATAAGTAAATATATCTTTTATCTTTAAAGCTAGCCTCTGTTTATTTAACTACCTCTTATTTGTCTTTAACATATTAAGTACAGAAGAACCTCGTTTAACTGCACCTTCACTAACTAAGGTCTTTGTTAACCGAGCCTTTACTATTAGAGGTTCTGAGTTGTCTAGGGGTAAGGTGTCAGACTTCTGTAATGGGGTCCGGGGTTCAATCCTCAGTCCCAGCACAGATTTATTTGATTACCAAACCCTTCCTTCACCTCTGACAAGACTGTATTAATCACAACTTGTGAATGTGTGGAATGCCGGCCTCCACCGTGGTTCGGATTCCACGTTAAACTGTAGGTCCTCCATTTCATCTCACAATCACCCTACCATTACACATTAGCGTAAGTGTGTATAACTCGACCGGTAGTAAAACGCTGTGCTAAATAGTAATAATAATATAATAATAATGTTATCTGAGCCACCCAATTACCCCAAGATTATTGAGGTTTTACGGCATCACTCTTGAAGTACTTATGTGCATCATTGTTGAGCTTGCAGCTAAATAGGACTGGATTATTAATTGACCTTGCTCCTGCACTTGTAAGAAATGTTAATAGTTTGGAAAAGAATAAGATGCTGATGTTGAACCAATATTCTCTCATTTCTTTCATTAAACCAACTCTGATAAAGAATGTCAACTTGAATTGACCCCATTTTAACTGTTTGTAAATATTTTATACTTAGTCTTATAAAACAATCCTTGAACATTTTATATTTATGGGACCAAATCTGAATTTAGCAAATATACTTTACCTTTTACAAGTCATAATAAATTAAACAATTAAATTTTAAATGTACAGTACTCCTCTATAAGGAAAACCTCTTTTAGCTTTATAAGGTAAAAATATGGCAATGCCATAGTAATCAAAACATTTATTATGATTCAATTTAATGTTCCTAAGAAAATTTAAAAAAAAAAACGCATTCTCGAAAATATGTTAGTGTGTGGAGATTTAGCAATATTAAAAAATAAAATAATAACCTAATCAATTTCTGTTCACCGAGAGTGCAGCTGCTCACTTGGTGCTGGCCTCTTACCAGAAAACAAAATTAGAGCATCAATGAATTTTAAGATGTACCAAATCCAGACAGATATACATTTCTATATCTTCTTTTATCTAAGCCTCATACTTTCTTCTTTCATCAAAACCAGTTTACGACTCACCATTTCAATGATCTGCTGCACAATACCCTCTTTTTGTTAAGTTAACCTCCCCCACCCCTAAACCCACAAACACATCCCAACAAGCAGAGAGAAGAGGAAACCATTAGTCATTCATCACCACACAAATAATGCCATTCAAAGAAGGAACCTTTTTCAAGGAGTTCATAATTAATCTTTAAAGCTTGGCTGGAAACTTATAGAAAACTATTTGAATTTAGTTTTATGGCAGAAACCATGATGTTTTGCACACATTATTTAATGTTTCCTCATGACTAGTAAGCATCAGACTAAGTGACTTATTTGAAGAGGGCTCAACCTAACACACTTTTAATAGTTTGATCTAAAAGAAGCAAAAAAATTATTATTTTTTCTGTCAATTTAACAGACATATCTGTCCGATATGACTAAAAATTTGCAACATAACTTCACAAATTTATCAAATAGTCTTTATTCGAATAATATATTGTATAATAGCGTAGGTTTGACCATCATAATGCACACTTTTCTTCCTCCACGCCAACCCAGTCCACTCCTCTCCTCTCCACACTCCTCCACACTCCCTTTATTCACGGGGTCTTCCTCTTGGCCACCTCCATTTAGAGCATTCTCCTACTATCTTAACTAAATGAATATGTGTGTAGATTCTATTTATTTGTTAAATGTCTGGCGTTACTCTCACAATAAACTGGACTGCCAGTGACAGGGAGATTGAAGTTCGAATCCTATTATGGTATACTGAAGGGTGTTTTTCCTAAATGGTTTTCTCTCTCCTGCCACACAATTACGGGTACATATTCTCTAAATTCAAACTTCCTCATCCCATTTGGGTATAATCCATATGGGTGCAAAAAAAAGTTTACGTATTTAATGTTTGCAGGCACTTTATTGTACTACTTGCAAGCTCGACCTCGGCAGAAGATCATTTGGAGTGGTGTGGTCTCATAGAGTCCAAGGTTCGTCACCTCATCGGAAACTTAGAGCGAAATCAGCATATAACTCTAGCCCATGTCAATCCCGAGTGCTTCCCTCCTCTAGAGCCAGAGTCTGACAAGTTTTGTACAATGTGGTTCATCGGGCTTGTGTTTGCCAAAACAGAAAACCTCAATGTTGATCTCACATATGATATCCAGTCTTTCACAGACTCTGGTAAGTCACAAGACTTTGATGTTAACTTAAACATATGGTTGTTAAGGGATGGGCATTAGATCAAGCCAATTAATCTACTTATTTCAAATATGTTTAAAAAGATGAAAAAAAACTTAGAGAACAGATTGTGTTTACTTGATAGATTGTAGGGGTGTGCAACATTTCAAGATTTTGATTGCCTTTTAAAAAATATCAGCTTCGACTTAGATTTGGGGAAAAAATCCATGCTTCAACAATTATAAGGCTCTGCCAATAAAAGCAGTAACAGCCTACCCCCAACATTTACATTTTTTTTAAATAGTCAAACTTCAATTAAGTTTCAGGAAATCTCATACTATTTGATTTAAACTATATTCATATTGTAAAGGTGGACTTTGCACACCCTTAATAGATTTACAAGAATTGAGGATCATTAAGTTATACTCTATGTTGATAAATTTATTTTGAAATCATGAAAAAATATGGAGAAGGTGGCATGATTTTTATATTAAATACAATACCACCTTTGAATTCTTAATCCTAGCTTATGAATAACATTACTTTACTTTTTTTTTTACACCCATTACCGTTTCCAGCTTGTAGTCTGAGTCACTTTTTTATTCAAGCCATATATTTTCCACCACTGGCTTGCTAGGTCTACATTAGCTTCAGCCTTAATATGCCTTATAATCTAATTTAAGACTAGAACAAGCACAACATCCAGTCCCCGACCAGTAATTCATCACTGAAAGTGTAAACCCACATTTCACCAATGATGCATTTTTCTGCCATGCTGTGCTGGGAATCAAACCCAGGACCTTTAGCTCGGTTGACAGATATGCTACCGACTGAGCTAAAGTATCAGACTATCTTATGGATAGTTTAAACCTTAAAAATTGTTATTTTTCCCTAATTAGTCTCCATTTCTAATGATAGGTTTAATTTTTAGTCCACAGACAAGCAGCTTTAATTAAAATGCTAAAGGATGGAATGAAAATAGAGGCAAGACATGTCAAAAGGTAAATCTAATAGTATACTCTAATTGTATCTAATATTCTAATAGTAATCATATTTTGATCATCATGCAATAAGAATTTTAATAATTTGGTCATAGACCAAATTCAGCCATGAGCATCACATATTAGACACCAGATTTCAAAATAAGATTCCTTCCAACAAAAGTTGACTTTGCTAACTGCATAGTTGTGGTGATGGTAACGTTATATTTTACAGTTACGCTAGCGAATAAACACATAAAACCAAAGTAATTGAATAACATTAATGTGAATATATTACCTTCTAGTACTGTGCATCCAAACGTTTCTTAACCAATCAAATTTGTTTGCACATTTTAATGCTATGATTGTATTTGTTTTCAGAAAACAGTTGCACACTTACCTTGCTCCTACTATTTTAAAGAAGGAGAAAAAGGTAAGTTTTTAACGATAGTAAACTGGTTTGTATCCAACTAGTCTGATATATTTAGAGATCTTTGTAATTATCTAATAATCTAACTTCCTTTATACAGTTTCCTTTACATATTTAATTCAGTAAACTAGCTGAAATCTTAATCAATAATAAACACTCTCTCACCTGCCTCGGTGGGGTAGTAACATCACGCGCTAGATTTGTGCTGAGCTAGACTGCCAAGGACGAGGAGATCGAGGTTCGACTCTTAGTGGGGTGCACTGGAGGTGGCTTTTCCAAAATGGTTTTACAGTTTTGCTTAATGCAAATGCGGGTATGCTTCCTCTTTATTCAACCTTCCCATTACTAAAATATTAGCATAGTTAATACTTAAGTGAAGACGCAGTGCAAAATAAGATAATAAACTCACTCTATTTTTCTTGTTAAACAATAAACAATGAGGTATGCACATAAATGCAATTGTCTAACCTCTTTGGTGAATTATTTATTGCATTTTCATCCACATAAACTTATTATTAGAGATGGGATGCATGAATATCTGGAATCCTATCGTATTCTAAAAGATTCAAGCATGGTAATAATTTTTAAAAAAAATCTTACGTACAAAAATTATGAAGACCTTGACTTCAAACAACCATTTTAAGTAATTTTGATAAAAGGAATTATGTATACCTGTGTAGTTTAGAGATTAGCAAAATCACAAAAAGACAAAATTGTTTAGATATAATTAATTTACAAAAAAGTGCTCTCTTTGTTTATGACATAATAAACTTGACAAACATATCATTTGTCATTGGCACCAAGCCATATCCAACTTTTTTTAATATTTCTATGTAGTCCCGAAATTGTAGTGCGCTTACCTTGCATGTATCTACTATGGCTTAGCTTATAAGATAGTGCCATAGTGGAATCTGTCAAGAAAATACTGCTTTTAGGGTACTTTATTTTTAGAACTATATAAGTAAATGAAATGCAAACATTAGTTGAATCAGCTAATTATTTTGACTTCACAGACTAGCCTAACACCATCAAGTACTCCACCTCATCATCGAAATGGTGCGAATGCTGCAGTGCTACTTAGCTCGGGAGATTCAGCGAGTCTAATAAATCCAACAAACAAGAAGCGAGTATCGGATTCTGCCACAGACACTTACTGTAAAAAGGCCAAGGTATGCTACTATACAGAGCTTAAATTTCCTTAAATCTGCTAATTTAAATGTTCGATCATTACATCACACCACAACTTGTGAATGTGGGGAATGCCAGGCCTCCACCCTGGTTCGTATCCCATGTTATACTGTAGGTCCTCCATTTCATCTCACGATCACCCTACCATTACACATTAGCATAAGTGTGTATAACCCGAACGGGTAGTAAGACGCGGTGCTAATAATAATAATAATGATTATTACATATTTTTATAATGATATAATGATTTGCATACAATGTTCTTTTCCTATATTTTTATAATGGAAATTGACAAAAAATAAATAAATAAAAAATAAAATAAACTAATAAGAATAAATTTAATAAAAAAGTCCACTTAGGGAAAGAGAAAAATATGTCAGGAGAGTCCAATCCACAGAGGTGATAGATATCGTCTTTTGTTCTATTTTTACATATAACTGTTGTTGCATATAAGTTATTCACAATTTACATGCCATTATAATTACTTAAGTAAAATTTGTATATTTATTTTAAGCCCTGTAGTTTTGTACACTATAGCAGATAGCTTTATTATGGTTAATCATTAGTAACTATCAAGGATGACTGCTAAATGGCATGCCTGACTAACCAGGAACATCAAATTTTGAGCTTATAAAAGGCAAGGGATAGGAGTAGAGACAATCTAATAAGAAGAGGGCTTCATGGGAAGATGTTTACAGGTGTGTGAGAGACCTGCTCTGGAAAAGAGAAGTGTCCTAGAAGTGTAAGGAAGTGCTGTATAGAGCGTACTTTGTACCCACATATGCAGCATAAACATGCACATTGTATGTAAGAGAGACTAGTAAAGTGGAGGCCATGATAATGATTGTGAGGAGCATGTTAGCTGTCGTGAAGAGCAATAGGATTAGGAATGAAGTCCAGATAAGAGTTGGGGGAAAAAAGTAGAAGAATCAAAAAATATAGCTACACTATTAATTCTTAAATATATTTATAATAGAAACTTAATAATAAATTTGATTCATTAATACTTCTTAAGTTATCATCATCGTCCTTAAGTACACGTTCATATAAGCATTCACGAAAATATGATATGGGTGTGCAGATTTAGAGATTTTTTTAAATATAAACAATGTCATTAATTCTCTGCCCAATAGGAGTTAAGGTGTTCACTTGGTATTGGGCTCTGGCCAAAAAGAGAACTTAGAACATTAGTGATTTGTAAGAAGTATGTAGTACACTTTTGAGCTAATGCGTAAGATTTATCTATCACCAATTCTCTAATAAACTAAACAGATAGTGCCATAATAATTTATTTTGCCGTCCTTATTTCCAACAGTATTATTGGAATTGTATATTACAGAATGTAGACTCACCGAACAGCGCTATTGTTGTGAACTGCGGTGAGGACTCTAACTCGGCAGAGGAACACGGCTTGACTGTGCCCGTCGACACACTCATAACTGATGAACATTGTATGGAACCACCTCTACTTGCCGCCACACCTATCACAAATGAAGTAAATATTGCCATTAATACTATAGGTATGATATAATTATGTTTAATGTGGGAAGGAATTTGACTTTTTTTTATATCTTTAAAATTCGTTGTTGTTCACCACATTAAGTCATTCAAAGTTATTTTTAATTTTGAAAGAAAGTTTGAATTATTGAGAGACTACAGAACTCAACTTAAGAGGTGAATGTGACGATTTAGAAAAAATTTAATATATTTTTAAATAAACTTGGGCTTTCAGAAAATAAGCCATAAATAAATACCGTATTGGCCCGAAAATAAGCCACAATTTTGTCCAAGAAACAGCTCTCATAAAACTATAATGCGGCCTATAATCACACTCTTAGATAATATACATTCAATGTTGTACCTATAGGATATGCATGTTGTTAAATCGATATATCTCGCCACCGATATATCTCACCACCGCTATTTAAAAATAAATGAACCTTGATAGTTGGCAAAATTATTTAAAAATAGATGAACCATGACAGTTGGCAAAGTTATTTAAAAATATATGAAGAAATTTACTATCTTATTTGTGCGTACAATATTTGAGCCATAATGGCTGCAAAATAAAATTATTTTTTCAGCGTATTCTATTGGCAATATATCCTTTTGGTAAAGTGAGCTTAAATATTTCTAGTGAGATTTTGTTTCAGTATGTTGGTCAACATTTATTTTAATGCGAGAACAATAAGTTAGTAAGACTTGGATGATGATGGATGATGATAATATATTGAAAACATAATTTTATTACATTATTGACAAAATGAAAACTATTCTCGACTAGCTCAAATGTTTTTTTTTTATTGTCATTATTTATTTTTCTACACAACTGGCACAGATGGCCCGAGAACATTGGCTGCAAAATGTTGTAGTCAATTTTACAAAGGAATAGCATTCTAAGGTTTAATAAAGCTTTGGCTCATTGTGTTTAGGATACATACATGTTCCATTTGCTAATTTAAAATTACCAACTATAATTTATTCTTCATATAATAAACCTAAGGTTTTCTTTTTGCCTTTCCCCAAGTTTTAGAGAGTTTTAATTTTCACTTCGCCATATTTTTTTGTATTTGACTCTTAGGATGCATTTATAATTCAAAGAATTATATTGGTTTTATCGGTTCCTAGATGTCTTCTATGTATTAAACAATATAAAGAAATGTATGTTTAAAAAGCTCTAATATTTTACGTTGAAAAGTGCCCCCTTTTCAGTTGCAATGTATGTTTGAAACTATCCAAGTTCCTTATTATTTCAGGATACGAATACACTTCATGAAGGTTTTATTTGCACATGACGCAGCCTTTCTTATAACAAGTGAATTTTCTGCTTCTGGAAACTGTAAGTAAAGGATTGCATTTCAGTAGCACTGAGAGATAATTTGAGGCGAAGACGACATAAATAATTAAAATTATTGTAAATCTTGATATTGAAAGAAAATTTTTTTCTGGCTGGAACATATTAATTTATAGTTTTAAGGTGTGTGTATCTAAAGATTAACATAGCCAAGTGTTTTTAAAAATCATTTCATAATATTTACTTATGTATATTTTGTGTATAGAGCTGTCGGTAAAGTGATGTACAAATCAATTTTAAATGATAGTTTAGAGTAGTTGTAAATGTTTGTGACAAGGTTGGAATGAGAACCATTCTTGAGAATAAGCATTGAAACAGACATTTTATGGAATTGTGTGATGAAAAAGAAATTATACTGCTGATAAATACAATTTCCAACAAGAATGGGAAAGTTTTTATAAAAATTGGATGAGTTAATCAACCTTTTTGCCGACCATACTGATAGTGATAACCCATTCCAATCATTTAGTTTATTTTCTGTACAATATTTTAGGAGTCTGTGAGCTAAATTTCTTTTAAATTAAAGTCATTATCGAGTGATCTTTTCATAAATCTTCTGAGTATCGAAACTGATCTCAAGCTAGGGTTGAATATATATAAATAGTCATCATCAATCAATCGTTTCCAGCCTGTGGCCAAGTCACGTTAGTAAAATGCCTCCATTACATGACCACACCATCTCAGTCTGCTTCTTCTACTATTTTATGTACCCCACTCTTTCAAGATAACTTCAGCAATATCAATTTATTATATAAACCACATACAACGGGGAACAAACTTCCCATATACTGATTTTCATCCAAATTGAAAATGTATGAGTTGCGTCCACCATATTAGATTTTCCATATTGGATCTTTCAGTTTAGGATATTCTAAAAACGATGGCTTGCTCCATAGCATTCATACCAAATTTCAGCTCTTTTAAGGCATTCAGAAGTTTTGTGTTACAGATATTAACTGTTTTTAACGTGTATAGCTTGAACAAGTAGTAAGACATGGTGCTAAAAAATCTTTCAAATGTGGTAGGGAATAGGACCAATTATAAAGCGAATTAAATTTAAATTAATGCAATTTTTTTTTTAACTTGTAATAGCAAACCGAATATACTGAACAAAATCAAAATTACTCACTTGTACAGTACCAAATAATCTACAACAAATAATCAACATGGTTGGCAAAATAATTGATTGGTCCAAATTTTAACTTAAATCTTTGACTAGGTATGTAGTTGGGATTACCTGCATTGTGCTGTCTTTTAATATTCCATTAAAATGTTAGTGAATGATGATTATCGTACTTTCACATTTCTGTATATAATTTGGATGTACTTTTTTGAAGTCAGAATATGTTGAAGGTTGTAAAGTTGGATATTCAAACAAAGATATGGAAAAAGGGGTTATGAAATTTCCCAAAATAGCATACCACTGATCTAGAGACACCCATGTTCAAATAATTCCCTGGGAAAAATCCTTTGCCCTTATTAGTCAACTATGGTTAAGGTTCTTCAACTCTTAAAAACCCCTGCAACTTTTCAAGAGCATCAAACCTATTAATTTTCTCAGAATGCGCCACTGCTGCACACTTCCCCCTCTGTTGGGTTATTATCCACACCCCTTACTCCTTCCCATAATTCTCAAACAACATCCAAAAAAATAGACAGATTCAAGTAAACATTGTTGTCCATCACCAGGTACACAATAGAGGGAAGATAAATAGCCCAGTACAACATGCTCAAATTTGTCAAGCATTGAGCGGTTAAAAAAAATGTATGCTCCTAAACTTTGCAAGTGTTCAAGTTTGGATCAACAAAGAACTATTTTTATATTTTGATTAAATTATTATATCAAATAATTATCACCACTGGAAAACTATTTTTTTTAGTGTATTTAAAGTTATTGGTTACTTGGAATACAGAACAGGGCCGAATCATGTATATTTGTGTTTTATCTCAACGATTTCTGCTTCACCATTACTCAGGTAAGTTGCTGGTTATCTCAAAAATGTCTAGCCATTTTATATTATTAATATTATTGTTGTGATTTTAGATATTGCAGCATTATTAGCCTTTGAAACAGTACTGTATACAACATATTATGTTAATGAAGCATATATATTAATCAAATCGATTGCTAAATTATCTCATCTGAAATGTTATAAGCACTTCATTTCCTTGTCAGTTCGCTCTACACTACCACCCACATCTCTGGCTTACTTTTTAATGTTACTATATTGGGCCAGATAATTTTTCCCCACCACGTCTTAGTACCTGTTTGGGTTGTATACGGGCCCAATTGTTGAACAAAATGTTATATCACTACGCATTACAAGTATCCATTTGGTGTCCAAATACAAATATTATATTAGCTTCCCAATTAACACATAATTTAATAATAATAATGATTAACTATTTTGTGATTTTTATAATTACTCTACCAACATTCATTTCCTTCATTCTGAGAATATTTTTTATGTATTTGTTAACTAAACAAATATTTCCAGTATGTTTGCTGTGTCAGTTTAATAAAGTTCTTCCTCTTTCCTTCCACCATTCTTCTCCTCTCACTTGCACATGTGCTGTTATCTGATCCTCCCATCTCTTTTTTGGTCTCCCTTGCAGTATTGATCCTACATATTTAGGCTCAATCATTCTCTTTGGGATTTTCTTTTCCATCCTAACTCCATAGCCAAACCATCTCATCCTAGCTTTCTCTACTATCACATGTACAGGTACATCTGTGGGGCTTACAGGGCAAACCACTGCAATTAATTATTAAAGGTTTTAATCAGTTAAATTAAGTAATTAATATTTGTGTTAAATATACACTTACAAATTAAATTAAAGTAAAGTTAAAGTAATCCAACTCTTGCCCGAACATCGTCATTTCTTATCCTCTTTCTCCTGATGACAGCAATGTTCATATTTGTACCACATACATAACTGTGGTTATTTTTGTATGCTCAAATTATACTAGAAATACAATTTTGTTCCAATAGATTATTTTAAAGTAGTCTCCCATTGTCAACAAACCAGAATATCATTCAAATTTGTGAATCATTGCAGAGTCTTGTGCATGTATATTAAACTGGTGTTGATTTTTAAGCTGGTTAAATTTGGCTGCCGTGGTTCTACAGTAAAGAAGTACGTAAAACATTGTGTAAAAGACCGAGGAAGTGAAGTTTCTGCCATTCATCTATCCACAACCACTTCATTTTGTAAAAGGCATTTAGATGTGCTCATAGTTGCAATACACACAAATGGTCCGTTTCTGGATTTATACCAAATGTACTTTATAATACATGGAAAATGAATGAAAAATGGGGGTGGGGGCAATAAGTTAAAATTGAGTGAAGAACTCCCACTTATAGAAAAAGGACGTATGTAGAAAGAATCCACTACACAAAGGTGAGTTCTTCCTTTCTTCTGTATTTTATACTCACCATTATTGAGAGCTATTGGAAATTATTTATTAGTGAGGAAAAAATATTAAATGAGTATTACTGCCACTTAACTTTTATTAGGAGAAAAAAAATAGTATTAGGTAAATAATAATTTTGACATTCTATTGATTCCTAGTTTTAGATCTATAAAGAACACTGATAAAATTTATTTTTAAATTAATGGCTCTTTCTATCGTTTACCAAATCATAAATGTTAAGCAGTTACTTGGAAGTAAAGTAAATTAACTAAATAGTGAAAGAAATATACTACTTTGTGCAGACACAAAAGTAGTAACATTTTTTTTATAGGCAACACCTTTTATTGGACCCAGGCTCTCCCAACTCGGCATCTTTGTTGCCGAGCCAAGAAATTAGGTGACACAACTCTTTTGCAGCAAGAAATTTTCTATTGTGAGAACCTGTATTGAAAATAAATATCTTTATGTACTTTGATAAAATGTTAACTAACAACACTTTTGTCAAACATGGCTGGGTGCACTGTTCTGTTTTTTTTTTTTTTCTTTTTTAAATAAAAGCTTGTTTAAATATCTGTGGTTTAAAGTTTCCTTGTGTGTTAAGACAACTCATCTTGTATTGCTTGCAAAGTTTATTACCATATTGGCCCGAATATAGTATGATGTTTTTCTCCTAATAATGTATTTACAAAAACTGTAGTTATATTATATAGGCTACACAGCCTAACACTTCTCACTGAAAAAAAACACACGTCATATTCCTACAAAGTATTAGTTTCTAGCTTACTATAACTTTACTGGTAAGCCAACAGGAATCATTGCGCGGCGCATGTCTAGTAGTGAACTCAAGGTCAAATACGAAGTGAGAAGCAGGATTTATCACATTCATGCGCATAATAATAAACTCATGGTCAAATGGGGAGAGAGTGGGAGAATTTCCACCCTTGAGTTTAACTGCACTGGTAAATGAGTAGGTTAGACGTGGGCTATGTTTTTGTAATTAAAAAACACTCATGGCAGATCTGTAAGTGAGTGATCATGTCGAAAAGAAGGAATGAGAAGATACAATTTGAATTTTAAATTATCAATATGCGAGGAGGCGCAACAAACAAATAATGTGCAGGCTGCTAGTAAATTTGTTGTTTCCAAGGTTAATATTTGACTTTGGAGAACAAAATTATTTTAGGAGTGCCTACGCTTCTAGACAAGCAATCAGAGGGCCTAATAAAACTGTCAAATTTAAGTTTTTACCTCATTGTATATCCTAAACCTTTTATTTTACGGGGTTGTATAATATGTGAGGCCATACCATATTCAGACCAATACGGTATGTCAAGTTTAATGCATTCACATGCTGCAGTTAAACCTCTATTTTAAATTGTAATGTGCTGAATAAATAGGCTTTATCTCTCTAATCTGAACTTTGAACATCAAATCTTGAGTTTCACATTAACAGTATTACATAAAAGTAACGTTGAATTCAATTATTCATGATCCAAAACTTTTGATATAAGGTCTTACTAATAGGAAACTTATAATACTATAGAAAACAATATTTTATTTTATAGAAATGTTATTTTAAATAGAGGACTAATCAAAATCATGGTTCAAACTATGGGGGCTATCAAGCATTTACCTATGAGTGAAACTGGATTATATATTGTTTAGATAAAACACTTAATAGTTAGAGACACCGAAATTTCGCTAGATTGGTTTCTACAAACTTTTAATCAGAACATTAAAATTACTATCAAAACACATTTTTATACCACTATAACATTTTTGAAGTAATAATACATCGCAAAATAAATTGAAATACAATTTTTCACGAAATTGACAATTTTGCCTTTTAAATGTGAATAATCATCCATTTTGTTAATTTAAATGCGAATTAATACTAGAAAAGTAGTTGTTGTTGCTTACCTTTATCCTCAAAAATAAAGAGCATCAACCGTGCTAATAATACAAAGGAATTTCTAAAAAAAAATCACAGATAATTAGTAAGAGAAGTGTTTGAATTGGCTACTTTCAGAGCTAAATTGTGTCCAAAGACAACTATTTAAAGAAGTAGAAGAATTAAATGGCATCTTAGTTAAACCATATTTATATCTTTTTATCTTCATGTCTTTGGTCTTCCATCTAAAGCCACTAGTAAGTAACGTTATTTTTTGAGTGTGGTGATTTAATGTTATTTAGAAAATTATTTAATAAAATAATATGGATGAAAATTTAAAATGCCTGACGTTTTACATATTTTTGAAATAGAGCTCGAATATTCAAAAGGTCGCTTTTACATATTATTTAATAAAGCTAAGAAAATTGTGTTTAGATTGTGAAACACCCACGTTGACTGGTTTAGAAATTTGGAAATAGTTAATGCTTTCCCTGTAATTTGGTGATTGGCATATCTGTGTGATAGTAAAAATGTATAAGAGTTTTTATCTGGTAAAAAATAGTAAGGTATAAGCTAAGCTAGGTTGTTGTCTACCATGTATGAACAGTCTATATTGTGGTTTAAGGCATATAATTTAAAAAGATTATTGACTAGTTTGTAATAAATAGGTCTTCATTATGAACATTGTAACTAAATATTGTATAAGATGAGATTTTTTAAATTGATGTTATTTAATTGTGTTTATAATAGGCCAGGAATATTCAAAAGCATAACAACTTTTAGTTGTGATTTTTATATTCATAGTAATGTATATTATAGTTTATGTGCTGTAATTTTCAGCCCCCCGACCACTTTCTCCTAATTTTTTTTTATAATTTATATACCAAATAAGAGTTTATTTAATGAAATACAATAATTTGCCACAAATCAGGACTAACCTTTTATTTAAAAAAATCTAATAGTTTTATTTACCACAAATCAGGGTCTCTATTAATAGTACTACCCTCGCTGGAAAACGATCAGTATCAGCTGTTTACATTCCTCACTGGAAAACTATCAGCTGTTTACAGTCCTCACTAAAAACTTATCAGCCGTTTACAGTCCTCACTAAAAACTTATCAGCGGTTTACAGTCTTCATTAAAAAACTATTCAACTGTTTACAGTTCTCACTATAAAACTATTCAGCGGTTTACAGTCCTCATTAAAAAACTATTCGGCTGTTTACAGTCCTCATTAAAAAACTATTCGGCTGTTTACAGTCCTCACTATAAAACTATTCAGCTGTTTACAGTCCTCACTAGAAAACTATTCAGCTGTTTACAATCTTCACTAGAAAACTATTCGGCTGTTTACAGTCCTCACTAGAAAACTATTCATTTGTTTACAGTTCTCACTATAAAACTATTCAGCTGTTTACAGTTCTCACTATAAAACTATTCAGCTGTTTACAGTCCTCACTAGAAAACTATTAAGTTGTTTACAGTTCTCACTATAAAAACTATTCAGCTGTGTTCAGTCCTCACTAGAAAACTATTTAGCTGTTTACAGTCCTAACTAAAAAACTATCAGCTGTTTACAATCCTCACTAGAAAACTATTCGGCTGCTTACAATTTCACTAGAAAACTATTCGGCTGTTTACAGTCCTCACTAGAAATCTATTCAGCTGTTTACAGTCCTCACTAGAAAACTATTCAGCTGTTTACAGTCCTCACTAGAAAACTATTCAGCTGTTTACAGTCCTCACTAGAAAACTATTCAGCTGTTTACAGTCCTCACTAGAAAACTATTCAGGTGTTTACAGTCCTCACTAAAAAACTATTCAGGTGTTTACATTAAACCTTGCAGTCCAACTGATAGTTCACCAGAATTACATCTCACGGGTCTGGTTTTTGCAGTCACTATAAAATGTAAACAAACTAAACTCCAGTTTTGTTTGACCAAAACCACTCATTATTCTGGTTAATAAATGGGTCCGAAACTACTTCAAGTGTTTTTTTTTTTTAAATTAACATTTAAAAATAAAGCTTCCAAACAGGAACACATAATTGGAGTCTCAGAGTATGGTTATGGGCCCAGCATGCTTTTACTGCACCAAAAATACCACTTGAAATAGTTTTGGACTCATTTATTGACCAGAGTAATGAGTTGGTTTTGGTCAAACAAACTGGAGTTTGGTTTGTTTTACTTTATAGTGAGTGACTGCAGAAGACCTACCACCCGTGAGATATCAGTTTGGTGAACTATCATGTTTGACCAACCGAATAAAAGGAATAGAAGTTGAACTGTGGTCCCGCTCACATGGAAGCTGGAGAGCAAGACCAGTAGCCTGCCCTCTAGTGCCACACAACCAAGAACAACACTTTACTTTTTTTTAGACGAAGAAGCTGTCTTTGTTGTGAAATTTCATCTTTCAACATGTGTTTGTGTTTTATCTAAACAATGTCTACTCCATATTGCTCAGGTAAGTGTGCTGGCCAACCCTCATAATTTAAACCATTATTTGACTAAATTAGATTGTAAATTTATGAATTATAAGTAATATTTGTTTATTTTTTAATGGTAGATACAAATTTAAAACTCTAATATTAAAATCTCAAAAAATACATCCTGTACAGTGGATATACTTCCACTTGCATCAAAATATGAATTTGGTAGGAGTTTTGTTTGCAATGTGGATCTTCATTTTATAAATAACTATAGCAATAATAACTCACTATTAACATGTTTTTAATAATGTGTTTCAATACCTTTCTGATGTGGTTGGGGAAACTGTTTTGTATTACTAGCCTCAACTCAGAAAATTACAATTTGAGGCTGGTCCAATTCAGATAGGATCTATTAATGACCCGTTTGTTGTATTTGACCAATCTAATTTATTGTATTCTCAATTATCTCAAGAGTTGAAGATTTTTATGACCACCTCTAATATTGATGATTGCATAGTTTTAACAAAGTCATTAGTAAAATCCTCAACTGTAAGATATAATGAACCACACTTTGCTTATTTATTTATATAAGTTAATGCTTATTATAAAGTGAAATTTTCATTTTGTCATTGTACATAGGCTTATACCTGAACGTATAGTAATTGATGCTAAAAAAACCAATTCACACAAATTTGACTAAAAATAAATAATATATCATGGATTCATTTACATTTAATATCACGCTCAGTGTATTCTCTGAATGATTTTCTACTCTTCTCATCTCTCTTTCTCTCCCTCCCCCCCCACACACAATGAGAGTACACTTTCTATAAATTTGACCTTCCTCACTCAAAACACATAAGTGCTCATTTCATATGTGAATAACCCAAATGGGTAATAAGACTGAATTTTAAAAGTTTGTTTACAACAATGAACTGCCTGCACTTTGTTAATTTAACCAAACTAAACGCTTTGCTAATATAGCAATTCAAAAATCTAAATGGAATTTCATATCACCTCTAATATGCATTTAAACTTGGAAATTGTTATTTCCCTTTGCATAATTTTTTTTATTAATGCCCAGGACTTTTTACTAATTTATACAATGTTTTCATTGAGGTATTTTAAAGTCACAAAAAATACCTTTGAAGCGAGTCACTATTTTGAACCGCCCCTGTTCACCTCTTTCTGCGCATATTATGCTAATGACACAACCCTGAACACTAAATTCCTATAGTGAATAAGTCAGTTGCATTTGAGTTTTTCAATAATTATGTCACATGGTTAATTAATCGGACATATAACTTTTTTTGCAAATCGACCCTCGTATATATAAAATTTTGTTCTTGAAGCCAATAAGTTCATTCAAGGCTAAAATGCTCCTAAATTAATGTGATGTAATTTTGGTATCAAGGCTGAGAGCAAAACAAATTGTTTTAGTAAAGAATTTTTCTGATTACAATAAAACATTTGACATAAAAGGAAAAAGTACACTCCTGTATCATTCTTAATCCTTTTAAACGGTGAAACACTTTTTCAGGCCTTATTGGTATGTTCAAGAACTAGAAAAGAGATTTATATATTGTTGGCTTAAACATGTGTGTTAAACTTGTTATTCAATGTATTCTTATCTGAAAATAAAAAAAAGACATGCATAAGCTCAGTCGACTTTATTTACAACCTTGTTTTTTAAACTTAATAAATTGAACTATCATTTCTTAAAACAAAATTCGTCGAAACAAATAACATTTATGGACAAAACTACATATTATCTGAGAAATCATATTAAAATTACAAAATATGTTGAGGTAGTAAAATATTCTTCATAAAATTAGTTTGGCAAACTTTTATTGTAATGTTCATTAGCATTAATGACTACAGTTTTATTTAACTGCTAAATTCACAAGTGGCAATAAAATAAATTGACCTGACTTGAAATTTCTCCCTTTTGTCATTCTTGCTCTGGCATGATTGGGCAGAAATGTGCGACCAGTGGGTTGATTACCGACTTGAAATAATGTTACTATTGTGGTTGAGCTTTGAATGATTTTACATCAAAAGATAATTACATTTTAGAAAACATTTTAAATATAAAGTAAGGAGTGATAAGTAATAGGAGATAGCACTTGAATAGCTATGAAGTGTAATATATTGTCAGAAGGCAAGAATCATTATTGAAGAAGAAAAAAATTATAACACAATTTATAGGCATTGATAATTTTTACAGACACAGTTAAATTGATGGAACAAGTTAAAATTATTATAATTTTTAGAGACAGTTAAATTGATGGAACAAGTTAAAATTATTATTATTATTTATAAGATAATGTAAATGTGTCGGTTAAAAGGAAAATGAATATGTTATTAAACATATAAAAAAGAAAACAAGATGGATAATTAATATATAAAGGTATTTATTCATTTAGGAAAACCTCATGAATTAATAAAAATTGTAAAAAAAAGTATAACATAACATACTACTTTATAGTACACATGTGTACTGACAAGAGTTAGGTAGCTTAAATTTGGCTGATTAGATCAAATGTGTGAAGTGTTTTTTTTGTTTTTTGTTTTTTCAGAAAACCCACGAAATCTACGACGACTTGATTATTGAGCAAGTTTATCAAACAAATCCAAAGAAGTTTGAAGGTTGAATGTCTCTCTTTCCTAACTGGTATTCATGTTCATTAAACAATTGTAATTTTAGACCTTATCTTAAAAAAATTGGTTCATATAAAGCTTGAAATATTTCGACAGATAAATTTGATTATTGCTCAGCTTGTCAAGATTATAAACTATTTTGTAATCTGACATTAGCATCGAGCATATTTCACTAAGTGTAAAAGTTTTGTGTGTGAATTTTATTACAGCACTTTTTATGTGTAATGTGTGACTGGCTAATTAAAAAACAACTACTTATAGTTGATGTGAAGCATTAATCCATATAGACTAAATACATTAAAAAATATCAATGTGTATAATATGTGCGTGGTTTTTTTTTAAGTACAACTTCACTCTAAAGACATGTTGTTAAAGTGTGTTTATTTCTGTTGGGACAGAATCGCTCACAAAGAAAAGGAACAAAAACAAGACAAAAGCATTTAGAACAAGTTTGATTTCTAATTTTGGTTCACAGTGCTTTTCTGTAAAAAAAAAGTGACAAAAATAAAATGGATTAAGCATCTTATTATGTACTTAGGAGAATAAGAAACTTTAGAATCTATATAGCAGTTTTTTTGTGCAAAATGTATGTATTTATAGAAACTGCCATTAGTATTTTTATTTAAAAGAGGTGTAAGTATATAATCATTGTTTAGTAATGAAGAGTATAATTTATTTTTCAAAGACCTGGCTGTGGGCAGCTGAAATAGTTATGGTCCACACAATAGTAGAAGTATTTAACAAAAATAGTAGCTTGTTAATGTAAGTAAAGTAAATACATTTTTGTTTACCTGACCTAAGTTTCGATTTGTATACTTGTGTTATGTTTCCTTGGATTATGTATTATATTTTCTTTTTATCTTTCAAGTCCTTTGTTTATTCACTTCCAAACAATATTCTTAACAAGTTCTTTGCACAATATATCTTTATACAAGTAATACTAACCTTTTAATAAACAAATAAAAGTGTGCAAATAATAAACATCTGAATGTTATAGTTAATTTAATATCAGTCTGGAATATTTTGCTACTTTTAGGATACTAGTTTCAGATGTACAGTTTTAAATTAAATAATCGTAAAATAGAAAATAATTATGCAGATTAAGAGTGTTATCTGCAGTATTTTGTTGCACCAATAGTGGTAGGTTAATTATGCAAGTTTGGTCTCCAGCCATTTTCAGCACAAATTGACTTTTTTTAAATAGTTTTCTTTCTTCTCCAGCCCAATGTAAGTGGATTTGTTTAAAAAAATAGATTACTGAAAACCCCTATTTCTTGTATCCTTGGATGCTTCAAGATACCCAGATGTTAGTCAACACTTCCACATTGTATTGCTAATAAACTCATTGCAATAAATAAATCTTTGGTATCTTATCATTAAAATGTGTTTTTTTTAATCTCTATAATATTTTCTTACTGCCACTTTTCATATAAAATAGATGATTACATTCACTGAGAAAATGAAAACATATTGCAGCAGATAAAAAAATGCCAACATTATTTTCAAATATGATTCAAACAACACTTCAAACCATTTATTTGATTCCCAGTTCTTCCCTGTAATCTTTTTAACTTGTTGAAATTGAAAGATCATAACCGCTTGGACTAGGAAGGCTCTTATCGGCAGGTAATAGGATTAGAATTGTCATTTGTACTAAAAGTGTAATTCTCTAAATGACTCCCACTTTATCTCCATACAAATGTGAGTGGATTTTCTCTCATTTCTACCTTCCTCAGTTACATAATTATGATTAACTGGATGAGTGTATGTGTGTATTTATATAAATATTCACATTTAACACTCTTTCCTCAAACTTAAAAAAACTACATGGAACTCTATTTAATCTTAATATTTGAGTTATCACTCAAAAGTATTTATAAATCAGCCGTATAAATGAGTATAGCTCCGCTATTTTCATTGTAATTTCAAATAATATTTGAGTAGTTTCATATAGGAATATTAAAAATAATGTTAGTGCAAAGGTTTGTATTAAATTATCAGGTTTTAAATCAAATACTTAATATATAATCATCATCAACTCTTTCCAGTCTGTGGCTGGGTCACTTTAGTAAAATGCCTCCACCTTCTCTTATCTGCTCCTCCCATCTTTCTTGGCCTCCCTTGCTGTCTTTTAGTACTACTTCCTTCAACACCTATCATTATATGCCTGCACCATCTCAGTCTTGCTTCCTCCACTATCTCATATACTCCAACATCTCATTACATGCCCCACTGTTGCTTCCTCCACTAGCTCATATACTCCAACATCCTCATCACATGCCCATACCATCTCAGTCTTACTTCCTCTACTACCTCATGTACTCCTTGTACCCCCACTCTTTCCTAGATAACTTCATTTCTTATCTTGTTTCTCCTCACAGCCTTAATTCCCATGGCCTTCACTTTCCTAGTCTCTCTCACATTCATTGTCCATGTTTCTGATGCATATGTGACAATGGGTAAAAAGTACATCCTTACACTTCAAGGGCACTTCACTTATCCATAGCAGGTCTCTTACACACCTGTAGACCAACTCTCCCTGTTGTCCTCTTCTCATTAAATCCTCTATACTTCCACCTTTCCCCTCAATCTCGCTTCCAAGATAATTTGCGTTCTTTACTTCTAGACCCGCCTCGGTGGCGTAGTTGGCTAACGCGCTTGTCGTGTTGAGCTCGACTGCTGAGGATGGGGAGATTGAGGTTCGAATCTCGGTCAGGTGAACTGGGGGTGGTTTTTCCTAAATAGTTTTCCACTTTCCCTCCACACAAATGTGGGTTCACTTCCTCTAATTCAACCTTCTTAATTCTTAGCTCATTAGCTTAATTAGTACTTAAAGCGTATAACCCGAACGGTAGTAAGACACTGTGCTAAATATTATTATTTACTTTTCTCAGCTCTACTCCATCCAACTTTATAGCTTTACTAGGCCTTCCCTCTTCCTTGTTATTACCATCACTTACACTTTGTCATGCTAAATTTAATTCCACTATATTTCACTTAATTTCATACCTGTACTTCCACTTCTTTCCTCCCTGAGTTTTCCTGACACTCCTGCCAGGCTCCTCTCTGAGAAGCTCACTTGAGATTGACTCAAATAAAAAAAACTTAAGTTTGCCGACCATTACTAATAAATAAAAACATGCAAAATGTGAGGTTATTTTTCTCATAAAGTGATATTATATTCTGAAAGCCATATTATTTATATAAATACAAATCAAATTTGTATTATTTAAAAAACTAGGATAAAATAATCTCCATTCTCTTAACACGGTCATACCACTTAGTCGTGCCTTCTCTATCCTGTCCTGCACTGGCTCAATTATCCTTCTCACTCCCATAGGTACTTCTAAAAAATGTCATTTCACAGGCTTTATTCTGCTTATCACCCACGTTTCTGCTTCTTATGTCAATATTGGTACTTATTCCATCTTGTAGATCACTCCTTTACACTTCCTCGGCATATCCCTGCTCCAAATTATACTTCTCGCATGTCTGAAATAAATTTTTGCTTGCCCACTGATTTCTCTTATTTTATTCTACTTTCCTCTCTCACACTCCCCAGGTATTTAAAGCTTTCTACTATCTTAAACTTTTCCTCTCCTATTGTCACAATGTCATGAATGCACCTGTCTCTCTCTTCCTTACATCATACCTCATTCCAAACCGTTTTACTTCACCCCAAGCATCCAACTATTCCTGAATTTCTTTCTCCTAACTGGCCCATGCCATCAGGTCATCTGCAAACACCATTGCTTTCATACTTCCCTCCTTATTTCTTACTACCACTTCATAAATTCATAAATTATATTCAGCAGCATGCAAGAGTTTAGTTGCTAAAGGCATCGCATATTTGTTTTTTAGTTTCCATTTGTTAAGTGTGTGTTTTATTTAGTTGGGTGTATTCATTAAAAGTTTTGGTGCATATTTTCAGGCACTTTTTTTTGTAAATTTAAAATCCTTTTTGAATATTTTTAGGTCACCAAAGTTTAAACCTTGCGAATGACTAATGCTTTTATTTGCTCGTTTTATTCATTACTACCAAAGTAACATGATTTTCCTGACACGCGAAATCCTGAAGGTAAGGAGAATCGATATTCAAAAATATTTTTAACTGTTAAAAATTGTGTTTTGTGTCCGTGAAGTTACTAAATTTAGTGTTGAATATATTTTTTCATTTCTTTTAATCTCACATCTCTTATCATTTTCATAATAGACTGTTTAAATGTTAATTTTGTTTTGGTTGTGAAAAATAAAATGTGCAACCTTTTATGTAGCATTTATGTTTTGTTGAAAAATCATTGATATAACCACAGGAAAACAGAAAAGAAAAAAAGATAAAACTATTTAGGATTGTGTGCATGTTCATCTGACCACTCCAAGTAAAGGTGGTCTTTTCCACATTCTGTCAACTTTAATAAATCCTGTTATTAGTAGGTTCTTTCATAATTATTTTACTGCACTTTGTATACAAGATAATAAGACATTGTTCTGAATAAACATGATCATGAGATGTTGTCAATATTTTCATTAAATTTCTACTATTTAAATTTTAATCTATAGGCCTAAATGATATTTTGACTAGAGAAATTTTTTGGGCGGGAAATATCTATTTTCCGCAGAAATGGGAATTTGAAAAAAATATTTTTTTTATAAACTTAGTTTTTTAATTCATTCCACTAAACAAAAAATAATTTATAATAAAATTAGTAGTTTAGGGGAATTTGATTATGACTTATTGTCAGAATAAGAGAAAAAACCTGATTAGGTTATAATTTAGAGGTCTGATCAATACATTTATTTTTAAATTGTAAGTTTTACAAACAAAAATTAAACAATAGTTTATCTAACAAGTGTTGAGTAAGGCTTTGACAGAGTAAAATGAAAAACCTAGCTCTAATGTAACTATTATAATTGTGTATTTTTAATCAATCATTTTTGGTAAATCAATTCTAAATATAGATTTCAAGATTGACTAAAAAACTATTAAAATTTACGTATGAATTTTGTAACTACTTACATAAATAAACATAAGATATTCAAGCTCATTTGAATAAATAAAATCGAGCCACATTATTTCCCATTTCTCAACAGTCAGTGTGTGTGGTTACCTATTACGTTTTAGTTACTAACCCCCTCTAAAGAAAAAAAAACTTTGCACTTTGAAAATACTAGTTTACCCTCCTATTATTATCTAAGATACAAAAGCAAATGGGTGTTATTCCAAGTAACATAAATGCAATATATGTATCTTAATATAAATTAGGTGAAAGGTGGATCATGTGCTTGATTTTGATATTCAAAAGACACTTTTATCGTTTTTTTCACCAAACATAATTTTCTTCCTTAAATCTAATCAGGGATAAATATTACCATCAAATAGCCTAGTGTGTGTTATTTAATGGCACTCAATAAATGTATTGACTAAGTAGATAAGTGTAAAATAGAAGCGGCTGAAATTTTGGGTAGAGGAATATAGGGTACATTTAACTTTCGTAAATTAATAACATGTTAATTAGCGTGAAATACAAATATTCTGAAAATTGAAAAATGACACCTGGACATGGGAATGAACCCGGGACCTTCGGCTTAAGTACGCCAATGCTCTTACCACTGAGCTATCCAGGATTCGTACCGTGGCTATGGTCATTCGTCACAAAAATATTAAATTAAATACAAATGTTACATTAATACACACTCCTTAATTGTAAGCGTTTACTATCCCTCCCCAAGTTTAGATACTGAACAGGCCTAATAATTTATCAAATTTTTGCTATAATAATATATTTTTATGGTGGACATTTGGAGTATAATTCTGTTATGTGCTCTTAACATGTACAGTCTTGTCACTAGAATGGTTTAAGTTTATTGAATGTAATCTGGGCACTTTGTCCAACCTGAACTATAGTTCTAGTCAACCCAACACTCCTATTAAAGCCAAGCGTGTGTAGAATATATATAAAGGCAGAAATGTCAAAGGTTCTAAGTGTCTAGAACACACATAATACACATGTGCACTGACAAGAGTTAAATGGTGTAACCCTAACACCATTTTGTGTGTACCATCTAGTCACAAATTTGGAAGTATCAATTTGTCATGAGTTAAGCCACATCGATAGAGATGGGTGGCACCTTACAACTTATTTTTATAGCAGCTTGATGAAAATTATTCCATGGGTGTCAATCTACAATTGAGCTATACTGACTATGCAGGCACCATCTGCGGGTAGAGGGTGTCATGATCAGCACAACAAACCCTACTGGCGGTTTATCTGTTTTATAGACCGGGTCCACTCTTTACTGGTCAAGTAGCTCCTCATTGTCCTCACAAGGCCGAGTTGACCCCAGTCCAGACAGTCAAAAAAAAAAGTGGAAGCGCTGGGGATTGAACCAGGAACTATGACCACTAGGCCACAGAGCGCGGTCTGTTGATGAAAGTTACCAAGAAACAAAATTTAGAATATTACTCTTTAAGGAAAACCTCTTCATTCTTTTAGGTACATGTAAAGAAAAAATGAATACCTTGTAAAACTTTAAATAAATATTATAAATATATGTCCTGTTCGACTCAAGAAAAGTGAATCTCCATAAAGAAGAGTCAATTCCCAATCGTTTTATTAACCCTTTTGCACTCACCGTATTTTCACTAGACTAAGCCAAAACACTACTACTCAGGCAAATTTTCACATATTTACCTTAATACATTTTAAATTTTCTCATATTTTTTTTTTTTTTTTAGTTTATATACATGAAAAAAATCACACTTATATATACACATTGTAGATTTATAAAAAAAATTACATAAATTATTAGACTACCGTCATTTTGTAAAAAAATTCAAAATTTTTAAAATCTTCAAATTTAAATTTAAATTTCTAATCCAGAGCCAAAAAATATTTATTTTTTGTCTTCCTTTTTATCAGTCATCCTGCATGAAAGAGAATTTATTTCTGTAAAATTTTATACTAGTTTGGTGTTTGTAACTTATTCTGATTCTGAACTACATAACTTTTTGTAAAATCATGTATACTTACATTTGGAGTCAGCATCTGTGTTTGAATATTTCAACTAAACAACACATATAAATAATAAACTTTGAATGAAACAAAGAAAATATAATAAATAATATATAAAAAGAAAACAAGAAAAATAAAGAAGCAAATATATTTATATAAATAAGGAATATGGAAAAAACCACGAACTAGAAACGTATTCACACCACGATGTAAACAATGAGCATAACATATTTCAACTGTTAAAATAAATAGTTTTTCTAAGACCAATGGTTGGAAAAAGTATTAAATAAACCTAAATATTTAGAATACCGCATGTGGTGCCACCTAGTTGTTAAAAATAAACTTGCACGGCCAGATTTAGCTGGAGCCGATATATTGGCCGCGAGTGTGTTCTTGCAGTACCATGGTGTGCCAAAAATTTGGCGCGATGAGTGTTTAAGGGTTAATAATGGTTCAAGGGTAGGGTTATTATTCTTGGTTGGTTTTATTAACTAAAAAAAGTGATCGCTAATCCTAACTAGTTTTTCCATAAAGGATTTGGTGGATAGACAATGTATTTTATCTGTAAATAAACATTTTATATAGGAAACTTTGTTGAAAATATTCATTCATAGAGTGAAAACCTAATCTTTGTTTCAGAATTTATTAAAATAAATAATTTAAAAACAAGCTTTCAAACATTTACATTTAAAAAACAACATAATAATTAATTACTTTTAACAAATAATTTTTATAATACTGCTTGGTGAGTTCCATAAATACAAACTTTCTCCCCACAAAGTAAATTACACTTCATTTTTTCATGTTTAGAGACATGTGATAATGAATGTAGATTTTTAATAATTACTGATACCCCATTAAGTTCATAAAAAGATTTATGTTTGAAACAGTTTGAAGTTATTCTCTCATTAAAAGCATATTACAGTTCATTAAACTTAATCTGAATAATTAAAGAATGAAAATTAGCTAATTTACATTATTCAAAATAAATATTTAGTGCTGAACATAATATTTTGTAGTACAACAAATAAACAATGTTTTAATTATGAAAGAGAAGTGAGCACATGAAATGAGATTAATTCCATTACAACCACAATATTTAAGGCGTCTTTAAATGTTAATAAAGTTATTTGAAATGCCCCAATGAAGAATACCATAAAAAAAATGAACTTTTTTTCTAGTTAAAAATCATATTATTACACTTTTACCATGTACAACTATAACAAGAATTGACAAATAAAGTCTGTTGGTATCATTTGCATAGTGATGGTAAATAAATGCAAGGCAGATTAAAATGGAACTTTCAAGTAATTTTTGAACTGTCAAAAGTTATTGAGCCAACTTCACATTACACTCCTAGCATATCTCAGATCTGAACATCCATGTGTGTCAAACTAATTACTTTAACTTGGCTGTACCGCTTTTCTCACGCTGTTGCAAAATGAATCCTCAATATTACTGCGGTCCAGCAGGGAATCTAACTCTTCATCGGACAACACTGAAACAGAACATAATCAATTAACCTTTGAATGAGACCCTCAAATCCATCCTTAGAAATATCCGAGAAAATTTCAATTCTTCAAATGAACTTTATTTAAGAGCTCTAATTGGTGGTTAAGAACCATTTATAATTATAATGATGAACTTACCAACAAGGCCCATACCAGTAATTCACCACTCAACTGAATGTATGAATGGCATATAAGAAATAATGTTAACAATTAGTTACTATTTGTATCTTCTATTATTCCAATTATATTTATATTTCCTCTTATTTAATTACTAATATTCCAAGATTTGGATTCAGAATTCAAAGGTAAATTAGAGATTCAGATTCATAAAATAGTGGATTTGACCCAACTCTTAAAAATAAATAAATAAATGAGGCTTCAGAGAGAAAAATAAACTTTTTTTTCATTCATTGTTGCTACTTGTGCAGGTTTTTTTTTGCATAATATCCTCCAAGAGATATTTGTATAATTACGATAAAGGGATAGCATTTAGAGGAAATGCACCAGCATTACAAGGAGTGGAAAATTTAGGATACACTATCCTTCAACAACCAGCCAGATTCAAACTCCCACCTCTCCATCAACTGTAAATCAGACTTTGATTTACAATACATCCATTACTGTTTTTATCCTGTGCCATATATTTTCCACTACTGGCTTGATAGGTCTGTCATAGCTTCATATGCCTTATAATCTAACCTGAGACTAGGATAGCACAACATCCAGTCCCCGGCTGTTAATTTATCACTGTTAAAGGGTAAACCCACATTTTACCAAAGATACATTTTTCGGCCATGCCGAGAAACGAACCTGGGACCATTAGCCTAGTAGGCAGATACACTACTGAAAGAACTAAGGTGTTGGATAGCATATAAATCGGACTAGAAATGCTTAATGTTTAGTAACGTGACTAGATACGGGTGTGTAATATACGAGTCAATTTATAGCCAATCAAGATGACAGAAAAGCAGCAAAACTGTACATGCGATTGCAATAACGAAAATAAAAACTTGCAATCAATGCATTCATGAATATTCAGTGTTGGCACTGCTTTATTCCTAAAAAAATTTGTTTTCTAGAAATAATTCACATTTCTACACACTTCAGATGGTAATGCAAAGAAATTAAAATTAAGTTTGTGTTTATGGCATTAATTAAATCCCACTGGCCTGTCTGTTTGGAACATAAGCCTCTCTAATATATCCATTCTTTCTAATGACTTTTGACAGTACAAGATATTAAAACTAGATTTCCTGAGATTGGTGGCCAAGTTTCAATTTATAAAGGATGCAATAGTTTGATTAGTTTAATGATGGGGGTAACAATCTCCTCACCCACCTCGGTGGCGTAGTTAGCTAACACGCTAGTTTCATGTTGAGCTAGAATGCCAAGGACGGGGAGATAGAGATTCGAATCTAGGTAGGGTGTTCTGGGGACGGTTTTCCACTCTCCCTCCACACAAATGTGTGTTCACTTCCCAATTCCTAACCCATTAAAGTTGCGGTGCTATAAATAATAATAATAAAATTTACTCTCTTAGCGAATGTTGATGTATTTCCTTAAATTTCACCCCTGACATGTCCTTACTTATAGACTAAATATTTAAACTCCACTGCTCGTGAGTTAAAACATTTGTAAGAAATAGTGTTACTATATTTAAAATAAAACATTTAAATATGTTACATAACTGACCAAAGCCATTAGGGTGAATAGCTTGTTGGTAATCTGTGGATACCAAAAGGTCAAGTAGCTCTCGAGGATCAAATATTTCATCATCTGCATTCAGTTTGAATTTGCCTGGAAAAATAACACACATACATCTAACTTTATTGTTCATAGAAGACAATACCTGAATAAATCATGTTTACCAATAAACATGTTTAAACTGTTACCTACAAATACATTTTTAACTATTTGGGGTGTTTGAGAGTTCATAGTTTTGCGAATTAAAAATAATCAAGTAGTTAACTAAGCCATTTATTGATACCTAAAAATCCTGATGTGAAAAATAAAATGCTTTTTTTCAGCTAAAACTGGTAAGTGATAGAAAAACTACGACTAAATTTATAATTCTTATTTTTAAATATTTACCCTTTATCATAATTAAGGCTAGGCGGTATATTGCGAAAAATCTCTGTATGCTTAATGACTTCTGTGTAACTCGACACGAGTAGTGTACACAGTTGGTGCTAGTCATTCAACTGTATAACCTCTCAGTTTGTTTGTGTAACTTGAATGGAACAGTCGTGCTGTGGTGTTTTTACAAGTGCTGTGTTTGTTAGTTTTCCAATTCAGTAACATGTTATTCGAATCAATAAAAGATCATATGTACAGTACTATACTGCATTTCTGTATATTACACGTATGTCTTAAACCATTATATTAACATGTAATATATTGTACTGTACATATATTACTGTTACTGTACGTACAATACTACAGTACAGAAATGTACTTATAATATTCGATTTGTACTGTGATTCATCCTTGTATAGTAAACATGCATCCTATGTAAGTTCATTTGTAAAACTCAACACCATCTCAGTCCACACTGGCCCAGTTTCCAAGGCTCTACTGTATTCTGATTTTGTGATTGTAGCAATATATCAGCTACAAAGGTACATCGTCATATATCATGAAAGACACTGCATCGTCTTTCATAATACATGTCAACTAGGTATTGGAAAGCTCTAGTTTATATTTTGTGTCCAAATTCTATGTATAAATAAACTTTGCTAAAAATCTAACAAATACTGTAACTAATACAGAATGGAGATGCATTGTATTATCCACCAATTTTTGGCATATTACAAACATATTTAATTGATTGAGTAATGGAAAGTTTTCACAATATTAGTATTCTCTTACACACATGATGGCGGTAAATAAATACTTTATTTTAAAATTTGAATTTATCCAAAATATTGCTAAGAAATTAAACTAATAACAAATGAAGGTGGTCTAACACATCATTGAGCTGTAAGAGTTATCAGGTTTCGATCACCCCACCGTTGTTTAATCTTGAATCGCTAGGTAGCAGGTCGAGTAGAAGTAGACTATTTCATGGTATCCACAGTGTATCATGTTTCTTATGAATAAGCACTTGCTCAGTAGCAGGAGATCCCTTCATGTCTCTCAATAACCACACACGTATAAACACAATCATGCTGACTGTATTTCAAGCTGGGGGTAAAGAATACTGTGACAATAGTTTGTTTTAAACACCTGTTGTTTAAAACAAACCATTGCCACAGTATTCAATGGTTTGTTTTAAACAACAGGTGTTTAAAACAAACTATTGTCACAATATTCTTACAATTACTATAGCAAGCAGTTCACAAGCGAAGTTGTGTCCAGTCACAAACGCGTTTTGTTGATATTTTAAAACGAACCAAAGGTGAAACCAGAAAAAGTGTAAATGTACTAGTGACAGCAAAAAGCCAACTACAGAGAGTTGATGGTGGCTGCATTAGCTGATAGCTCATGGTCTTAAAATTGACCACACATTTGTAGCCGACGATTTCCGCACGTCCATCCCAGACTCTGCCTTAAAATATGAGTGGAGAATTACCCTAGGAACAGGACGTTTCCTGGATAGTTCATGGTTAGAGCATTGGTGTACTAAACCAAAGGTCCCAGGTTTGATTCCCCCGTGACCAGGTGTCATTATTCACTTTAAAGGATATAGTAATAATCATCGCTAGCAATATATATAAAACATGGTTTTTTACCAAATTTATTTGAACACACTACACATTATTGGACCAATAAAAAAAGTTTCTAATATTTATTTTACTATACCATTTTTTATAACAATCTTCTCCAGTCGTCGTTTTTCTGTAGCTCTTTGTAAGATCTTTTCATCCACTGTGCCTTAGTAACCAAGCGGTAAATCACTACTGGCTTAGCTTGTCCGATCCTGTGACATCTGTCTTGAGCTTGTAAATCCACTTGAGGGTTCTGCGCCAAAAATAATTAAAGATTAGGCAAAAATAGTCCTGAATAGAAGTAAAAATATCAATCCATTTCAATGACCACTTTAAAGATAGTTAATCAAGTTTAACTACATTCTCTATATCAACAGTAGATAAATGAGCAAAAGAAAACTGGTTATTTTGAACTTAAGTCTTTTTCAGAGTCAAAAGTAATGTTTAAATATTAATCTAGTTGATAATTAACTATAGTTGTGTGATGCTGCATAACTATCGGATGATTTCAACAAACTTGAGGTGGCTAAATTACTAACTGGTGTGAAAAAATGTCATTGTTTTATGCTAATAACATTGATAGAGTTTAATTCATTTTCTATTTATAAATTCTGTATAAGAATCAAAATAACAATCTCTTAAAAATCCATTTCAGGTATGTCAAAGTAGTTTTATTTTAAGGGCCATGTTTAAATTTTAAGATAATGAAGGGGCAGTATTTTTTTTAATGCACAATTTTAAGTAAAAATAGGCTGTCAAACTCGATTCCTTGATTCTTATTGCATCAAAATAATCTAGAATTGATATAATATAATATGTAATCTAAAATGCAATTTCCGTAATATATCAATAGATCTATCATTGGTTGATATGTTACAACCTGTATATTGAAAGCTACAATATTCTATCAAATTAAAATGGCCACTTGCCTCAAATTATATTCTTTGTCACTTTTAAATTGTTAATGTTTTATTTGGCTCTTTGAATAAGACAAGTTTAATAAAAAACAGAACAAAAGTCAACATAGTTAATAAAATGGAGCAAAAAGAAGTTATATTTATTTTAATTCAATAGTTTATTGATATATCGTTGCCAAAACTTCATCACTTAATTTCTGGTGCGCTAACATGCCTACGATCAGTTATGGTGGACTTGAAATCTTTATAACGTGTGAAATGTGTTCTTCTTTCAGTTATAAAATCAGCACTTTATTGAATTAATGTTGAGCTTATTTAAATTTTTAGTTTTGGAGACTTTTAGTGTGTTTAGTAAATATCTAAAAAATTGTGAGATTAAAGTTTCAAGCGATCCTGTGTTGTAATGATTGAGTGAAAGTTTCGCATTGAGGGGGGAGTAGGGTATCGGGCATGTCTGACTTTCTATGCAATAATGCTTGGAAAAATAATAAACAAGAAAATGTTCGAGAATAAAAGAATCTAGGCTGAAATTAAGAATCGGAATCGAGAAAAAACAGGTATCATGACCTTTCTAGTAAAATTAGCTCCAAATAAATTTTTTTATTAGAAAAAGATTAAGAGATAAAACAGTAAGACCTCATCCTCTATTTGTTCACATGAATTTTTAGTTTTTATCAAGCATTCTTTGAAATATATTTATTTATTTGAAGTATTAATATGCACTTTTTGAACCAACTGATTATTTCAGCACACAAGAATTTATATGAGCGAGAGCACAAGGGCCTACCAATTTTTCCAGGAAAAGTATTTTCATATACCTTCCTGGGTTCTTTTACATACCACAACCTACATGGGACCAAGGACTTTACTTTCCCTCCAAAGGAAGTTGTGCTACAGATTTTTATCGCTCAAGAAAAATCTGTCGACCCTGGCTGAGTTGAACCCACGAACATCGAGTCTTGAACAAGACCACTGAGGTCGACAAATTTTAAAAAAGCATGACCACCATTCTTTAAAAAAAGCCTGATCATCTGTGAAAGGTTTAAAATCTCATGCAATTAAATGAAACGGGGTTTAAAGTGTAAACATTCCCAAATGTTACCTTTCTAAAACTCGATAAAAAGACAAATCGAACCACACTTTAAGTTGAATGATTCATTATAAGATCTACAGGATGCACATAATCGTGAGTTGGGCTAAAAATTACTCGCGAGTTTGAAATTCCTATTCATTACATAACCGGACAAAAATAACCAGCAGTGTTGGGTTGCAAGTAAAATTTTGTGTATTACCCTGATAGAGTTTTATTAATTCCAGATTCAACAAATATGTTCAAATTGAAAAAAACCCAGCAAGGTCTCAAAACATTTTTAAAGCCATAAATTAGTATGGTGTGAAGTACACTTTTTCATTTCGAAGCAAACTCGAATCAAATATATTAAATATTCCGAATCTGAATCGAAGTTTGAATATTTTTTGTTAATTGTTTTATGCTTGAAAAAATCATGTATTGTGTATTTAATATTTAGTTTTATTCTGATAAATAAAGTTATTACATTTTACAATAAGATTACTTCGGAATTTTCCATTTGAATTTTGATTTGTAATGTACCTAACAGTTCAGAATGGCTGTGATTGAACATAAATTGAGTATTCTAGTTGTCAATAGTTTTATTAGCGAACTTGATAATTATTGTCAGATCCAATTTTTTTCAAAGTGAATCAAAGCTAAATCAAAGTTTTGAAGCTTCAAACACACCTAACTTAACTGTTCCCTCCCAAAAGTGATAAACTAACAACTGGACTACATAAGGCAAGAAAATAGCTCTGAATATTTACCCAGTCGCTGTCAAATATGATACGGTGTCAGCCGCTACCAGGTTGATCCCTAAACCCCCTGCCCTTGTTGATATGAGGAAAATAAACAAGTCTGGATCTTGGTTAAATGCATCAATGTTTTCTTGTCTGGTCTCGAGTTTGGTACTGCCATCCAAACGACAAAACTTGTACCCTCGCATGATGAGATATTCCTCCACCAAGTCCAGGACCATGAAGAATGTGGAGAACAGAAGTATCTGTTACAACAAAGTACCTATAATAGTTTAAATAGCAAAGCTATTTAGTTGTTGTTACGGTTATAGCCACTTCAGATGATATATTCTGTAAATTGAAAAATGACACCTGGACTCAGGAATCAAACCAGAACTAAGTCAAAGGTATTGGATTTGATTCCCATGTGCTGGTGTTATTTTTAAATTTACAGAATATCACAAGTAGCATTTGTTAGATTACACTAGTTCTGTTTGATATGTATATGTTTTTTTAATTAAAGCGGTGCCAAGCTATCGATAGCTTAAATTATTACTAGAAAAGGTTCCACCAAAATATTAGAATATTTAAGCATATTTTGAGTTCTATCATTAAAAGAATTTTTTTTTTAAAAGTCCTAATTTCTATTTAAAAACACTTTAATAGTTTGATGCTGCATGGCACCATCTTCAGGAAGCAGCATCAAAATCTTGAAGTGTTTGTAAATACAATTTAAGTGTTTGTTTTTTATTTGTAATTATATTTTTAGTAATATCATACTTATTTAATGACAAATTATAACATACTTGATTAACTTTATTTCATACATATTGATTTATTTTTAGAGCTATTGTTATGCTTACTAGATCTCAACATAATTATAGGACTAGCATAACAACCAAACCATTTTAACTTAACTAAATGTTTATTCACATCATAACAAAAAAATTAGACTCAAAAATTTAAACTAATTTAAAATGTAGTGTGTTAGAAAGTAGGCACTTGCAAGCACAGTTTTTTTTATTAAAGCGATCTCAATCTAGCTTTCATGATGCTACAAATGTTGAGTTGAGCTGAATTAATTAATGTATCACTTTAAAACTTAAATTATGTCAGATAAAATCGATTCAACTTATTAAAAAAATTATTTTAATGAATATGACTCATGTATTTTAAAGAAAAATAATGTTTTAAAATATAAAATACATGTTTTTTAATCATTAAATAAACCAACCCATAAATTATAGGATTAATTTTTAAACATACTGTAATGGGAACCGAAAAATTAATTATGATTCATTTCAAAGGACAGTTGAATAGAGGTTTTATTGTTTTAACAATATTTTTAATGTAAACAGCCTGATTAAATCCCTGTCCATCTGTATTTTAACTATTCACTAGTGCCGATCTAATACCAAAGAGAGGAGTTAAATATTAATTACTGTTAGAATATACATATTAGACATGTGCATTAAGGTGTACTTGATACAGTCTTGTGCTAAGCTATTTGTGTTCTTTCAACAATAAAGAGATATGCATTTCTTTAAGCCAGTTTAATAGTCAGATTTAGTAAGCCTCAATTACAGTGCTACACTAAATATAAGACAACACCTATCTAAACTCAAATGGAATGGGTACAATACCCTCTGAAATGGGTTCTTTCTTCCTTTCCAAACCCACCCCTATTCCACACCACTCACTTCACAAACCATATCGAAACAAGAGAAAAGATTGAGTCATTCACCAATAGACACAATATAAGGCAAAGAAATAACCCTTTTAAAGGATTTCAAAATTTTTAGCCCAAACATTTATTGAACCCAAGCTTGAGTATTTATTTATAGCTCGGCTCAAAGCTCGAATTACAAGTACTCACTTGCAGAGCTCTATTAGAAAGTTTTCCAAGTCATATTCAAATTGCTAAAACTTGACTCAAATTCAAATCATTAAATACTTACAAATCGTCTGTTCTAAAATGTTCAGCTAAATAGTTGATTGAAGGGAACTATTTCTTTTTAATTGTCCCTTATTGAGCTTTAACTTAGTAGGTGTATATCAAGAAGTCTGAATTTAACTTGAATGTCCACTAACCTTGTGGCCTTTGGCTTTCAGTTTAGGCAACATAGCATCTAGAACTTGAAATTTACCAGAGTTAGTGACCAACCCTTCATCAACCTGAAGTGTTTTTGTTCCTGGTACGAGAGGCATATACACAAGATAGGGGTGGTTCACAATTTTACGGAGCTGCATCATAGGGTTCTGCATTTTGTTGATTATTTTTACATTCATTTCTTCTTCATAAGTGTTTTTCCTAAAAGTAAGGAGTTTTGAAATAATTTTACTAGATGTATAAGACAAGTAATTTTATTGTATATTATGGCAAACCCAACAATGGATTCACTCTTTTATGATTTTTTAGCACCGCATCTTACACATGTACTAATTACACTAATTAGTGAGGTATAAAGAAGATTTAATTTAGAGGAAGTGTAACCACATTTGCATGGAGGGAAAGTGGAAAACCATTTAGGAAAGCCACCTTCAACACACCCGGCCGGGATTTGAAACCCAATCTTCCTGCCATCAGCAGTTCATTCTATTGCTAATGTGACGTCTTGGACCATGCGGCCACCGAAGAAGTTTATGTAATTTACTTTTATATGTTGATCTGGCTAAGGTTAAGGGTTGCAAATGTCAAAATAAAAAATAATTTAAAACTATCACTAAAAAAAGGTTTATTACTACAATGACATCAAAATTACAAACAAAGTTCACGATAGGTGACCTGGATGACAGTTCGAAAATCATATGTTTAGGTTTTGGGTTGCCAACACTTGTAAAAGATCACAGTTTTGTTATAAATGTAAAGATCTTTAATTACCTGTTATATATTACATTTAAAATAAGGTAAATTTAAGTTTTCTCATACGCTTTCATTTTTTAAATAATTTCTATTTATCCAACTTGAAACAATATTTTAAACATAATTAAATTCATCGTTTTGGAACATTATTGATTTTGTGTAATATAGTGCACACATCAATATATTTTAAACAGGCATCGTATTTACTTGGAAAAGAGAAAATTGTTCTCATTTTTTTACATACAATAAATGATTTTATGATTATTTTATCGTATTATAAAATATTTTCATCAACTGCGTGTCTGCATCATTGTAAAAAACTTGTTTACCATTATGTTCAACCATATGGTTTAGATTCGTCAGTCGCCATTTTGAAGCTATGTTCGTTAGAAGTTTTTGTAAAGTGGTGTTAATATATTTTTTAAGGGGAATAAAACTATAAATATACTTTGTGTCCGACCTCAAATAAATATATAAATAATATTGGGATAAATTACTGTGGTTGGCTATCACATTAATATATTACTATCTGGTTTCATTACAGTCATCCAAAGTGATAGATGTCAGCTGTTGGCGTAGTGATATATTAGGGATTACTTCTAGTAACATTTCGAGCTGTCATCCAGGTAGACTTAGCTCGTGAATGACTTATACCACACACACATCCTTCAGCAAATTTAAAATAAGTTGCTTATTGTGTATGTAAAAATATATCAAGTTAGCTGCTTCATTACCTTGTATTTGAAGAAATAGAATAATCTTTAACGGCTGGAGAAATTTCATCAATTTCTACGGAAGTACTTTCAAATACTGAGTAATTAACTATTTTTCTGGTTGAACGTTTAGCACGCTTGCCATCCACTGAATCTGGAATCACTGGGTCCTAAAATAATAACAATTATTACTATTAAAGATGGGCCAAACATGCAATGACAAAGCTTTAGCAACTGAACTCTTGCATTCTGCTAAATATGATGAGTCACAAAAATTTGGTATAGAAGTCTTAGCTATCCCCCTCCCAATACAACCCTTTTCACACAAGGAATATTTATTTCCACTATACAAGCAGAAGATTCAAAGATCATTCATTACCTAGAATATTTTCTCATTCTGACAATATGTCTGTTGAAAAAAATTTATGTTCGAGTATTTATGCATCTGTACAATATTTATTAGAGATGGGTCCTTGAATCCTTAAGGATATTCAAGATTCAAGATAATTTTAGATTTGAGACCCAAATCCCTTTTTTTTTAGAGTGAAATTTGTTTTAGAGCTCTAATACGCCTTATTAATTATAATTATAGAACAAACTCAACAACCAGGCCCCAGACAAGTAATTTTACACTTAAATGACTGTATGAATGTTACAATGAATGGATTATAAGAAATAATGTTGACATTTAGTTTTTATTTTATTTATTTAGCACCGCATCTTACTACCTGTTCGGGTTATATGCTTAAGTACTAATTATGCTAATGGGTTGGGAATTGGGAAGGTTGAATTTAAAGGAAGTGAACCCGCATTTGGGTGGGAGAGAGTAAAAAACCATTTAGGAAAAACCACCCCTAGTTCACCTGATCGAGATTCGAACCTTGATCTCCCCGTATTCTGCAGTCTAGCTCAACATGAAACCAGCGTATTAGCCACCTACACCACTTAGATGAGTGACATTTTGTTAATAATTGTATTTTTATATTATTCTACTATATTTATACTTCCTATCTATGTTCATAATTTTTGCCAAGATTCAGATTCATAAAATAATGGATCAAACCCAACTCTAATGTTTATATTATACACTTAACATAACATAACTTTAGAAACCATAGCATCTCCAGGGGAACCAAATTTTTTATAGTTAAATAAGTTTGTTAAACATGAACTTAGCTAATTCTATTTTACTAGATCTACTAATGGAAGTATTTTATTTTGTAAATATGTTAAGTAAAGATGTGCAAGAAACATTTTTTCAATTCAAGGGGATATCAAGAACAGATTATAAAAAATGAGATGAGAATGTTTTTAAGCATATAAATGTAAATTATGTTTATTAAAGGAAATATATAGTTTAGGACAGGGGTTTCCAACCTTTTAATGTCCTAGGGCAAAAGGTTATATCGCTTGTTGGCTGCAATACTGTACCATCAGTATTATGATTGAACACTAACTTATTATTTTATTTTCCTTTTGGCATCCCGACTATCTCAGCAGTGATGAGCGAACGCGAACACTCTCAACTATGTTTGAAGGCACCCAAATATAGTACTCTCTCCCTTGTATACTAGAGAAGTCATTTGCCGGTTTAAGGTAGATTTGTACCAAAATGTAATATGTTTCTTAATATATAAAGCAAAAATAGACAGCGAATGAACAATCATCGCTTTGACACAAACCACAAAGATCCGAACAAGCCTGTACCCATCCATGCTAGTACCCACAACCAGGACTTTCAAACCTGCTACACCACCAAAATATTAAGAGCATTTCCCAAACAGTGCAACAGTTCTCAACTTAGACAGTGGGAACTGGCCCACCAATGGATCACCAAATCAAGATTACCACCAGGCCTCAACAGAAGATAGTTTATTTTTTATTTTTTATTTCTATAATATTATTTTCCAAATTTAACATTATTATTATTATTATTATTTTCTCTTTTTTCTTTTTTATCTTGTCTTATTATTATTCATCATCAGTTTTATATAAATATTAACCACAACCTAGGAATTTATTTCTACTCCCAAAAACAGTTGGCACAATTTGTTTCTAACAGTTTAATTCAAAATTTCAAGATGGAGTAATCCATTGTTTGTGTCATTTGTACTCTCTTCTTCTTTGTGTTTGATAAAGGCAACAATGCCGAAATATTATTATATTTGTGTTTAAAATGTGTGTGTGACTACTTCTACTATAGAAGACAGAAGAAAGGAAGAAGATGTCACCTTTGTGCATTGGATTCTTCCCACATCTTTCCTCTTTCCCTAGGTGGGCTTTCTTCATCAAATTTATTCTTATTCTTAGTAGTTTATTTTTCCTATTTCTTTAGTTTTATCAATTTCCTTTATTATAAAATTATCTAGCCATTGGGCCACCTCATTTTCGAATCGAATAAATATTTATTTTATTATTTAATTATCTAAAATATAAATCTGTATTTGTCATTTTTTTTCTCTTGAGATAATTTTATAATTTTCATGAGCCAGCAGGCAGTAAAAAAATGATACGGCGGGCTGTGGATTGAATTATTATTATTATTATTAATTAGCAGCAACACGTCTTACTACCCTTTCGGGTTATACGCACTTACGCTAATGTGTAATGTTAGGGTGATTGTGAAATGAAATGAAGGACCTACAGTTTAACGTGGGATCCGAACCACGGTGGAGGCCTGGCATTCCCCACATTCACAAGTTGTGATTAATACACATCTTGTCAGAAGTGAAGGAAGGGTTTGGTAATCAGATAAATCTGTGCCAGGACCGAGGATTGAACTCCGGACCCTAAGCAGAGAAGTCCGACACCTTACCCCTAGACCGCCAGGTCACCTCGCGGGTTTAAGACCCTGGTTTATGCTATATAATGCTAAAAGTTCCGTTCAACAATTGGGCTGGGGCTTGCCTTAGATTATCCTTATAGTATGTTCCATAAATCATGATATTACTCATATACATTTTAAATGCAATTAATAAAATTGTGAGATTTGCAATGCATAACTTTCATAGTTTAATTTTGTACTGTAACAGCTTATAATGTCATTGTTTGATATCGATAAACAAGATTTATAGCTAAAACATTTCTTAATGGAGGCTGTTATATTTTAGGGAAAAGTGCTGCCTTTTTATCAGGTCTGTACGCTCTTACTAGAAATAATCAATTCGGCCCCTATATGATTTGTAAATTTCACAGAGCAATTATATTCTTTTCTGTTTTGTCAAATTTCTCAAATTTTCGAGATTCATTTTAAATTTTCCCAACAAGATCGAGATTTCTTTTTTCCTAGTTTGATTGAGATATTTTTGACTCTTGCAGATCTGTAATTTATAGTTTGCTTTGAATATTTGTCAGCTCATTGATTTACTTTGAATGTTTTTGTTTGCCAACTTCAATTTTGATTTTAATACTTTCAGCTTAAACTTTCTTACAGAAATAATCTACATGACCGCTCCACGTTGTATGTTACACAAATATGTATATCATATTTTTTCTCAATGTAAAACATTAACAAAAATATTCAAACTTCAATATATCTTCGGGATTATTTAATATATGTAATTTATTTTATTACCACCTGTTAAGGTTATACACATATGTACTAATTACACTTATGAATTAGGGATGAAAAAAAGGTTGAATTTACAATAAGAATACCCACATTTATGTGGAGGGAGAGTGAAAAACCATTTAGGAAAAACCACTTCTAGTACACCGGAGATACAAACCTCGATATTCGTGTCAAAGGTAGCCAAATCTATTGAGAGAGTGACATCTTAGACCATACAACCACCGAAGCAGGCTTTTTACTAGATTAATTACTTGCATCAGTAGTTGCATGATGGGGAAATCAGTGTCTTTTAGTTATTTATTTTTATTTATTTATATATATATTATTACTAGATGTCACCATATATATTATTACTAGATGTCACCACAAGGACTGTATCATAAATATATGAAGCTCTAGTTAGTATTTTCTTCAACAGAAAGCACTGTAATGTTTATGAAAATATCTTTTTTCTAACAAATGAATTTTTTTATTCTCACGTGTTTACATCATGGCACGATTACGTTTCTGGCTTCCGTGTTTCTCTTATTTAATGTGTATTGTGTTTTGCAGTTGATATTTTATTTCCATTCTAAAGTTTATTTATTATTTTGTGCTTATTTTCTTCGTAGTTATTTTTATTGGAAGTTATCTAGGCCTAAGTGTTAGGACAAAAGTTTGATTTGATTTTTATCTAAACAATGGCTGGTCCAAACTCTTGGCTAAATGACTCAGATATATTAGATTATTTAGACAGTATTGACAGTGAGTGACTTTGTGTCTGAAAGTGACTCTGATACCACTAGTGATGACAATAACCCAGATCTTACGACTTCATGGAGAGTGATTTCCCAAACACAGGCGCTGACTTCAAAATTGTAAGTACTGTCCCGTATACATGTTTTTACAGAAGTCACATAGTTGTGAATCAAACAAACCTACAAACATCAACTTATATCAAATTTATAGAAATAAATGCTCTTTCTTGCAGGATGACTGATGAAGAAGGAAGACGTGAAAAAAAGAGAGATTTTTTAAACTATGAATAATAAATTTTTCTTCACGTTTTCAAATTTCATTTTTTTTTTTCAAAATATCTGAGTCAAATGATTTATGATTTTTTTTTCCCTTCAATATTTATTGAATCTTCAATCTTTATAGTATAAGTGTGATTTTTTCCCTTCGCATACATTGAAAACTTTTTCAATGGGGAAATTTAAAATGTTTAGAGGCAAAGTTTTTGGATATGCCAGGTTAAATGTGTTGAGTGCAAGAGGGTTAAGGATACTAGTGCAAAGAGGTTTTCCTTAAGGAGATGTATATTTAAGACACTACCTAAACATGTTTTATTTGTGAAAAGACCAAAATAGCTTCCGTCAAAGCCATAATTTAAAAATGTAACTTTATGGAATTGAGTTGTCAAATTGATCTTTAAACTTTCTATTCTGTCGCAGTGTGATATAAATACAAGACACACCTGACTTATTCCCACAAGCTCCTCTAGGTTACTTTCCAATGTAGCTTGATAGCGTTTCCGTTGGAGCTCTGACATTGAACAATATACCACAACCTCTTTCTTGGGTGGGAGACCCAAGTCAAAATCAGCTTTTACACGTCGTAGCATAAAAGGTGACAAGATCTGTAAGTAAGCAACAAAGGATAGCTATTACATTTGAAACAAAGTACAGTAATTTTTATTACAAAAAAAACACTTATTTGACTAAGAATTAATTTAGATGTGTAAGTAGCATTAAAAAAGATTAGAGCTGGTTTGATCATAGATGTAGATCATCAAACAATGCTTTGTTGTCGAACATTAATTTTGTTAACGGTCAGTTAATATAAAAATAGTTTGAACCCACAAGTAGAAGCTGCTTAACTAACACATTTTTAAAGATAGATTCAATTGTTCACATAAATATTCATATAATAAAATTAGTTTTATTGATAGATATATAAAGTAGAGGTGTGTAAAGCTTTTAAAACATTTAATTCGCTATAAATATTTGTTTGCTTCAATTCGAAGGTAAAATTCCGGAGTCCCCCTGCTATTATTTACATCACAAATTAGTGTTCACATTTAAAAAAATCTAGACTAATTAAATTACATTTTGTGATAATTTCATTTACTCTTTTAAAACCAAATATATCATTTATGTTTGAAATATAGCATTTTGTGAATTATATTTAATACCAAAAGTTACAAAGTATGGTAATCTTATCCAATATTAAATTATTATTTTTTAATATTTGAACTTTGATTACTCTCATAGAAAGCGCTGTTGGACCATAAGAATATTAGAATATCCAATAACTATTTTATCTCTGGTACAAAAAACATGTATGCTATTCCAAATAATATCATTAAAATAAGAGACATGTCTTCATGCTACTAAGTGTGAAGATGTATTTCATGCGTAATTTGATGTTTAAAATCCACTTTCATCATTTTTTGGGCTAAAAATGTATTCTACTGCTTTAAATTTTATTTAAAGATAAATATTTCCCTTAATTATAAAATGCAGTGTGGTATGTATCTAATGTAATGGCGCTCAGTTATGTTGTAAGGTGGTTATAAAATAAAAGGGACAAATTTCAGGTATCCATCTACTTAACAAAAGATTAGGTTAATTTAAATAAATAATTATATTTTTAATGAAAATTAGATTCAAATGTGACATTGATAGACAGTTCTTAGTTCTAACTTATATATATATATATTCCCAAAAAATCCTGAGAAATATTTTTTTCCCTGCACGAGTTTGGGGAACGACTAATTTACAGGATATTTCCCAGTTCGGGCTTCCAAACAATCTAAAAATAAGTATTCCTAGGTTGGTAATTCCTAAGCTTATAAATTAAGTTACTATCACAATATCTAACTATTATTTTAAATTTTTGTCATATGAACATTAATTTGTAACACATAAAACTAAAAAACTAAAAAGAATTGAACAAAAATGTGTATTTTAACTTTGGTTAAATTAATTATCGCCTGATTGCTTGGAAATGTATAGTAAGATAATGATGAATCACTGTACAATAATACAATAATTTAAAGTAAGTTATAGTGAAGGAAGCAGAGTGTCTACCTGACTATAGTTTTGAAATTCCAGTATATTTCCAGTATATATATATATTTATATATTTTAAGAAATCCAATATATATGAAAGGTACTCAGAGACAAACAATCTCTATTTCAAAATCATAAAATGATAGAAAGTTAGGGTAGGCATAGGTCTGTCATAATTAAAACATTTTCACATCAAGAATCAAGTGTATTGATGCATATATTCTAGTATATGCTGAGGATGGAACCCTAGAATCTACGAGGAATATTCATGGATTCAAGACTCAAATCATAATTTTTAAATAGGTACTAAGTTTGAGTTATTTTTTAAAGATATTAAAATAGCTAAATAGTTTATTGTGGTTAAAACCAAAATAATTATAGGAAAAACCTAAGAACCAAACCCCAGATCATTAGTTTACCAATTAATGTAAACAAAATCAGAAGTGAAGGAAAAAATCCTAGTTATTGGGAAAGTTAAAAACACTTATGCTTACAATATTTTCTAAAATTCAAATTTTAATTAGGGATTTGATGGCCAAATGAGGTTTCAGATTTGAAAAGAGGTGGATCCAACCCATCTTTAACAAACACACACACACAAACATTACATTTTTTGAATGACCTATACCGTCAACCTTGGGGTGACCCGATGTTTGTGGGTTCAAAGGCAACAGAGGCTGATAACTTTTTATTGAGTGAGAAAAAAACATAGCTCAACATTCTTCAGAGGGGAAGTAAAGCCGTCAGTTCCATGTGGCATGTAAAAGAACCCTGGAAGGTATGTGAAAATACCTTTCCTGGCAAAATTAGTAAGTCATTTCCCCCCACTCATAGAACTTTAGGGGTACAGGTAATCAGCGCAACTTCGAAGAATGATTACAGCCAGGGAGTTTACTCCACCACAAAAACTATTATCGCCACCACCTCTTGACTGTCTATACTTTCTACAAATTATATTTTTGATAATAAATTTGTTTAGTAAATATATAGTAATAAAGATTGAAACATAACAAACAAATATTAGGTTAATAAAAATTAATTGGAAATAAAGATAATTGCAGTTACCTAACATTATTAAAAATTATAAATAAACTGTGTGTCCGACCTCAAATAAATATATAAGTAATATTGGTCTAAATTACTGTGGTTAACTATCACATTAATATATTACCATCTGTTTTCATTACAGTGATCCAAAGTGATAGATGTCAGCTGTTGGCGTAGTGATATATTAGGGATTACTTCTAGTAACATTTCGAGCTGTCATCCAGGTAAACTTAGCTCGTGAATGACTTATATGAATATGTGTGTTATATATAGGTGATATTTGTGGATGGAAAGATATTAGATTAATGTAATTAATAATTATTATAATATATATATAATACTAATAACTATAATACATATATAATATTTATTAAATATATATTTGAATATTTCCCAAAATTTAAAACGATGTTTAGTTGTGGAAGTGTGAATAAGTGAAAGTGTAAAAGTGCAAGACAAATAGCATTCACACATACACTCACTGACACACACATACATATGTAGATGCTATTTGTGGGATGAAAAAATTTAGATTAACACTAATAATTTCAATATGACATACTGATGTTGAGTTTAACCAATCTTTCCATTAGAGGTCATTGTTATGTCACTCTAAAATGGTTTAAGAGACCAGTACTTAAGTTCAGTCCTCTAATGAGCTTATATATCTTCTCTTATTGATTTGATTCAAAAGATAAATGATATAATAGGGACACTTTTAACTGTAATTGGTATAAATTTATTAATTGTACCACAAATTTCAAAACATTATCCGAAAAATAATCCTGTTCAATTGATTAATTATACAATTTATTTTTTGGAAAAAGAATTATATATGTATCATTTTTTTCAAAAAATTAAAAACAATATGTAACTGTGAAAGTGTAAAAGTGTAAGAAGAAATTAAAAGAGAAGTATGATTGTTTCTATCTAGGCCTAGCCTAACTATTCTTTCGGGTTGACTTCCTTCACTATTACTTACTTTACAGTAATATAACGTTAAATATTTTTTAGTGGTGAAGCTTAATAATATTTTCAAATTCAGAATTTTACTTTCGAATCAAAGTCGAAGCTTTGCACCTCCCCTGCTTCATACATAGCATCACTGTAAAGTGACAGACCTGGTGCAAATTGCTGACAATGTGGTTAATTGATTCTTTGGCCACTCCATTATCATTGCTGGTCGCCTCTTCCAATTTTTCGACATCAAGAAAGGTTTGAAACAGGGCTAGGTTATTGAACACATCAGGCAAGAGGAAATTGAGCAGAGACCATAGCTCAGAAAGGTCATTCTGTATAGGTGTTCCGGTCAGAATTACACGTGTTTCTGTCTTGTATGTACTCAGAGTCCTAAAATTAACATGAAATAAAGAGAATATATTTCACTAAACTATACATGGAAGTTCCAGTTACTTCATTCAAAATAAATAAGTTAATAGTACACACAGAAATAATCAAGATAAAAGAGATAGTAATTAAAAGAGTACCCAATTCTGTAGTAATTCAAAGAATAATTATATCGTAAGAACTTATCTAATCAGTTTATTGATACATTTTTTCAGGCATAGCAACGTGAGCAACAATAATAAACAAAATCATAGAGGAATAAAATGCACATAAGTCTTTGACGAGTGATTAATTGTTCATTGTATAGTCTTATTTCAACACTCCCCCTCACTCGTCAGAATCGTTGTCCAAGCCCAAGAGCACATACTAGTTGACTATGCCTGGGAGAGGCCAATGCCTTGGTGAGAACATCAGCTTCCAAAGTCTCGGTTGGCTTGTAGTTGATGATGATGTCTCCGGCTTGTACCTTTTCTCTAATAAAGTGTTCTAGTTCGCGCTGCTAGTTAAACAATATTTTTCTTGTCATGGCAAATTTTGTAAACTATCGTATAGAGCCACTTAAAAAGGATAACTACGATACTTGGAAGCTTCAAGCACAAGCAGTTTTGATAAGAAATGGATTATGGAAATATGTGTCTGGTCAAGAAAAATGCTCCACAACCAATGATGATGATATAATGAAATGGAAGGAACAAGATCTCAATGCAAGGTCAGATCTTACCTTAATTATATCGCCCAGTGAACTTAGACATATTAAGAACTGTAAATTTTCAAAAGATGTGTGGGATACATTATCAAAACTTTACCAAAGTAAAGGTCCCGCTAGAAAAGCCACTTTATTGAAACAATTGATCCTTCAAAAAATGAATGAGGGTGACGACGTCCGTAATCATTTAAATAAATTCACTGACGCTGTTGATAGGCTTGAAGAGTTGGAAATCAGTATAAATCCCAATCTTTTAAGCATAATGATGCTTTATAGCTTATCTAAATCCTTTGAAAATTTTAGGGTAGCAATTGAGTCCAGGGATAGCTTGCCTACCCCAGAGGACTTAAGAATCAAAATAATTGAAGAGTTTGAAGCCAGAAGCAAAAATGATAGTGTGACCTTGGAGGACGCTTTTTTCGGAAAAAATATAAAAAAATCTAAGAACAAAGATCGTTCAATTTATTTTCAAAAACCTACAAATGTTCCCACAACCTCGCAATTTAAATATAAATGCCATAAATGTGGACGTATTGGTCATAAGGCCGTGAACTGTTGGAGCAACAATAAAAAGGGGGAGTCAACTTTCAAAGTGGAAGAACAGTGCCTTTCTTCTAATTCAGGTGAATCTGAAATTTCATCATGGTGCATTGACAGCGGATGCACTTCACATATGTGTGGAAATAAAGAAAGTTTTCAGGACTTAGTTGAAACCCTGAACATGGGACTCTTAAATTGGCATCTAAGAATCATACAGCTTCTATTATTGGGACTGGCCTAGTTGAAATCGAAATGAAAGATTCGAATAAAATTAATTTGCCTAATATATTATTTGTACCAAATCTGACCACAAATCTACTATCAGTATCTAAAGTGACTGATAAAGGGTTCGATGTCCTGTTCAAAAAGAACAAAGCATTAGTAACAGATCCTCAAGGCAATGTAGTACTAGAAGCTAAGAAATCAAATGGGCTATATTATATTAATTCTAAATCTGTAGAAGTAACAAATAAAGCGCATGAAGAACATGAAATAGATAAATGGCATAAAAAACTAGCTCACTTAAATGAAGTAGATTTAAAGTTGACGTGCAAAAATGAAACATTGGAAGGCTTAGATTTCAAAGAAAGTGACACGTTGAGTGATTGTGAGGTATGTATAAAAGGAAAATTGACCCGAGCTCCTTTTTCTACAAGAAAAGTTCCAGAAAACCTCAAAGTTTTGGAAATAGTGCATTCGGATGTTTGTGGCCCCATGCGTGTTGAATCCCCTGGTGGTTCAAGATATTTTGTAACCTTTACGGATGAGAAAACACGCTACAGCCGAGTTTATTTTTTAAAACACAAAAATGAAGTTCTAGAAGTTTTCAAAGTATATAAAAACGAGGTTGAGAATTTTACAGAAAACAAAATTAAATTTCTGCAATCTGATAATGAAACCTCAGACTACTGCAACAAATACTTTGAGAGTTTTCTAAAAGAATGCGGAATTCAGAGGCGGCTGTCTACACCGTATACCCCTCAACAAAATGGGTTATCTGAGAGGATGAATAGAACCCTACTTGAGAAAGCGCGATGTCTCATGTTGGAGTCAAACGTCCCCCCGTCATTTTGGGCTGAGGCAATTCACACAGCAAACTACCTGCGTAACAGGTCTCCCTCAAGGACCCTTAAAGGTGAAACTCCTTTTCGGAAATGGGTAGGAAGAGTTCCATCGGTTCGACATCTTCATGTATTTGGCAACAAAACCTTCGTTTTGGACAAAAAACCTGGCAAAGGAAAGTTTACTTCCAGAGCAGATGAAGGAATTTTTGTCGGATACTCTGAAATTTCAAAAGCTTATAGAATATGGATGCCCAGCGAAAGGAAAATCAAAATCACAAGAGATGTCAGAGTTTTAAACAAAAAATTCTATGACTCAAAGGAGAGAAGAGGAGAAAACATTATAGTAATAGATGATCAACATAATGAGGACAATAAAGAAGTTATTAATGAGGAAAATGTTGATGAAATAACTCTTCCAGCTCCACCTGTTCCAGTTCAAGACCTTGTAGAACTCTCAGACCAAGAAGAGCAAGATCCAGCTGAAGACCAAGTACATTCAAGGCCAAAACGCAAAAGGAAACTTCCAATTTGGATGTCAGATTATGATGTGTCAGTCTATTGTGATGTTAAAGATGCATTAGAAGGAGGTGATGGAGAAGCATGGCAAAAAGCTATGAAAGAAGAAATAAAATCTCACTTAAAAAATGATACGTGGGAAATTGTAGATCGAGAAGATGGTGACAATGTGATAGGTAGCAGAATGGTATTAAAAAATAAATATAAAGCCAATGGGGAGCTAGAGAGAAGGAAAGCTCGTCTTGTTGCAAAAGGTTTTGCTCAGCGCCCGGGAATTGACTTTGTTGAAACCTATGCTCCTGTTGCAAAACTGAGCTCAATTAGAGTTCTTCTTGGAGTGGCACTTAATCAAGACATGAAAGTCACTCAAATGGATATTTCGACTGCCTTCCTCAATGGCGAACTTGAAGAAAGAATTTTAATGCAAAAACCAGACATGTTAGAAACATTTTTGTGTGACATAATGATGGAAGAGAGCCACAACAAAGATCACTCTACATTTCTCAAAGCTAAGAAGATGCTAGAAAAGCTTCGAAAATCTGATAATGACAAAGTATGCCTACTTAAAATAGCTGTTTATGGCTTAAAACAAGCCGGTAGGCAATGGTTTAAAAGGTTAGACTTGAAACTAAAGCAATTGGGTTTCGTTCCCTCACAAGCTGACCCTTGTATATACACATCTACTACTACTAAAGGGCGGGAACAAACGTTGATAGCCATATATGTAGATGACATTATAGTGGCATCAAGAAGTCAGCAACAGCTGAATGATTTAAACCAAGAACTAACTAAATCCTTTGATATGCGAGACCTTGGAGAACTACATTATTGTTTAGGAATCGAGTTTTGCCACAAGAATGGTATGATTTCAGCATCGCAAACTCGATACATTGAAGAACTTCTCAAAGAATACAGCATGAGTGACTGTAAACCTGTTGCAACTCCAATGGTACCTGGCATGAAGTTACAGAAGAATCCTGGAAATACCGAAAAATATCCCTATCAAAACTTGATTGGTTCACTTATGTATCTGTCTGTGGCTACTAGGCCAGACATAACACACACAGTCAGCTTCTTAAGTCAATACAACACCTGTTTTGGGAAAGAGCATTGGCTGGCTGCCAAAAGAGTCTTGCGCTACTTAAAGGGAACCAAAAATCTTGCACTGGTTTTCAAGAAAACTAATAAACCACTTATTGGGATGGCAGATGCTGATTAGGAAACTGGAGAAGATAGAAGATCTTATTCAGGATACTGTTTCCAGTTTGCAGCGACTTCCATCAGCTGGGAATCAAGAAAACAGAGAACTGTGGCTCTGTCTACAGCGGAAGCAGAATATATGTCATTGACAGAGGCAGCAAAAGAAGCAATACACTTAAAACAGTTACTACATGACATGGGTGTTCCTCACCAGTCAATTGAAATACTTAATGACAATTTGTCTGCACAACATTTGACTAAGAATAACATCGTAAGCTCAAAGTCCAAACACATCAGCATTAGAGAACACTTTGCGAACTAGAACACTTTCACAATCGACGAGCACAACTTAATACTTTCATTTAAACTACAATAACTTACTGAAGTTTTAGAATTAGTTACTTAATTTATTTTGAGCACATACCTGGGCCCATAACCTGTAGTAATTCAAAGAATAATTATATCGTAAGAACTTATCTAATCAGTTTATTGATACATTTTTTCAGGCATAGCAACGTGAGCAACAATGATAAACAAAATCATAGAGGAATAAAATGCACTTAAGTCTTTGACGAGTGATTAATTGTTCATTGTATAGTCTTATTTCAACAAATTCAGGTTGGACTGATAGGTCCCAAGCTAGTTTTACAAAGTAAAAAACTAATTTACCTATATATCTGAGTTAAATACTAGATTAACTTTATTGATGTTTTAAATTTGGATTATTAACTCAATTTTTATATCATGTATGAAATAAAGTGCATTAAATAAATACAATAAAATTGTATAAAATGAAGCCCTTAAGGAAGATGCCGTGCGACATTTAAATATTGAAGTGTTTGTAAATATATACTAGGGTTTTTAACTTTTATGGAGCCTGCTTCATTTTCTACAATTCCAACTGGTAGTTCAACTAATAATATATATATTTAGCACCGCGTCTTACTACCCGTTCGGGTTATACGCTTTTAAGTACTAATTACGCTAATGGATTAGGAATTGGGAAGGTTTAATTAGAGGAAGTGAACCCGCATTTGCGTGGAGGGAGAGTGGAAAACCATTTAGGAAAAACCACCCCCAGTTCACCCGACCTAGATTCGAACCTCGATCTCCCTGTCCTCAGCAGTCGAGCTCAACACGACAAGCGCGTTAGCCAACTACACCACCGAGGTGGGTATTGGTAGTTCAACTAAACTAGTTTCTTTTTTATGTCTGATAAACCCATCCTTATTTACTCATTTTTTTTAACTATTTAAACTATAAAACAACTGATTTGTAATCCCTTAGTCACTGGGAAGTCTGAGTTTGAAGTCAAAATGGCGTGAAGAGTTAGAAACAATTGTTGAGTGACAGTTTAATTCAAATAGGGTTGACAGGTTACCTTGCAAGCTGGCACTTGTGGTTTTTCAAGCGATGTCCTTCATCAACGACAAGATATTTCCAGACGAATGTTGAAAGGTATTGGTTATCTAGCATTGGGATCTGAAAGGATGTGATGAGTACAGGATATTGCTTACGTCCACACACTGTGTATATAGGTTTAATTTTACGTCTCAGTGTGATTCGTTCTTCTTTGCATCCATGGTACAAAACTGTAGGAATCTACAACAACAAAAAGTTAATTTAAAAAATACTCTATGAAGAAAACCATTAAGCCATGTTAGAACAATTGTCTTCAAGTAGTTTAAAACGACCACTAATACATTATAGGCGAAAGGATGTAGTTTTTTTATCTTAAAGGTAAATAAAAGTTATTGCATTGTTTCTTAAAATATTGATAGCATTGTCATAAATTAATTCTATTATTAAGTGTAGATGGGATAACCTTAACAATAAATAGTGCAAAATTTATTTTCAAGTTGAGTCGAATCTCCAATTTACCTTTGAATAGTGAATCTGAACCGTGGAAAAATTTATGAACATAAGAGAAAATATAATAGAATAAATAAATGCTAACATTCTTTCTTATAATCTGATTAGTATTATAGTCATACATTCAGTTGTGTTAAATTACTGGTCTGGGGCCTTGTTGTTAAGTTCATCCTGTAATTATAATTAGGTTCCAAATCACGAATTAGCAGTATTAGAACTATAAAACAAATTTCCCTTGAAAAATTGAAAAAAAGGCTTCTTTTTTTAAAAAAGAATTTGATTCTTGAATCCAAAATTATCTCAAATCTCCTTAAGGATTAGAGGGATCCAAGGACTCATCCCTGATTTATTTTCTTTTGTCAAGGTAGAACTCTTGTGAAATCATTTAATGTCACATAATGATTTCCTATTTTTGGCAAAGCTCCCTGCTCAAATTTAACCTGTTTTTTTAAGGTTTTGATTAAGTTTAATTTCACTTTACAAAAAAAACTAATCTATTTTGATTAATTTTTAAAGCGCAACATGGCTCAAGTTCAAATGCAGAGTATTTCAAAGTCTGTGCTTGAAATGTGCGTTACCAGCCACAATACATAATTGTGCTGGCTGGTTTCCCTCTGCGGTCGCTAATGGTGCACATGTGCAATAGTAACAAAAATAAGTCAGTTAACCTCTGCACACTGCATGTGTCTGCCTGCAAGTTTGCGTTTGAAACAAGTTTTATTTGGGATAGCATGTATTTCAAATATTAGCGAAACAATCTCTTAATAAAAACAACACTTACATTATGATATATATATCATTTTAATTTATATAAATAAAGTATTTTTTACTTTAGACCAATATGAGAACAATTTGTATACACTGTAAAATAATATAATATAATAGGGAGGGAAGCCAGCCCGAAAGGATAGTTAGGTTAGGCCTTGATATAAATGGATAAACTTCTCTCTTGATTCTTCATTTGTATGAAGAAATAAATAGTTTTCTATACAGGCGTAGAAATAACTAACCTTTCATGATGGCTTCCTTCTCTATTACATCATATTAAACTCTTGTATAGTGTCTACACACTGTTCTCATATTTCCAAGTAATTAGGTAATTATTTTTTTATAAATATAGGAAAGGGTAGATAATAAATAAAACAAGATAACAATTAACTAATCTTACCTGAGGTGCAAACTTTTTGAATTCATTAACCCAATTTGACAGAGTAGACATTGGTCCGATGACAATAAACGGTCCTTTGACACCACTCTCAAACAGATGACAGAATTGAGCAATCACTTGAATGGTCTTCCCAAGACCCATCTCATCCGCCAAAATACCATTCATCCCATTCTCGTGGAGCATCTTAAAAAAAAAAAAATCAAACGGAGAACATTCATAACTCAAGAATCATAATTTAAAAGTTTAGTGGTATGATAGTGCTGATGCAGTAAAGATTGATTAAGTGATAGAGGTGTGCCAATCTTCGAAAACTTCAACTTGGCTTTGAACAAATACCAGCTTTGATTGTGCTTTAACTATTTATTAGCTTCACCAATAAAAAAATATAAACATATAAAATATTCATTTATGTTAAATGATTGCTATTTAAACTATTATATACATTATATATTAATATGCGTTTGAAACAAATTGAAGTGGGCATTATTTAATTGCAAGTTATGATAGTGACTTTATTTATCAGTTTAGAATGAACTATTACGAATAATTGTGTAAAAAAAAAATTCTGAGGGATTTTAGAGTGTAAAGTTATGTAAATAAGCACAATAGAATATGTTTCTAAACATTAAGACAACTAACCAAATATACTTAAACTTCAATCATATTTTATACATTTGATTTAGGTTTGCGTCGAAATATAACACTCCTTTCTAATGATATTACATTTTTCCAACAATAGTGTTTCTTGTTTGGCTCCAATATGTCACTCACCCTAAGCCAACTGAACCCCACCACCTGATAATCTCTTAAGTGTCCTTCCAATAATGTCAGGTTAAGCAAGCTATCCATTCCTGTTGTCTCTGAGGGTTTTGACAAGTCTGACTCTCTCTCTGCATCATACTTCTCCAGTGTCTGGAATTAATATGCATTCTTTAGACATATGTTAAATTAATCCTAGTTACATTATACATTTCAAAATTAAGTTTTGACTAAGGAAGATCCAAGAAAGTGTTAACCTATTTACCAGTGTGTTTTTAAAATGATAGTGGGAAACTAAAATTTGCCAGGCAGTAATAAAATATTACTACTTATGAATATATGTAGGTGTATTTACAGTTTTAAAGCAAATTTTGCAAAGTTTAAATCATTTAACTAACAAAATTTAATATATAAAAAAAAGTTCAAATAAAAAAACAGACCTTGTGTGATATTACCTTTATATCAATCATACTAGCTAGGTTGAAGTTTGCTTGACCAACTTTTCTACGCTTTGTGCTCTTCTGTGAGATGTCTTCAGTCTCTTTCAATCTCTTGTTATCTTTGGTTTGAGTTTGACTGATCACATTAGGAACCATGTTCTCCCGTAACTTACGAGATGAAATATCCGAGCTTGAGACTTTCCTCGTCACTTTGTTGCTTCTAGAATCCAATAGGAATATTTTCCAATATTGATTGAATGGAATAGAAATATTTGGTGTTCACAATTTTATTTCAGTGTGAGTTAAAACAAGTAAATGACTTAGAAATAATAATACTACCGTATATCAAGTATTTTAACAATAGCATTTATTTGCATATACATAGAGGTCAATAATAACAATATTTTTTAAAATTGATTTTAATAGCTCCAAACATTTTGAAATATAATTTTATAGTTTACTAACTTCACAGCACTAGTGCACTCCTCAATCTGCGCTACAGGCATAGTGCGCCACACTATAAAACACCCATAATCCTCAAGCTGCTACACACTGCTACACGCTTAGCCTATACACACAAGTATTAAGCCAGTCTATCGCGGGAGTGATACTTTAGGCCATGCTACCACTGAAGTGGGTATAGTGAGTGTTAGTCTGGCATTAGTGCACTCCTATTCAAGTGATATTCACTAGGTGAACCTAACCAAGTCTTGGTGATCCAGGTCATGTTCACAAGTACCCAAAGGTGGATCAGCAGTATTACCCTCTTTGCGCCCAGAGAGGATGCTGCCTTTGTTAGTGGTTTCAGATGAAAGTCTGCAGGTCACTCATTTAAGAAACGGGTGAAACATTGGAGTTTTGCTTTTTCAATCAACTGTTATTGAAATTAAAGTTATATACCTTCCGGCCACTACTTGTTGAGATGTGTGGGAAGAGAAAACAAATTTGCAAGCAAAGTGTGCCCTTAACCAATTGGATGAAACCTTCCATTTGGGAATAATATAAAGTAAAGTGTATAGCTTAACTTTCTAACAAATTCAACACTGGACAAAAAATAACAGATCTTTTGATTTAATATGGCGATGTTAACATATTTTGCATTATCTAACAAACATAAAAGGGTTGAAATTTAAAGATTAGTAGCCCCTATGCACAAACATGTGCACCTAAAAGCGGGAATTTTAAAATGTGGATTAGATTTTGTTTTAATTGACTAAAAATTGGGTTGTAAGAAATTAAATTAAGAACTTTTGTCTGTCTGTTTGATGTTTGAAGCAAAGAAACATCATTGCCTGGGGGTAGCCATGCAATCCATTGGGTGATTGATTACCTATGGCAAAGTCAAGTACTGCTAGTTTTATTAAAATTAGAGAGCATGATTTCATATAAATTACATGTAAATATGAAGTATGACTAAGCTAATTATAACTGTAAGCAAACAACTTACTGTTTATTAATCTTTTTTTGTTCCTCTTGTTTCACCCTCTCCAACTTCAACTTAAGGAAGTTTGTGAAAACTTTACTTTGTTTCACGACAGCTATTATACGGTCCAAACTTTCCTTGTGACTATCATCAAGTTGGATCGACTGCAAGAAATATTCATATAGCTTACATACAAATCCAATACAGTACCTATAAAATACAAGCTAAAGAAATATTAGAATACAGTACTCAGCAACAGTAATGCTTGTGTGAATGTGAACTTTATAAACCCAAATATGATTGAAGCAGAGTTTTGAATAATCCTCAGTCTAAACCAGAAAGGTGTAGACGAAGTGGACAAGACCCTGCATGCCCTTTTATGGCAAAGAGAGATTTTCACTCTATAGAAAGAGGTTTAACCAACTAACATATGTAAATAAACAAATATTACAACAAAACAGTTTATGTATTTTAAGTCAATATAAAATCGTTATTTAGTCAATATAAAACGTTATGTTACCTATAGTGTGCGATAAAAGGCAAGTTGTATGTGCCCCATATGGCTCGTCTACAAAGTCGTACCCGCTTGTCGGGAATCGGAGTCATAATATTGACTTCCTACATTGAATGTCAAAATCACGGTAGTAAGTCAGAATTGTCTGACTAGCTTTTCAGAAGGAGATGAACACTGTCCATCTCTTGCATTGCGACATGTTGCATTCAACCAAACAAAAACCATTATAGTTTCACTACTAAAATCAGTTAAAGTTAATATGTATTTAATCTTGGATAGTAGCCTAATTCATGGAAATCTATATAGGCCTACAGGCCTATACTGCATTTTTTAATTAAAGACAATTGTTGTTCAAACATATATAAATTTTATTTATTTGATAGTATTATTATTATGAATTTGATTATAAAAGAATAGTCCATACTGGTGTGTGTATACTCATTGCTTCGTTTTTTGTTGACTTTGGATTGCTAAACACTAGTGTAAAATGGATTATGAAGAGACACTTATTGAGTTTGTCAGTATGTATCCTCCTTTTTACAAAAGAAAAGCAATGTTATATTGAAAACATTTTATATAGGCTAAGTTGTATAGACTGTAACAGTTTGGTATATTTATTTAGGTTCAACTGCTTAAGTTTTTCTTAGTTCCTATTGGTTGAAATTACTTTCTACATTTCATTGTACACAGTCCATTTTGTATTAAGGAACTAGGCTATAATACAACACGACAATCGACACGTTACTACTCCTACTCCCTACAAGCGGTTATAACTCTATGTAGACCAGACTTTAGTGATGTGTACTATAAGGGGTGTAAATATACAGTTAAAAAGAATTCCGACACCATCAAAATAAACTTCCGCCCGTTTAGTCAATGCAATTGCAACTTTCAAGTGCACTTGACTTCCAAGGGCCCTTGGACGGACTATTCGGACACAGCCCTAGTAATTTCTTAAATAGAGGTCATTTACGGAACGCAGGGTAAAATACGGTACATAAACGCGTTTTTTCGGACCTGTAAAAAATGGGACACTCAAATACGAAATTGCCCCATGAAATACGGGACGAATGCTAGACGCAGATTTTAAATTCCAGTCCATAGAAATTAAAATTGGTGTAGTTTTAATACTGGTGGTATCAGTCCTCTCAATTACAATTCTCATACATATATAAATAAATGAGGTTAAATATTATATTTCAAATAAAATAATTAATTAATTGAATAATTAAATTTTAGTTTAAATCAACTTACAGTTTCTTCAAGTTCTTTATTAATACCCTCATTGTGTTCGGAATCACTACTTTTAGTTATTTCAGAAATAATAGAATCATTAATAGAATTACTTGAATTTGCCATTGTAATAGATTCAGTTTGGCGGTTAAATTGTATCATGGATCAAGTTAACACGAACTCAAGACAAAAGTTATCGTGGGAAAAGCGATAGTGCTGCACTCTACATCTTTCAGATTACCGTCTGTGTTATCATGGAATTCATATGAGTGGACGGTTAAAACTACTATTTTGTGTGGTTTTGCATGTTATTGTAATATCATATAGTGTGACCGGTGCTATATTCTGTTAAATATATAATTGCTACAACTGCATAATTTAAAATATATATAAATCATATTTTTTATTTCCAACACAGCAACAAATAAGTTGACATTGTTGATTGTGTTAAGTTTAGCCAACAGACACTGTTAATAATCACAATATTATTTAAGAGTACATTTATTTCAAAACAAACTGTCTGACATCTTAGCTTTCGTTGTTATGGTCAAATCATAAATTAAACAAAAACAACACGTACACAGTCAGGACATGGAGAACACAGAATAAGAAATTGTTTTGTATCATACCAAAGAGTAGACCTACATACTTATAAACAAGAATTCCAGCAAAAGAAATCATATGTTTTCCCAGATAATTGAAGTATTAATTATTAATTAACTTCAACACTTTCCCTCATTAAACAATTTATTTACTCCTTATCTAGTCTCAATCCATGATAGAGAATTTTGATTCTAGATTTATGACGTGGCTTAGTCATTATAACCGCAGTATGATGTTCATAGGCCACCCTCTTGTATATATATATAGTGCCCTCTGTGACAAACTCCCTTACGAAGCGGATATGTTTGTCCTACGATGATACTCTGGATTCTGAGCCAATTTTAAAGCTGCCTCGTTGTTGACTTCAAGTTCTGGGTTCCTCTTCAATTCCGTTAGGTATTCCAGAAGATGGCGTATCCACACCATCTTACGAGATGTTTCACTAACTGTAACAACTTCTTCTACTTTTGTTGTGGAGATAACAACAGATGATTGACTTTGGCTGAGCCATGAAATTATTTCACCTGCATAAATACACACTACGTCTGAGGTTGGCCATCCTGTTGTCAAGTCACTTCCATTATCAGCATCACTGTAGCACTCAAGAATTCCTTCCTTGATTCTTGGCCTATAGACAATTCCATAATCCTTAGTGCCCTGCAGGTAGCATAAAACGTGCTTGACACGAATACAGTTGGGTTGGGTTTTCCAATTTTCTTGACAAAACTCCAACAGCATAAGCAATGTCTGGTCGACTTCCATCCATCAGGTACGTTAATGCTCCTACTGCCTGTCTGTTTACAAACTCTTCCTTCAAGTTGTTTTCTTCTTCCAGTTCCAATGGATGATTTGCTTTGATTAATGGAATTGGAGATGGTCTACATTCACTAATGCCAAAACGTTTTAATATCTACTTTGTATACGCTGTTTGACACACTTTTACTGAGCCATCACTGTTGCATTTCAATTATAAACCTAAGAATGATGACGCAGTCTTTGAAGTAATCCTAAATTCCCGTTTCAGTTCTTCAATTGATTCTGCTTCCTCTCTTGGGTTTAAGGCCGCTACCTCACCATCACCCACATACAAGGCCACAAATAGCTTTTGTGATCCTTTATTCCTAGTAAACAAGCAAGGATCAGCACCACTTTGCTTTAAACCAAGTTTAACAAGGACATTTACAAAACGTACATTACACCACGAGGTGCTTGCTTAAGTGCGTATAGACTTTTCTTAAAATTACAAACTCTATTAGTTCCATCATTATGACCGTCAGGTTGATACATGTAGATTTCTTTGTCCAATTTTCTGTATAAAAATGTGATGGACACATCAAAATGAATGAGTGTTATCCCTTCATTTGCTGCAATACTCAACAATGCTCTGATAATTCCTAGTTTTGCTACTGGGCTGAAAGTCTGATCATAGTATTGTCCTTTGCGTTGAGAAAATCCTTTGGTGACTAATCTGGTTCAAGTTCTTTCTTGATTTTATACACCCATTTGCAGGCTATAGCCTTCCGGTTACTCGGTGTTTTATCCATTACCCAAGTTTCATTTTTTTGTAGAAATTTGATCTTACTGACCATTGCACGTTGCCAGTATGTACTCCGGCTATTTTGAATTACTTCAGTGTACAAACTAGACTCATCCATGTCAATTTCTTCACCAGCTGCAGTTATCACAAAGTCAGTGAACCTTGTTGGGGGTTAAAGCTTGGATCAATCCCGAAGACTTACATCTGTAGTCTAAGTAATCAACATGTCTTCGTTTTCTTCAATGTGCTTTGAAATATCAATATCCTCTTGTTTATAAATAATATCTTAAGATTCACTTTCACAATCTTAAATAGGTAGATCATAATTTTTTTTGGGACTCATGATTGTTCTTGCAATACAACATCCCTTGAACGGATTAGCTTATTTGTATCTTTTTGCAAATTATGGTAACCAACATTACTGTCATATCCAATCAAAATGCCATGTTCTGCCTTTTTATCCATTTTTTAAAGGGATATTCACAATGCATTGATAACCTATAATGCGTAGAGGTTTTAAATCTGGTACTCTATTGAAGCGACAGCTCATACGGGGATGTCTCTTAAATACTTGATGATCCTGTACGATTCAATATATATGCTGCTGTGTTTAGCATCTCCACCCATAAAGCCTGAGGAATTTCTTCATGTGCATGCATCATAGCACGTGCTGCTTCAACTATTGTTCTGTTATCTCTTACAATGCAACCGTTTTAGTCTGGTGTATACGGCATCGTCAGTCGCTGTTTGATTCCATTTCTTCTTAGAATTTTTTGAACAGCCTTACTACCAAACTAACAACCATAATCACTAATAATTTCGTTCACAACATGTCCAGCAACTTCATACCCATATAACATCTGCTCCAGTTGAGATGGAACTTAGGATTTTTCATTCATTAAGTAAATAGAGCGAAAACAGCTTTAGTCATCCTTGAACAGTACAAAATAGCGATAACCTACAAAAGATGTCCTAACTGGACCAAAGACATCACTATGGATCAGTTCTCCTGGTTGAGTTGTTCGGTCTCGGGTACCAAACTTGAGCTTATGAGCTTTATCATAAATATAGCCTTCACATAACTCATTATAAAACTCAATCATAATTCCTAACTCACGTTCAATAGTGGCTTTGACATGTCTTTTATTACGGTGACTTTAATCTTTCATGGTAAAATTCTAAAGGGTTGCTACTAGACATAGCATTCACATCAATTGCCTTCTCGGGAATCACGTTCCTCAAGGCAAGTTTAAGCATTCCACCATTTCAATTTCTAAAACCAACAAGTTTCACTTTACTATTCACTTTAAAGGTACATACCTTAGATGTGGATGTGAATCTACTCGAAAGAACTTTATCCTGAGCAGACAGAGCAGAAAACAAATTCTTCTTTATATTAGGAACATACCACACTTCACAAAGAGTTATTTTATCCCAATGTCCATTGACAGACGAACTTTATTATAATTGTCCCTTTCCCTAGTGAACTTATAGGGTATCCATTTGCTGTCACCACTGAATGTTGTCCTGAAAACTTCCCATACGTTTCAAATAGGTCATAGAGATTTGTCACATGACTTGTTGCACCATTATCTATAAACCAACCATCTTGATTACATTCAGTAAGTAATAGTACACTTATTGTCATAAGTGTAGTGTCAACTCAATTATCAGAACTAGCCAACTTGGGAGGTCTGTCATCATCTATTCATTAACGACAATTCTTAATCCTATGTCCTATCTTAGAACGGAAATGACACTTCTTATTTATATAAGATAATTTAGAAGTTTTTGGCTTACCACTTGACTTTCTAAAAAATTGTTGAATAGATTGTTTATGTGCTTTTGTAACTAAAATTGTTGATTTGCACATTCCTTATCTTTATAAGCTATAGCTCCCCCGTAGGCTCAAAGTTGGCATGTGAGGTTATCTAGTTTACGTTCATTTTTAGACATTAGCAATCAACTTGACTTAAATGAAAAATATTTTCTGGTAGGTTTCTAAAATTATACAATTAAGTAATAGTTCAGACAATTCCTCACAGTCCTTATCACTGTTTATAATCTCTTGATTCAATTCGTTCCATATGTTCTTTAACTTGGACAAATGACTTGCAATGTCATCACTATGTCACTTCTTATAGCCAAAAATTGCATTCACAACCTATAAGATCTGTCCTCTAATATCCCGTCATATAAACGATGCAATTCCATCCAAATTTCACAGGCTGTTAGAAATCGCATTATCCTTTGAAGAGTATTTCACTCATATTGGTTGTGAGTATGAGGAGGGCATTACTATATGCCTTAATAAAATTTAATAAATTACTCTCGTACCTTACAATTTCTTCTGATCCTGCACTTTCTAAAAAGGTGTAGGCTTCACTAGCTTTTCTTTTACTACTTCCATGCCATTTACAATACTACGTAAAAGGATACATTCATTGTACTTCCATTTGGACAAATTGGTTTTCCCTTCAAGATTACCGATCTGAAGACGAGTAGTGGTTTCCATTTTGCTTATCAATAGACCTATGCTCAGTGAAACATTGATTTGTAGAGTATTCGAGTTGAATCACTTTCTGCAGAAAACCAAATACAGTACCGTAAAATGGGGTTAATAGAATCATACGGTGAAAAAGGACATGAATAAGAAAAAAATTATCAATTTACCTCAATTTCAACAAAGAGAAATTCTTCTTGTGAAGGTAAACTATGTTTTCTTTAAACAGCCTTTCATCTTAAATGTCATAAAGTGAACAATTACATTTTTATTTGTTGTTTTGGTAGATCTGTCGATCAGCTTTTTTTCGCGCCATTTTAGGTAATCCATAAAACTTTTTTGTGTGAACGAAAAACAGTGCTTGAAATTGTGTTGTTTTTGCATCATTTAACTTTCTCATGTGTATTAAGTTATATTACAAATTGCCGATACTGCTTGTTAATGTTTTGTCCCAAGCATTTATGAAGCCTATGATGCTAATACTCCTAATGGTCCAGTCTTGTAGACTATCTTTTTCACTGTATGTATTAGTTTAGGTCAGGGATACTACCAGCCGAAGCCGATATTCTGTATTTTTTCCTCTGTAAAATTATGATAAATTTAAAGTTTTTTTGGCACTTATACAATCATCATTAGTATCACGAACAGCTTCCAGCCACTCCCTGGGTCTGTTTGGAACATAAGCCTCTCCACCGCCTCCTTTCCTCCTACCATCTCAGCCCAGAGTTATCACCTTTATAGGAACACGAAACCTATCCACACAATAATATAGGCTAAGCAAACAACGCAAACATCGTGAAAAAACAAAGCGAATATCGTGAAAGGTTTCTAAATTGTAAAGGAAAATTAGCATATAAGAAAATTAATCCAAAATGAAAGTTCTCATTTTTTAGCAGCTTCAGGGAAAAAAAATCATTGGAAATTCGATCAAAATGAATGACCGACTGAGAATAGGTATTGTACCTATCTTAAAGCGTGATAATGAGTTAACGTATTTATCAATACACATCAAGCCTTTTAAAAAACCGAGCTTAACCTTACCTTTTATAGCCTAAAATAAATACAAATTTCTAATAGATCTTAACTATTGTTTTTAGCCTAGAATAGGCCTACTTTTGTTAGAAGGAATTGAAGGATCAGGCCAGCCTAATAGAATAGGACTCTATAAGGCCTTGCTTCAAAAATCAATTAGGTGATTTTTCTAAAAAAAATTTAATGATATAGAATTTGTTCACAACATTTATTTTGTTATACTCACAAATTTGCTTATGTCTTTGTGTGAGTAAGTGCTCGAAAGCATTAAATTTATCGTGATTTAACATAGGAAAAGAATATATAATCCCACCCTCGATACACACACTATGGCCCAAGGACCTAACAAAATTTTACAACCTATGAACTTTTATTAGGTGTACAGATATTTTTTTAACTTTAGGAATGGGTGTAAATTTGGCCTATATAATAACACATTTCTAAAAGATGTTAGCCTAAAATACACTAACCTGGATATTTCCTGTTGCGTAATAGCTCAACACCAGCGATAATTTTTGTACAGGAAGCCAAGGAAGTCCCTTGTTGGTTGGTTTTAACAAAGCCTCGTTAACAATTGGAAATAATACATTACCAAACCAGAAACACCTGTGCAATCCGCCTCATGTATATTTCACGGGATTTTCATGTATCTTACGTATTTTGGTACTCTAAGTTATTTTCATTCACTTCAAAATCATCACAATGTAGCTATACATCAAAATCTTCTAGATCGTCATCAATATCTGCATTCCATCTTGATACGATATATTGATACCTCGAATAATTCAAGGCAAAAAACCAATTCAGGACAAAAGAAACAATTAGCCACCCTTGCCGGAACAAACTTGGCGGGAGAACGTTCGGATAAGCGGAAGGGATGCGCAGGATGAACAAATTTGCTTCCACACCCGATACCTGTACATTATCCACAAAGTCCTACAGAAGTAGCTGAAGTCTTTTCGTAAAACATTGGATATCGTCCATAGATAAGGATAATAAGGGGATTGTCTATTTCTATCAAAAGTGAAGTAGGGATTCGGAAGGTATGGAGAAGGTTTGGAGACAAGAAAATATTGATTATCGCTACTGCTCTTGGTCAGTGATGATGCAGTGATGTAGGCCTACAGATTGTTGCACAGGGTAGGACTGATCTATGTGCCGCACGAGTAAGAACAGGGTCAAATGGAAAATATTTCTTGAGTGGCCAGTGGGCCAGTGTGTTTACGTGTGTTCTGTTTCATTTGCCCTACAACATTGTGGGCCATCAAAGTTAATCAATTTACTCATTAATATAATTATGTTGAACTTAACTCACTGTGTTTTCTTTTAGAAGTGGATGTCTTATTTTGTAAACAAATAACAGGGCGTAGTAACCGATTATCAAATCTTAATTAGTGGAATTTTCTCAGTCATTGAGGTGACGTGACCGTGTAGTGACGTATTGGTACTACGTTGTGTCGGGGAAATGTACCTAGTGATAACAAAAGGGTACACACCTTAAGGATACAGAGTCTTTAGATAGGCCGTTATAGTCTAATAATGAATCTGTCCACGTTCTTTAACGCCTACACAAGAAAAGGATGTCTCGGTGGTCTCTCATCTTATATTTTATCTACTATTTGTTTAATATATGATTTTTATTTACGGCCCATAACAATTATTATTTTCAATTACATTTGATGTTCTAAACTCTTCAAAATACAGTTCGCTCATATCCGCCCTTGCATTTTTTATATCTTTTAATTATTCTTGATTTCACACCTCCACCATCTAAGAAGCTCCCCATTGATAGAGATCCCGTATTCTAATTACCAACTGATAAAAATAACTAATTTTTTTTAGAGAAATAACTTGCCATGTCAAAAAAAAAAATTAAAGTCACTTTCCGTGTACATCATTGGTTCCTATAATTCTCCATATTGATTTTATAGGACAGAGTAACATGGGAACTAATAAAAGATGAAAAATTTCTAGTACTTTTATGATTCACGAAAAAGATATACTTTTAATAACATTTATTTTCAAATATATTTACAGTATATATTGACTAAAATGTCACAAAATAAAATTACTCTCAGTTGACTCATTATATTTAAATGAGAACTATTGAGATTCCACATAAATTGTCCACCTCAGACCTAGTGTGACTGACTACCTTTGGGCAAAGTTTTTTTTTTTTAATTATTTAGCATAGCATCTTACTACCCGTTCAGGTTAAACTTATGTACTAATTAAGATAATGTCTTAGGGATGAGTAAAGTTTAGTTTAGATTAAATGCACCCACATTTGCACAGAGGGAGAGTGTAAAAACATTTTAAAGGCACCCTCAGTATACCCGACTAGGTTTGGAACCTCAATCTCCCATCATCGGCAGTCCAGTCTATTGCGAGAGTGATGCCTAAGACCATTCAACCACAAACCGGGCCAGTTAGAGTCAACTTGTAGTTAAGCACCATCTTACATATACTGGTACAAATTAAATAAAACATGATCGAAACTTTATAATAATTGCCATCATATCGGCCAGATAAAAACGAGCAAAGCTTTATTCACATATGATAAAACTGAATTTTATATTGGTCAGCTATTTTTTATGTTGAAGGTTATTTTTTCAGTGATAAAATATTTGTACTTAGTAATTTTAAATAATTCATTTTTAGATGTTATTCTAAACATTAGTGTTCTCATCAATCACAATGCTTGTTTAGTTCTAGAAGGCAGCAGATGATTACTTGCAAAGATTTAAAAATAATTCATCAGTAGAAACAAATATATGAAATTACTTACTTTGACACAATAATATAATATCAGCATTGTCCTCCTTACAATATTCAGTCTAACCAGAGTCTGTTAGGCACTCTACTCCAAGTGAGTAGACTCTGATATTGAAATAATTTTGGCTTCTGTCCGACATCTTAGCCCAGTCGGGAGCATGTCTTACAAATGAACTAAAGACCCCAGGTTTGATTCCCGGCATGGCTGAAAAATGTATCATTGGTTAAATGTTGATTTCCCCTTTCACAGTGATGAATTGTCAGCTATAAGTCATGTGCTACTATAAATAGTTGGTTCACTAAAGTGCACATTAAATACCTCCATTAAAAAAAACACTTAGGTTTTTGCAGAGGTGACTTTTGCGTTTTTAACAAAAGCTAATGGTTATTCACACTACAAGCTACTTACACCACACCTTATTTTTTGCGAGAAGGATACTAAACTCAAAGTCAACAAATATAACTTGGGGTGTTAATAATCATTAATTATAGTCCTACCATGTATCCTATCATGTATATACATGATAGGACTATAATTCTTTTTAAATTTCAACAGTTTTGTTAGAATCCTAGTTGGGGACTTATGGTATGAGCTGATCAGGTAATAAAATGCGTGGTTAGGACACTTATCACTATTTACTGGTAATATAAAGTCTTGTGGTTTTTAGTGCTTGGAAGAATAACTACTGGAGTTAATAGATTCCAGTGTAACACTCCACACAGGTCAGCACATCCTGGGCTGTGGAAAATATATATATATTTTTTTTTACAAAATGAGGTAGAGGAAAACATATTCAGACAAAAACCAAATTTACAATCTGATTTAAACAGTCAAGCACGTCATAGGAATGGTAGAATAAGGGCTTGGTCACTTCCTGCTAGAGTATTATATTTGTAAGATTTCTCAGAAATATTGTAATTCCTTATTTCCACTCACCACATGTCTCGCCTGCCATATAATTTGTTTTAGTTTAATACTTCTCCTCACACCCCATGTTATTTATACTTTATCTCACCTGCAGTTCAGTGCAGAATCCATCTTTGTTTGTATGAAAAAGTGTAGACTGTTTTAATGTGATGGTGCATGTCAGATGACGGGCATATTTGACAGGAGTGAAATATAAGAAAATTGTAATTTACTGTATTTTTAAAACGTGAGCGCAGGGGAAAAAGGTATTAAAGATTGTAAGATGGAGGGAGATAGCCATTCAACATTTATAAAGGGCAGGTGAACCCGGTAACATTGAGTTAATGACTATCGATCCATGCAGTTTAGTATCTAAACAAGAAAGGTTTAGAGTTATTAGATGTATTGTTGCACCATTTCTAAACTAGCGAGCCATGAGTGGCCCAATTCAACGTATTATAAACATTGTAGAATACCCTATTTGAGATTATGAAATTTTGGAAATTGGTCATTTTTGCGTAACTCTAGCAATGAGGTTGGTGTATTCAATTTTTACTTTTCATTCACAAGAAATTAATTCCCAAAAATTGTTAAATTTGTGCACCAAAAGTGTGAAGGAAAAAAAAACACACCCGAATATTCAGTTTATGGAAACTTGTTTCTCATCAATAAATGAAAGTAACTTCAAACTAGATTTACATTCTAAGGGCCAGTTTCATAATCAGATTGCGTACGCCTCAAGTGTGGTGCTACACTAAATGCAAGGCAACACATAACTTGAATGGAATGGGCCAGTTTCGAAAATGAAATTGGCCCATTCCATTATGGTCAAGGTAGGTGTTATTCTGCATTTAGCGTAACAACATATTTGAGCCATATTAGATCTATGAAACTAGCCCTAACACTCATACGTTTGCTGAAAAAAGTTCCAAATTTCTGGGGAAAATATAGTGTGTCATTTTGGTAGTTTAAAAAGGTTTTAAATTAAGTTTATTTACTTAAAAATGATGACAATATTTAATTTTATTTCAGTAGTTTAAATGTGACTCTCTTTGACCAAACAAGTTTGATATACTAGAGTAAGACTGAGGTAACTCTCTTAAAAAGTCAAATGAATATTTCTGGAATCCATATAACCAGAATAAACCATTATATTTAACCACAATAATAATTACACTGTTAACTTTCGATTAAATTCTTTAGTGATTAAAATAAAATATTAAATAAATAAAACTATTCAAGATTCCAAATTTTAAAAAATGATAAGTAATACTCCTCAAAAGATGTGTGCAAAGAGGATAGTAAGATCCGGTCCCTTTGTCGCTCAGTGTCCAGCTTCGGATGAATCTGTGCCATCTCTGAAGAAATAAAAGAATTCAATATAATAATGTCAAACAAAAACATAAAAATTTAATCAAGCACTCATAATTGCTTTGTTATATTATATTGTACATTCAAATAAAGCTATTAAAGAAATGATAAATAGTTTCCATATTGCTATAACAATTTGTTACTCATGTTTGATTATTCCTTAAAAACGCCTAAAAGATGCTAGGCACATGCATCAGTGCAGTGTTTTGGTATAGAGTACTCGGCAAGTTCTGCCATGTGATATATTATGATATAAATTTTTAAAAGTGGGAATTTCAAAAATTAAATATTCAAATTAAAGTTTGTTGGTATTTGAAGTAAAACAAACTATAGTGCTTTGCATTTTTTGCACAAATATTTACTAAATTATAAATGTAATACAGTAAGTACTCTCTAGATTATCCAAGTTGATGAGTGGGAAGGTTTGCAGGGGTATATATTTAATAAACATACAATTTTATGGTAAATGACTCACATCACAAAACAAATTTTCAATTAAATGATAAATAATATCATTTATAATAGTTTGACATTTATTTTTGAGAGTATTTGCTTTTTCTTTCTCAGTCAACAGTAAATTTGAAATCAATCAACCCTTCCCCATTTCCCAGAAGTCTGTTGTGTCAGACTAAAGGGTCAATAGATGGCAATTTACTCAGAATTTTAGTCTATAAGTAGTAATAAAACTTTAAAAATCTCTGTAGGGATGCAAAGTTAAGCCACAAATAGGATATTTTTGTACAAATAATTAGGAGTTTACTGTATTTTTAAAAAAAGAAGAGGTTTACTCACTTAAATGAAAGGTATCAAGCTTACCATACATGTTTCCACTGTGGTGTAGCGTCTAAGATAGGGCCAAAGTGTAATCAAACAAGAAGCGACTGCTACCTCACAGGGTAACAGAGTGTACCTTAATTATTGTTTTATTTTTGCTTTACTTCTGAATTCATAATTGAAATCAAAATACTTTTTTTTAGATGTTTACATATCTCAAATCTCTCTAATTCCATAGAATTCAAGGATTCTATACTTTTGATATATCGGCAAAATCTCATATTTAGTCTTTTTTTGTTGCGAATCTATTGAGAAAAATATTCTTATTTGCTACATAAATAACTATTGTAAATAGCAAAAAGTATCGCTGTGGAGGGGGTGGGGGTGGACGAAGTGAGGATATTTATGCCCAATAAACAAACATCTATAAACCGCATAACATTGCTGAGAGGGAGGGTGGAGCTCTGATGTCTATATCAGGGTTCCTACGGTCTGGAAAGTCAGGGAAATGATAATTCATGTCACTTAGAAAAAAACAAAACAAAAATATTTTTTCGTATTTACTGTGTCATAAGCCACTGCCCCAATGAAGAAAGCTGAAGGGCACTTACCATGCTCAAACTTGCTGTGATACAAGTTTTGGTAGCATTTTATTTCAGAAGGTGAATGCAGAAATCTCCTGGCCTGCACATGACAATTCTTTTAACTTTAGTGACCCATTGTTTTGGTTCTTGTTCAAGGTTTGGCATTGTTATCGTTGGATACAGTGAATTAGGACTGATTCGGCTACACCAGCCATGTCTCATAACAAAAAATTTTTTTAAACCAGCTTTGGCATTTTCCTGAATTCTCATACTGGATCAGTGGCTTTGAAAGTAATAAGTTGCAGGCATTTTGTAAAGTGTGCAAAAAAATATAAACTTAAGTAATATTGGAAAGCAAGCATTAGCTTCCCATGCTAAAGGACCAACTCATATCAAAACTCTTGAAACTTTGACAAATCAACGCTCTGTTGACTTTTTTCTAAAAAAAGTCAAGTGATTCAGGTTCATCGAGCTCTACTGTTTCAACAGAATTTCTGGCACACAAAGACATTCTACCTAGTGGTGATTCGGCTGGTTACTCAAAGAGTTTTTCTTTTTAATCGAAAATCGTAAAGCCGCACAAGGAAGCTGTTGCCAAAAGTGAAATTAGTGTAGTGCCTTGAAGAAACCATAACATTTTTATTATAAAAAATATATAGGTGGAAGTAATTTGGGCTATGCAAGTTGTTTACAAAAAAATGTCTTTCATTTCGTGCAATAATTTAAGTACAATTTTTCAGTTGATGTTTCCAGTGTGTTCCATTGCCAATGCCTTTACTCTTGGTGGAGACAAGGCTGCATACTTCATTGTGCATGGCTTGGCTCCATTCTTTTATAACAATTTACTGGACCGCCTAAAATCATGCAACAACTTTGTAATTTGTTTTGATGAAGCATTGAATAAAGTTATTCAAAGAGGATCAATGGACATTGCAATAAGATTCTGGGACAAGGAAAATCATAGTCATCAGTCGTTACTTAAACAGTGAGTTTCTTGATACGTGTGTGTGTGTGTGTGTATATATATATATATGCGCAACTTTCCAAAGCCAGTCAGTGTTTGATAAAAGTGATTGATTCATTTCTCACAGAGAAGAATAAACCTATTTTTTGTAATAATTTATAATCATAATTAGTCAGAAGACTTGGAACTACCTAAAGCCGTTCTTTTGTAGGTAAAGGGAGTGACAATTTGGTTTTCAGTGTTTAATTATATAGCATCTGCGACTGAAAATGAGGGGTTGAAATTCCCCTAGCACTCTGGCTTGATGTTATGGGAGAAGCATGCACGTGCAAACAGGAACTGGACATGTCATATTTACGAGGTGGGCCAGATGTGGCCCCGGGCGATAGTTTGGAGACTCGTGCTTTATACCATGTGACCATTGAAACAGATTAGTCTTACTAAAGTCAATCACAAACTATTTCGTAAATAGAAAAGAGGAATAGTTGTAACATAAAATAGGTAATAATAATGGTAATCCACAAAACCCAAACACAGACATAATTAATAAAAACACACCACAGTCCCTTCAAAAGAATTTATTTGACATAACATCCACTCTGTACAAAATTGTAACAAACTTAAAGACACTTATGCATACCTGTTACTATAGGCAAAGCCTCTACATACTTCCAGTCAATGCTTTGCCAAGAATGTAAATATTTGCCAACTAATTTTGTAAAAATGGCCACCAGACAGGAAAACTAAAAACATTAATTAGCTTTTTAGATGACTTACTTAAGGAAAGTGGCACACCCAAAAATTTACTTGGGGGGAGGAGGGGATTACTATCAAGGCCGTAGCCAGAAAAAAAATATTTTGAGTAGGAGGTGTCCTAGAGGATACAGTTTCCTTACTACTGGAATTCAAGAAAATATGTTTATATTATTTGCCTCTAGAAGCTATGTAGAGCTCTCTCTAGGGTAGCTTAGTGCAACTACTTACATAATGTAGGTTCTGTATATTGCCTTTTTTTTATTTTATGACAAATGAAAGGGGGAAAAAAATAATTGTAGTGAGTTTATTGAAAGGATTGAAATTCAAAGCATTATTTCAACTAGTTACCATTTTAACACACATTGTTAATGTACAAACATATTTTGTTAATTTTGTGCCTAATATTGGTGAATACTACATTCTTGGCCTTTCCCATACATATCAAGTGTTTTCTTTGCCTATGGTAGAAACTACAACCAAGCATCAAACGTCATATGTTATCTGAAAGTGTATTGGACAGCTACTAAGTGACAACTTTAGGTAAACATATTTTACAACAAAAAAACACGACTTGCAAACATGCCTGTTTTTGCGTAAAAACTTCAAACTGGTGTATTTAACAAAATAATATAATATTGCAATGCTTTTAAATGTATCAATTAAAAAAGTTTTTTCCATCCAGACTTTTTAGAATAATGTTACCGTCAAGACTAAAGGCCAGTTTCTTAGTCAAGACTTAGTATGCCTCAAATGCGGTGATGCTACATTAAACATTTGACAGCACCTACTTAGACTACAATGGGCTAATTTCGCATATGAAACCAGCCCATTCGATAAAGAGTTTAGGTAGGTGTCGTCTTGGGTTATTGTAGTATAGAACCGCATTTGAGGCATGCTAAGTCCGACTATAAAACTGGCCCTTAAAATAGAATAACATCACCATGAATATAAATGTTATTTAATTTAATTCACAAATTGCACAGTAAAAAAAACTTAAATACTGTACATAACATTTTAACTTCATCTTAGCCAGTGTCAGAAATACTATTGAAAAACTATTTAAATTAACAGCAAACATGACAAGAAATTTAGTATAAGTGAAAAGCAAACTGATCTATATATTCATGTCAAATTAGTTTACTTTAAATGATTAATCAAATATTTCCGATCATTACAATATAGTAGCGAGTACAGACAAAATAAAGGACTATCAAGGAAGCTCCCAACCAACCGCCTTCACACTAAACACACACAGTTTTCAGCAATTAATTGTTCACACAAATAATTATCAGGGCACATTTTATCATACTGCAGACTAGTAATAAAATATAAAATTTTAGAATTAATTCCACACTTTATAAACTTTTATAACTATATCACCCACTCCATGCTGGCTATTTATACACAATATATCAGCAACTTGTAATTATTCCTGGAATACTATGATAAGATAGTTTGATACTTAAAGTTTAGAAGGTTAAAAAGCAGATTTTATTTTTATTTCCCTTAAGAAGTGCATTAACAAAACCAGTTATTCGAATGTATTTTTATATTACACTTTAGTTTCCTAGTTGTAAAACCTTTTGACTGCATGTTTTCCTGAAATAAAAGCTGTTGGTACCATCACACTCAGTTTTTAGTCGCTAAACAGTGGGACAGGTTCCAGGATGCAAAACCCGCTTAGAGCTGTCTTAAATGGGCAGAGAAAGTCTCATACAGTTATAAAACCAGCTGAATGCAGGGTGGTTATGACTGCAAAAGCCACCATGTTACATAGGCAGATGGCTGCTGTAAGAGCTACAGCTACTAAACACGCTATCTGCTAGCAGTAATACGAATGCATCAGATATATTGTGTATTCAAGTTTATTTAATTTATGGTTTGGAGGTATAATTTAAGACATTCAAGCATGTGATCCCAGTTAGTTTTTGTGGAACATTGTGTGATTGTGGACGTGTTAAAAGTGCAAGAAGAAATAGAGAAAGAAGTGTGTTAGTTGTGGTATCTGTTAAACTGTTAATAAGTAGGTCCTCCTTCCCCCAAAGTGATATCACCCAAACTCTTTGAAATCTAAAAAAAATCAAAGATATTCCAGAAATAACACAAAAGCACAAATAAATTCACTTTTTGACAAATATAATTTATCAAAGCCTGATTGGTTAAGAGTGGTCTCTTGTCACATTAAAGTGAGTAACATTCATTAATAAGGATAGGAGGGATGCTTGAATCCAATAACAGTATTGCCACAATTTTGTTAGTACAAAGTTATCTGTATTTTCCAGTTTTTTCAGAAACTTTATTTAGAGAGTAGTATAGAACAATGATATTTCACTTTTCATAAGATTGACTACTGTGAAGTCCCTCATTGGTATTTTAGAATAAGATAATTTGACCTTGATGGGGAAATATATATAGTTGTAACGCAACCCAGTGTTTCACAGAGAAAGAAAAAGGGTGGGGTGGGTGGGAAGATAAGTGATTAACTTCTTCAATGCAAAGACTACTATTAAGATTTCAATCATGATCAAAAATCACAAATGTTCTAGTTTATTTTTTAAAGTTTTTTGTAAGATTCCCAGTTTTCCAGATCTGTAGCAACTCTGTTTAGAGAAATTCGATAAGGAGATTTGAGACTAAAAAAATAATTTTTATTTAAAATCTATTTTTCAGAGTTTTAATATTTCTAATTAATGGTCAGTCCTAAATTTATTATAGGAAAAAAAAAACATCCAAATTCCAAACCAATTTGTTCATAATTTTTCCGAATTTCGGATTTGAAATTCAGGATTTTGAGCTGAGATTTGAATTTGTAAAATAGTGGATTCAACTAAGTATTGAAATTAAAAAAAAAATTTTCTCATATCATCCAAAAACACGAATACGTAATAACACATTTTTTTACAAAGTTATTATTAAAGTTGGTATTTGTATTCCTATAGAGTTACAATTATTCTTTCTTTAAATTGAGCCCCTTTCAAACAAAGTCGACAGGCACTACATATTTTACAAATCTTGCCTCTAACAATAATTAAAATTATTCCTTAAAGAATAACTACATTTACATCCGTCATTTTAAGAATGTAAGCAAGCAACAAAATTACTTAAAATTTGAAGAGTAAGAAGCTTTAAAAAAATTTAAAATTTGAGAAAAATAACAATAATTAAAGTACTTACTGAGTGGAGGCATCCTAATAATTGAAAGGGGGATTTTTAATATACAGTAAATTATCTTTCCAAGTTTGTATTTTTATGTGAACATATACTAATCATTATGATATACTGCTCTTTTTTAAAAGCCCTAACAACTATTTAAAATTCAATCAACAGCTATTGTTTAGAGGATAAGTTTAATTTAAAAGGACAATATTTAAATACTTATTTAAATATTTAACATAATTTGATTACTTAACTTATGTTGGCAATTGAATGACTTTAATGATATAAAAACACTAGATTTTTATCGAGGAAAAATAGCTTCACCAGGTCTTTACAAGTTTATAGAATAAACTAGGTTAATTTGGACAAATATGGCTGTCATATTATCGGTGTGAACAATAATGTAGGTGTGACCAATGAAAGCTATTATTTTTATGAATTTGTTTGTTTTGCAAATGTTTAGAAAATACCTAAATTAGTCAGTAAAGCTGGTTTAATTCTATTATTTTAACAATGATTTAGCCCAGTGTTTTAATCCAAAACAATAAGACTAAAATATATATTTCAATGTAGATATAATTCAATGGACCTTCATCCAAATACATACACAAAATACCTCATAAAAGCAAAAAGAGATGTTCCTTAAAGAAATGTTAAACTATTTGCTATTAGTTTAGTCATGTTTTGCTTCTAGTATAATACGTCACAATTCTTGAAAAATGTATTGTATACAGCTTAGTAAACTGCAGTTAACATTTTATAAAATCGAGCCGTAACAAGGGTGCAATAAAAACCACATAATAAACAAGCAACTGCATATGACAAATTTTACAGTGCACAAAGAAGAAAAATTTATGTTTAATCAACTTATATAAACTACTATTATAATTAAATTCCAATGGAATGACAATGGCATACTAAAACTATATGCACAAAAAAGTAAGAAGTTTAACAATGCCTTATTGATTTTTTTTTATAGAATTAACAGCCCTTAATCACAGAAGTAATCTGTTTTAAATATTTACCTATCTATACATATAATTATTTTATAAAACACCTATGCAGCTTATGACTATAAAATAAGATAGTAAAGTGGTCAAATGTCTAAAATTAATTTTGAAAAAAAAGGAGAAATAAGTAAACTAAATTTATTACTATTAAAAGAATTAAAATATAGACCCTCAACGTCTACACAAATGTAGTCGCATCTTGTTTAAAAAAAAATACACTTTTCACACAAACAGAATAATTCTAGCTAGATGGCTGAGAAAGTGCCAAAATATTATGTTATATGTGCAATAGTATTGACGTATGGTTATTTGATAGTTTTCAAGAATAAAGTTGCTTTGCATCCAGGTTTATCTAAATTGTTATTATAAATTAGTAGTAGTCAAAAATATGACTAACAATGTTCAATCCAAACTATCCTACTTGTGGATGGATATGGCAGGTATCCCACACTACGTTACAATATAAGTGATCCTGGACCTAGCAATGAGCACAAAGAGAGTATCTTCTGAATATAAATACATGTCTCTGCTGATAATTAAACATTGCATACCCTACTGAGAAGTATCACATCGACACTTTTTTGATTAAGATGCACCAACTTTAGACATTTTTTTTACTAATGAATCAAACTAAATGATAAAATAGTAGGGAAACAATAGATCACAAGTAAAAGTAAAAACACCAACACATATTTACCTACTTCTTGAGGGAGATGCTATAATAGCATCAAAATATTGAAGTGTGTGTAAATTTGTGTTAGTGTTTTTACTTTTTATTTGTGCTTTATTTTCCTAGTTCCTACTAGTCTATCATCTTATTTATTACAAATTATTTTTCTCAATGCACTTTATCTCAAACATATTAGTTAAATCAAAGAAAAGTTGGAAATGAAATGATTCATATACTTTGATCTTAATTAATATAAAAAAAACTTTAAAAATTAAAAATATAAGTTTTGTCGAGCCCTAATGTATGAAAAACAAAAATCCTTTAGCCTTAATAGGGATGAAAAAAATCTAGGGCCTAGTTAACAGGATTTGATTTTAAATAAACTTATTTTAAGAAATCTAGGAGCATTTGATCTCAAAGAGTTTGTCTTCAAGTTACTTAAGCAGTCCCAATTAGAAATGCATGGGGCCATCCATAAACTCAACCTCTTTACTTAGTTTATGGATTACCCCATGTGAAGAAGAACATTTTGAAGCAACCAACATAAAATAATTATGCCTAAAAAGACAAACATTAACAAATGTGTGTAAACTAAAAATTTAGTTTTTATTTATAATATATGCCTGATCTTATACACAAATTACATTACTTGGTATGTTATTGTAATACATGAAAATTAATAAAAATAATGAAAAATAAACCAATTGGTGTACATTGAGGGAAGAAAACCCATCTAGTTTATTTCCTCTCTCTCATGGGTGGGCTTTCATCATTCACTTTTCACATTAGTTAATGCATCCTTTTTTTCTTTCGTTTTTTATCAATCCCTATATATTAAAATATAATTTAGCTCACACATGGTTAAAGACATTTTGCTTGCAGGAACTGTTTTGATAGGAATAGCAACAATGCACACGGTTTGTCATGATATTCTAGTTTGACGAATTCTAAAGGAAATGTTTGAGACATCTAAATACAATGAAGCAGGTAGAGGCAACCTTGTTTATAACTAAGAGAAATAATATTTTCAAAGATAAGTTTAGAGAGTAATGCCAGATCTATGGTCCACCTGTCTATGTGAGAACTCACATGCTAATATAACCGCGCGCTTGAGATCGGCGTCTGCCTATCAGGTATGCCACCAGTACAATGGCCACCAAGGCTACTAGAGCACAGCCTACAGCAATCGGCACAACATCTGGGCTGCTAGGAGGTTCACAGTCTTCAGCTAAAGCAAAGTGGAAAACATAAAAATATTCAGATGAGGCTTCTGACTGTTTATATCAACATACATCCACCATTTGTTAGTTCTTCACTGTGAAACTGGAAACCCACATTCCACCAATGATTAAATTTTCAGCCATGCCAGGAATCGAGGACCCTTAGCTCTGTCGGCAGACATGCAACTGCCCTAGCTAAGGGCCATAGGGCTATTGGGTACTGTATGCAAGTTTTAGTTGGAGTTTTTTTAATAATAATAATAAAAAGAGATTTCCAGTTTGTCTATTTTGATTGATTGTTATTAAACTAAGCAGATAAAATAATCACCTATGCCACTTCATATACTAAAAGAATAATATTGTTATAAAAACAAATTATGGTCACAAAATTAAATAAGCTTAGTTCTGATAGCTTAACTAGTTCAAATACCAACTATTTTTATATTATTTAATAAAAAGAGTTCAAACATTTGTGTACATTAAGAATTGTGTGCAAGATCTCATAAAACTTACAATTCCGAATCTTGAATTCAAATTCTAATCTTGGAAAAAATTATGAACAATAGAGGAAATCGCAATACAACAGAATAATATAAAACAGCAACTAAATGTTGACATGCATTAAAAATTCATATATTCAGTTAAATGTTAAATTAATGGTTTGGGGTCTGGTTAAGTTTTTTCTATAATTATGATGGTGCTGAACCACCAATAAGATGTGTTATAAGTCTAACTAAAATAGATTCAATTCAAATTTTGAAATTTGTTATTATTTTACCGATCTTGTTTTGTTGAATCTTCGAATATCTAATATCCTCAAGTAATTAGAGTCCCGTCCCTAGTATTAATACAATCTATTAAAATTAGGATTAGGATTTTACCCACTCCAAATAACAGATCTGGGTTTTAATAAGAGATATTTTTATTTTGCATATAAAGCAATTGTGAAATTTATTTTTGAAAATAGTACAAATTTTTTCTATTTTGATGATATAAAATATGATAAATTACTTCAAATAAATATATAACTATTGGATTAAAATTTGAATCAAACAAACTTAGCCTAAGTCCAGATTAAACAAATGTTAGTGAATACTTTAAAGAAAATACACCTACAATTTAAACTCAAGATATTATCTTCTAATCTGAGTAGAAGCGCTTTTACTAGCATGATAAAATAAAACATTTTCTTAAGAAGAGTTTTGCTGACAATCTATTGTTTGTAATTCTTAAAAAATATATAATTGTATGTAATATAATAGTGATACAGTATTGATTTAGAGGACTAGACTACTAATTAAACAGCTAAATAAAATATAGGTTACCAAGTTAGGTCCCTATATACTCTTTCTCTCAAAAAAAAAAATGCTGGCAATCATTTAAATAAAATGGTCTATTTTTTGCATTATTGGTTTTCTTTAATATGTCTTATTTCCTTGCTAAATAGATACAAATATCTTTCACTTAATCCTGAATAATTACTATATTTTGCTTTCTTACTTAGACCAGTTACCATACATAATAAATGGAATAAAACACACACAAAAACTCGATAAAACCCAATGCTTGTTTTAATAACCAGGATTTTTTTCAACCCTGATCAAAAGTGACAGCTGCAGATTACATGACCTGAAGTATGGATGTGTGAAAGTAGCGAAATAACCTTTTCAAGTTGTTGGATAAGAGGCTTTTTCTAAGAAAATTGAAATGCATGTCTTTAATCAAAATGTGAAGAAAAAATGGTGAAAGCCTGCAAGCAATCTATACCGACCGACCGGTCGCCGCCATTAGCGATAGTGCTAACATATGCAGAAACAGGTTCAGCACAATACCAATGGCTTTTAATCTCAGTTTTCTAGACCAGAGACCGCTACCTCTTTTTTCAAATAGCTCATCATATGTCTTAACGAGGCTGGTCTTGACCCCATTACAGACAAACTAACTGTATCAGAGTAAAGTTCTGGATATGTAGCCAGGAACTCTGACTACTAGACCACAAAGGGGGTCGATGTTAACAAATCAACATATAAAATACATATCTATGATCTATTACACAAAATCTGTCAACCTTACATAAAAAAATATAACCTAAAATGCTTTTGAAGAAGTGAATGAAGCGGAGAGAGAAAAGAGTGAAGACGCAAGGATAGGCAAGATAACGATTTGAGTGAGCAGCTCATGATTTAGTCTGAACCTATTCACATTCAATAGGCCATTCCATTTCCACACTAACATTAAGGCAAACTAGTGAATAATAAACTTACTCACCAACACCAAAGACGGTATTTGTTTTGTCATGAAACGCTTCAAATTGAGTGTTACTGATTTCCAGTGTTGCGACAGTGGTGTTTCCTTGTACCATAGTGAGATTCAAAAGTTGCTTCTTCATACAACGGTAGGACATGCTCACAGGGGTGTTAAACTCGGGCTATAGCTCACAAGATGCAATTCTGTGAGATCTGTGAATTAAAGTAACAATTCTTTATTTTAATTATCTATATTAATAAAATTAAGAGTCTGTCTGTGACATGAGCATTGCGCGATATCTACTGCACACAGAGGGCTGACATTTTAGAATCAGTAGTCCCTGTGCACCTAGAAGCTGGAATTTAAATTTTATATTAGATTTTATTACATTTATTAAAAACCAGGTCAGAATAAATAAAATAAATAGATTATTTTTATCTTTTTGAATCAAAGAAAAGTGTTGCTCAGGTTAGCCACCCAATGAATTGTGTGGTTACCCAAAGCAGCACTGGGTACTTCTGCTTGTCAACTACAGATATAAACGAAGTCAGGGTGGCCACTAAAATTTGTTTTTCAAATTCCTTGACTTTTCCAGGTTGTCCATACACATTTTTATATTTTTCCCCTGATCATGCTTTACCCGTTTATATAACTGTTGGCCACTAAGTATGGATTGATCTTAAATGGCACACATGTATGAACTGATTAATTGTCTGTGACCTGCACTGGTGAGCATATTGACTAAGGTGTCAGTCCAGGTTCAAATGCACATAATTTGCTAATATTAACAAGGAACGAAATGGAACAGTGGAGATATACAATAGTGTGGTTGCTTTAGTTGTTTGTTCATTACTCATTCAAGTGAATACATAACAAAATATTTGATGAGATATTGTGTTAATTTGATTGAGCCCTCCCGTTCCACCTAAACCCTAACAGTTTTCTCTGTGTAACTCGACACGCGCATGTGCACACAGTTGTTGGCACGAGTCAATACAATCCAAGCTCATTCAACTGTATAGCCTTTCAGTTTGTTTGTGTAACTCGAGTGGAACAGTCGTGCTGTGGTGTTTTAACAAGTGCTGTGTTTGTTAGTTTTCCAATTCAGTAACATGTTATTCGAATCAATACAATATTATATACTTACAGTACTGTACTGCATTTCTGTATATTACATGTATATATTAGATATGCCATTATATTAACACATAATATATTGTGCTGTACGTATATTACTGTTACTGTACCATACAATATTAATGTTACTGAACAGTACAATACTACAGTAGAGTATAACTGTACCTATAAAAACTGATATTGTACTGTGATTCATCCTTGTTTAGTAAACATACAGCTTATGCAAGTTCATTTGTAAAACTCAACACCATCTCAGTCCACATTAGATCGCGTTTCCAAGACTCTATTGTGTTTGGTCATTTCAATGTGTGATTATTTGCATGTATCGCGAACCTTATCCCGCCAGCATAAGAGCAACCTCACACTGTGTCAACCAGGTACAAGATAATTAAGCCCTAACCCTTAAAGATACATTACAAGGTATTAAGCACCAATACTCACTTTGTACATCGGGGTATACTTTGGGGTCCAACACAATGATAACGTCAATTTGAGCAAGCCAGAACTGTTTGGTGGTATCATTCTTGTGGAATTCAAGGGCAAACTTGTTAGTTTGGTTAGTTTTCGTGGCCCACGATAAAGAGAGAGTCTGGATCTCTGCCCCACAGTTTCCAGTAATATTCCCGGTTGTCTTGGGGACATCTATTAACAGGTGCTTTGTCTGGAACACACAGTTCGTGTCACAATATGCTAGCATTAGGCTATTCCGTCAAAAAAACAATTTTTTTCAGACTCTTTGAAAAGAATTTAAAGATGACATAATTTTGCATGTATTAGCGTATAAAGTAGGCTATGACTTCATAACCGAGAAAATTGTAAATAAATATATAATTACCAGAGTTTTTACTAACTTTATAAAATAAAACATACCCTTTATAAAAATCAAAAAAGGCCCCCAAAAACCCAAATTTTTTTTAATAGCCCAGATTTTTTTTCAACCCTGAACTGCAGCCATCTACAGTCTGATTTTCATAAGTAGTCCGTTACTTGAAAACCAAAAACTCCTGCCGCCATAGTGGCAGAAATAAAAATATGCAATTGTATTTACATTCTTAGTTCATACAGTTAATCCCTTGAGGAAAATTTAAGTTTAGAATGTTTTATTTGGTTATAAAAGTGTATATAATGATTAAAACAAACCTTTGTGTTGAATCCTTTAATAATGGAAAAAGTTCATCTAGCCAATATTTTTACCGGAGTTAAGTCAAAGCTGATGACGCTTAGACCATCCCTCCCAACAAATTGAAATAGTTTATAAATAAGTTCTCTACAGTAAAAAATAGGACATAGGGCTATTGGGTAGTGTATGCAAGTTTTGTAATGATACTTTTTATACACCAGTCAGTCTATGACATGTAGTGTTCTGTACATATACATATACATATAGTGATTAGATGAAATATCGTGTTGGTATGGATACATATGTCTAAATGACATGCAGTTATTTTCAAACATATGGCTACATAACATATAATGTTGTTTAAACATGTGTGACAATGAAACAATTACCTTATAAAATGTGTGAAAAAAAACACAGCCATATTTGAGATGGATGTCTCTTTTGAATCAATTAATATTAAACAAAATTTATGAAAACATTCAATTTGATGAACATCCAGGGTGAACGTTGAGGAATCTTTCTTTTATCATTTTTATAAAATCAGTACCAAGATTTATTAATTTAATAATGATGTAAATACATTTTCTATTAATATTTAATAACATAAAGTGATAGATTAAGTAGCCAAGCTATTATACATCCTAACTACAATTGAAAAATGATACCGGAACATGGGAATCAAACCTAGGACTTTTGGCTTAGTACGTCAATGCTCTAACCACAGAGTTATCCAGGAGTCATCCCATGGCCAACCAAGATCATTCTTTAATTTACAGAATATATTTAGATATGGCTATAACCGTAATTAACACATAATAACTTGGCTATTTAATCCATCATGATATGCTCTTTTTTACACTTGTCAATGTACCATTGGTAGCCCTCCCGAGTAGGATTCGACTGTGATCTTGATTGATCACTAATATACCCATGGTGTCTACTCAATTTGACCAATGAAAATCCTGACTTTTCCCCCAATTTCCCTGATCATTTCCTGAAATTCCCGACTAAAAAGTATGTCACATCCCTCTAACTCGCCCCCCACACTCCTCATATTTCTATTAATCATTTTTCTGAATATAATAATAAGTTTTTAAATTTGTATTAACATTGTTTACTATGAATTATAAAATATATTACACAGCTACAAAAAAAAAAGTTTGAATCACATTGTAATTTACTAATTTAATGATTATTATATTTCATATTTTGAGTAAAATCACATTTTCCCAGATTTTTATTGTAATTTACCAAATTCCAAGATTTGTTCCTGTTTTTTCCCGATCCCTTCTAATATTCGGCCAATTCCCATTTTCCCAGATGGTAGACACCTTTTATGTAGCTAATAATTTCTACAAGTCCATCACAGACTCTGTCTTAAGAAATATGAGAATAATGACCTTAGGCATGGGACAACATGAGGATAGCTCAGTGGGTAGAGCAGTGGAGTACTAAGCCAAAAGTCCGAGTTCTATTCCCGTGTCCAGGTGTCATTTTTCAATTTACCAATTAAATACTATTCTCACCTCATTGGCTGAAATGGTGTAAGACACGTTCATTTGCATGGCCATCTCCACTATGATACAAGTCACGTTGGTGGTGTGGTTCTGTACCACCCAAGTTCCAGGCTCTGGTTTCGGACTGGGCTTGGGTGTTGTTACAGGAGCTGTGGTAGTGGTGGGTGGTGGAGTGGTGGTATTTGTTGGTGGGATAGTGGTGCTGGTTGGTGTGGTGGTGGCTGGTGTGGTGGTGGTTGATGGTGGGTGGTGGTGGTTGGTGTAGTGGTGGCTGGTGTAGTGGTGGTGGTTGATGGTGGGGTGGTGGTTGGTGTGGTGGTGGTTGATGTAGTGGTGGTGTTTGGTGTGATGGTGGTTGATGTAGTGGTGGTGTTTGGTGTGATGGTGGTTGATGTAGTGGTGGTGGTTGGTGTGGTGGTAGTGTTTGTGGCAGTTGGCGTTGTAATTGGCTGTGGTTTCATGGGGCCTTCTAATTCACCTGAAACAAATTTAAAGTATTTCCTTACCAAAAGTTATAATATTTTGTGTGATACTGCAATGATGTAGTTCCATTAATGCAAACTTATGTTCACTCTAAGAACTCAAACCTTTCGTATCTTTTTGTAGTAAGTGGCAATATCATTTATTAGAAATGTATTATATTTATTTGAGATATTTAACATGCAATTTTTGAACCAACTAATTATATTAGCACACAAGAATTTCTATGAGCGAGAGCACAAGGGCCTACCAATTTTGCTAGGGAAGGTATTTTCACATACTTTCAGGGTTCTTTTACATTGTAAAGTGGTCAGGTTTTAGGCCATTAACTCTCGACCTTTCATTTAAATAATTATATTGGTTTGCCATTGTTTATGTTGTTAATTTAATACCATTCTTAAAATCATTAAATTCACTATGGATATAATAGGCTCACAAGTGCCCAGTAAGTATTTATAATATTTATAGACATTTAATAACATTTTATGTATAATTTTACAACATCCTCCTTTTTCCCTCCTTTAAGTTTATTAGAAATCATGTTAACTGAATCAAGATACTGAGAGTACTACACTTATATAGGAAATCGTTTTCCAATCAGTTAGCCCTATTTTAATAAATAGCCTTTAGCATCGTTAATATATTATTCTCTTCTAGGCCTAATTTAATCTCTATATTACTATCAAATGTTTAATCAAAGTGTGGAGTTTAATGTTAATTATAAGTTGTACAAATCATAACCAAAGTTGTAAGCAATATATGTTTTAAATTTCAATTCAATGACTTCATTTTTAGGCCTTTAACTTTTAAATTTAGTAGTGTTCATTCTTGTAAAGTCTTTGTTGAAATTATAGCATCATCTAAATTTATTACTTTTATCCTCCACTTCTAAGCATCGTGCTGTTTTATTTTATCTGTACTCAGAAGCTGTGAGATGCACCTGTGGCTTACAGTGGAAATGGGAGATTTAGCGAGAACAGCTAGCCAATCAGCACATCAGATTTTAGCGTCTGTGTTTTGATACTACGTGGAAGGGAAGCGTTAGCAGCGGGACACTTTCCAGTTATCTCGTGAGCTATAAAGGTGTCTTCACGTGTGATCTTTAGGGTGTTGAGAGATGGGTGGAGGAAAAGGGAGACCCCCATGTGGCTAATTTATCACAAATATAACCAAATTATATCTATCTTCAAGTACTAATTATCTTTTTCTTTTCATCATGTAACTTAGTGGTTTAAAATGTAACCAAATGTCTATTAACTTTTCTCTAAAATAAAACTTCAGAATTAACATCATAAGTTTCAATGTCTTTAATCAACTATGTTCTCTACCCACATAATTATTTAACTAGCCTTGAGAAGCTCTAGTGAACCCACTGGCTGCCGCGGACAATATCTAAAGAAGATGGAAAGGAGGAGACTGGAGAAGTTCGACTGGTTAGAACATACCACAATCAACATAGAACCGCCGACGTTACTTCTCCTCTGAAGGAAGTTGTGCTATAGAGTTTTATCGCGCAAGAAAAATGTCAAGCTCGGCTGCGTTTGAACCCACAAACATCAGGTCCTGAGGCAAGCACTTTACCTCAAAACCACTTAGGTCGACAATTTAAAATATAGAATGAGACGATAATTAGATCAATAATTAGTTAGCCTAGATAGATAGTTAAGTCATACATAATATACATGTATTTTACTGGTACATGATTGTAAAATAAGATAAAATCCATTAGAATATGACTTATTTTCAAATTAATTTTTGTTGCTGCAGATTAAATTATTGTGAGTAGATCATAAATTATTACTATTTAGAGCTGGTGAATTAAGTGGATTCAAAACAAAATAATTTAATAGGTTTAAACAAAATATAAGACTCACTCAAATTATGGTACCTAGTGCACATTTTTGTCAAATAGCTATGGCCCTACCCGCAGTCCAAAAAAGTATGAGAAACAAATCTATATGTATATATATATACACACACACATCTATAAATATGATTATATCTGCATACAACTTATAAACTATCAGTTTAGAAAGTGCATGTTAAATATCATGAAAAAATAAATAAATCACTTGCAAATAGTTATATTAATTAGGTTTTAATTACTTTTTATTTCTTAGGTACAACTATAATAAAGGTTGTCTAATTTTTACAATAATAATTTACCGGTTAGTAAATGCAATTATGGATGTGTATGATTGAAGTAAAGCATGTGTTAGGGTGGGTGGAGCTTTGAGCGAATGGTGTGACATTGAACAGGTTGAGTTAAGTCTATGTGGTTTTTTAATGTTTTCATGGATAAGTATGAGATATGCTTGTGAAGACATGGTTGGTGTACAATTGGACAATGTGAATGTGAGAGTGCTGTTATATGCAGATGGTGCCATATTAATGGCTGACAAGAAAAGTGACTTGCAGAATGCATTTAATCGTTTAAGTGTGGCGACATATCAGGAAATTATTGTCAACTTTGTATAAATGGAAACAAGTTAACAAGTGAATGATCTTGTGTATCTGGGCAGAATATTCTGTAAAAGTGGAAGGATAGATGATGAAACAAATGAGTGAGTGAATGAATCTCGTAGAGAAGTTGTATGTATGTGGACTTTTGCAGAGAATGAAGTATCAAAAGAGTTTTAAGATGGTCAAACAAATGTGTTCACAACAGCAGTATTTTATTAATGTGAAGCGTGGTTTTGCGAGTTAAAACACAAGAGCAAGGTAAATGCAAATGGTGTGAGATATCTAAGAAATATATGTGGAAAAACTTATATGGACAATCAGTATTGAAAAGGTGCTGAAGGAGTGGGTTTTGAAAGGGAATACAATGAGAACAACACTTCTTATGTTGGTTTGGACATGTTCAGAAGATAAGTGTGGATCGAATGAAGAAGCAAATATAAAGGTAGAGTGGGGTTGGCCATGTAAAATGTGGTTAAATGTTGTAGAATCCAAAGCAGTAGGCCTATGCCTGTATGCATGTGTAAACGTCCAGCAAAACATTAGAAAATAAACATTTTGGTCTCAATCAAAATTTAAGTAACTTTCTAACATAGGATATACACTATAATAATACAAAAATATTGTGCTCAAAATGCATGATTCTATAAGAAAATTGTGGTCAACCTCGTCAAGACATATGGTAAGTTATTCTTCACTTTAATTAAGGACCTAGAAAGGTTGTCACCATGAGAATAAGCAGTGTAGGACTCCACCATAATAAGTAGGCCCTACCTCAGTCTAGGTACTTGATTTAAAACTTGTCACAAAATATTTTTAGAACAATGCAACTAAAGTTAAGTTTTAAATCTGTAGCCTAATAATTTAATAACTGAACATGATAAAATAAAAATTAGTTTTGAAAAATAAAAAATTGTTGAATCAGTTTATGTCTGGCATTGTCGTCCTTCAAGCAGTCGCAAGGTATAGGCTCTGATTCATCAGTCTCTGATGTTGGAAATACTTCAATGCTTACTATATGCTTCTCTAGGTCTTGTCTTCATCATCTGTCCAATTTTTGTCAAATTGTGAGAGGCCCTTTAACGTCGTTATTTGCGGCAATGATAGGGTGAATCAAAGGAACTTCCTTTAAATGGGTTTTTAGAATGTTCGGCCAATTTTAGCCCCTTTTTAGAAGCTGCTGTTTTGAAAATCACAATCAAACCTGTAAAACTAATTTGCTTTTACCAAGATAATCATTTTACCATTACTCAGCACTCGTCTTTAAATGCGGATTTTTTTCTTTACACTGATCTTGTCAAGATTTTACAAATCATCTCCCAATTTTTTTACGTCAGTCAGCAGCCAATCACTTCCAACCTTTCTAAGTTGACCAACTTTTTAATACTGTTTGTAGTACTCTTGCTTGTCAATGATTGTAGGTTTTTCCACCCTCCCAAATACTCAGTCTGCAGGCAGGAAGATATGGCCCCTCACAGGAAATATTAGTGAGATTTGCTGTTGACTGCCTTCATGTCTAGCAGGATAATACATAAGAGCAAAAGAATATGACTGTTCTTGTTTTGTCCAGCACACCCATCATAAAACAATCTAAGGTACCATTTCCTGTAAAATCATAGTTGTTTAAATAACTTAAATGAGCTGAAGCTACCTCAGTAAAAACATGTCCTGCCTGATTTTCAGTCCAAACAAAGAAATTAGGATTTTGTGTCTGTACATCCGCTATACAAACATCTTAAATAAAGTCTAAGCTGCCTGTCGTAAAAATCTTGTTGTATTGAGGCCCGCGAAAGTAGTTGTACTTGGTGCATGTCAAAACACAATGTTTCATTCACCCCTGTTTCATGGTGAAGTTCATAAAAATTCTTATCACTTTTTTTATGTGAATCTGTTTTCGATGCTGAATATCTATTATATAACATGGCACAATACCCATAAGTGTCAGACGCAGGTGAACTGAACCAAATTTTAAACGTTAAATAAATTGATTTACGGTACATTGCCTTACTTGTAAGTTGTATAATGATACTACCCCGCAATTGGGCACCAATTATAATGTTACCGGTTTATATACTGATGATGCAGATGTGGACCCATGTATGCCTTACGGTGAGCAGTAAGTATAACTATACCGGGTTTTATGATGATGATGATGTGTGCATGCCCTACGATGCACTTGTTCATGGTATGTGATCTAATTATATGTAATTCTTATTCTTATGAAATAAGTAAAACTTTTAATGTTGGACATAATTTATTTAGATGATTACACTTTCAGTACTGTAGATTTGATAATAAGGTGATAAACAGTTTTTGTTCATATATGGATTGACTCAGAGAGCCAGATCTATACAGTTCAAAATTATGTTTTCTGTGTGATAATACTAAGTTTCTGGGTGTACTTTAGATTTATATACACAAGCTGCTTATATATGATCTACCCCTTGTTTCTTGGACCCCTTGTCACCAGTGTTAAAACTAACTAATGGGAGAACTCCTGGCAACCAGATGTTGCGAAGGCTAGCTTCCCATTGTCATCCATCACCTGATTTTCAAAGAAAGACAGTTTTAAAATGCAATACACTGAAATTACTTCTGAAAACGCGTGAACCTCCATGGATGAAGTATTAAAAGGAAACTTTACATATAGTTATTTAAAGAAAAATACATTTCATTCATGACTTTTTGACTATAAGAGGGATCCAAAACAGTATCATTACAGTTGGAAGTAATCATAGAGCTGTTGAATAGTACCTCAAAAACTTCTTATGAAGGTTTATCAATGTGTCATTCAGATATCGTTTTTGTTTTGTCACTTTTTTTTTGTGGTGAAGTCTTTGTTTCCAGGGTCCAATTCTAAAAAAGTTTTCTATCTCATCCTTTCTGATGTTCATTAATTGGAAATATTTTTTTGTCTTTCTCTCATATTTCAAATCAAAAGGTTTGCTTCCAATTGTTGATAGTGCCTTGTGACATTTCAAAACATTTGAACATTGCCTGTAGAGACGATACTTCTTAATTACTTTCCCTTCAATAATCTTTTTAAATAATTGCTTTACTTTGTCTGAATTTACCTTCTTGTAGTTTTCATTAAGTTGATCTATGATAGCTTCAGCAAACAAAAGTGTCTTAACAACTTGAGGACTTGGCCTTACCTCTTTCTTAGCATTTGTTGAACATGGGTGCTGGGAGTAGGTGGGCAGTGGCTTTTATTTTTCTGTAAACGTTCACATATTTTCCTGTACTTTTTGACATCTCTTCTTAGTTTGTTTATCAACTCGTCATTTTTCTTAAACTCTTTATTGTGTCTTTTTCTAAATCTCATAGCTCTTTTCTTCCCAGATTTTGTTCTTTTTGTTGTTTAAGCACCTATTTCAGAATCAGAGTCTGGTTGATTTGTATCTTGCAGGTTAATCTTTTGATTCTCTTTTTATTTGAGGTTAGTTCTGTAATTTTTAGAATTAATCCTCCATTGTTTCCATTTCTTCCTTTCTTCACGTGGGGTTTGATCTTTGACAGGTTTTACTAATTTCTTCTCTTTCTTCTTCAAATATTTCAGCCGTTCCTTTTGCCTTTGCTCTTCTCTCTTCACTGTATCATCTTTTAAGTTTTTTATAACGCTCCTGTTCTGTTTTTCTTTTCTTATATAACTTCTCTTCCTCACTAACTATATTTTTTTACTCTTCTTCATGATGTTTTAAAAGACCTACAAAATTATAAATTAATTAATCTTAAGTAGGCTAGGATATTAAAATGACTAGCTGACAAAAATTTGAAAACAAAGTACCTATTAGGCCTACTTGTTTGAAAAATAAAGAATCATCATTGATAGCTAAATACAGATGTTTTAGCTAATTCTTTTGAATCAAATTACTAAATTTATAGGCCTAGTTTCTTAATAATTATTTTCCTAAATGTATTAGTAGAATAACTAATCTTCTCAAATTGTGAATACTATATCATTTAATCATTAAATAATATAAGCAATATAGGCTAGTTATTTATTATTAATGTTTAATAAAATAGGTAAACATTAATAGAAACATAATTTGAAAAATATTGTTTATAATACATGAAAGTACTAGTAATCATTCCCCTGCCCAAAGAAAGTAGAGGGGAATGATGATTATGAGATTGAATTATCCATGTGGTTTATTCTAAAATACTTAAAAATATGTCTATGGAAATATAATATTATAGTTTCTATTGTTGATAACATAAACTTTATATTACAATAAATAAGTCATTTTAAACTCACCAGGGGAATGATGCTTTCAATAGTGACAGTGCAACATTTAAGAGCAACAATGAACACAAAAGAATATGCACATACAAAGATTAGAATATAAATGTCAACTTATATCTTAGTTGGGAAATTAACTAATGATCTGCCATAGAAATAACAGATAGAAACTGGAGACAAGAGATAAGGCTCAAATTAAGGTGTTTTTTTTTTAATAAACACTGATGATTTAAGGTACATATGTAATAGTGCTATTATATTGTCTTAAGTTAAAAAATAATGGCTTTATTTATTTGAGTATTTAATTGATTTGTTACTGAATCTGTAGTTAGGACAATCCAGGGAATGATGTTTTACATATACATTTTTAAAATTTAAATGTAGAACTAGTAGAAAGAAATTAATGTTAGAATTAAATCAACTTTACAACCACTTAATAAACTTTCAAGTATAAAATATCTACATAGGAATTATATATAATAAGAGTGTAGGTACATTAAAAGGCGATGTTTGTAGACAATCTGAATGACAGGTCGCTCCTTAGATGGATTCTTTTTTCTTGGAATAGTGGCTTTCTACTCTCTGTAAATTTCCAGTGAATAACCTAACTGAATCTTTTTTCAAGACTGACTTGTGGCTAACACAGTCTTGCTCTCTGTTCTCAAAAAAATCTTTGCCAGATTTTAATTTTTTTCAAACTTTGTCTAACTCTATGATGAGAATTTGGTAGTATGTAAGAAAAAATGTTTACAAATCACGACTGGTTGACCTGAAATTGAAGGAAACCTGTATGTGAATGTAAAGCTGTGAAGTGTTTCTGGTTGTGTCTGGTTTGTGGTAAGCTAGAGGTATGGGTAAGCAGACTGATGAGAAAGGTGACATTTCACATCAGAATACTGAATAAACCTGTTGACCAAATGATCTTGTTCAAGCAATTTATCCCATTAATTATACAGTTTCTTTCGAAAATATTTTTTCATCTTTAAATTGAATTTTACAGCATTGGAAAGCTTTGTTGTTGTGTAATACACTGGACCCAGATGGAGTTGAATACCAAAATTTCTTTGCGATATCACGTGGTGAGACATTAATGCCGTTTTCTTGATACTTGGTTCGCTACACTAACTAAAAACTTCACTCATTCTCAATTTTATCAATTACATTAAGCAAAAAACTAAGATAAAACCACTAACTCACAGCATAACTTATGAAAAGAGAAGACATACTAATACAAAAAGCAAAACAGTGCTGCATCACGTGACTCAATTCACTTGTCTCCTATAGGCTGTGCAGACATGCGGTTTTGATAAAATCATATTGTTGGTCAAGTGAGATTTTGCTCTAAATAATTAGTTTTTATAGTGATATTTAAAAAGTTCTATGTGGTTTTGCTTTAGTCAGAGTATACAGAAATGTGGCGGTTGACATGAAGATTGAGAAACCAGTGCTAGCTCGATTTTTTTTTTATGACTTGCTAGCTTTTGCATGTTACCTCCTCATTATCTCCTATGTATGTCTACCCTACTAGCCTATTATATACAAAAAATACTAGTGAGGATGAACCCTTACCAAGAAAATTGTTTTGATTTGAATTTGAGCGGTTTTTTTTTTAGCCATTACATTTTAAATTTGTAAGTATTTTAATCTACAAAATTTACTTAAATATAGGGGTGATTATTTTAAATGTTGTGATTTAAATTTAGAAGTATTAAGTGTTTAACTTAAATTAATAAATCTTTTAAATTAATTTGTAAGTATTTTAATCTACAAAATTTACTTAACTATAGGGGTGATTATTTAAATGTATGTTGATTAAAATTAAAAAATTGGATGGATTTTGAAACAATTTCTTTTTCTGCCAACAATAAATTAAAAGTGATACAAAACTATTTCTCACCCAACTACTTGGTATTCAAAAAGTTTAAAATCTATTGAATTATTTTAAAACATAGCTCTCTCTCATCAATTTCGTTTGACTTCATTAAGTCATTCGTAAATACTTATATAAACTTAAACAAATTGATACCTTGAACATTAAGATTAGGCCTACTTGCAAAACGTATTAAATAACCTTGAACATACTTAACTTTATTAAATAAAAAAAAAGTTAATCTATGTAGCTATATTTTAATACATTTTGACGAAATTCGTTCAATAAAATAAAATTAGATACTCAATCAATCAAGTTATGCTAACGGATAAAAATTTGAATAACTTGACATTTAAATTAAGACGGCCATTACACAGAGAACTTTGGACTTCCCTTATAATATAAGCTATTATAAATCTAATATTCTGGAGTAAAATTATGTCTCAAAAGAACTTACCACAGCAACTTAAAGCCATAAGGCTACAGAATATTAACGTAGTAATTTGTGAGTAAATCATCTTCACAATAGTATGAAAAACAGAAACAATATTATGAATAAATGTTTAGTTGACAACGCAAATATTAATTAGCGCTTTTATAAAAGATTTTAACTATGTTGCACTTGATGAACGAGTGATAGGTCTCGTGACTAGAAAGGAAACCGTTCCTCGCTCTTTGACCAAGCTACAAAATATAGGTATCATCAGAATAATTCTAAAACATGCTACGAAGTACTAATGCAAATGAAATGAAACTTTGGCAATAGGTAGCGTTAAAAGCAATTTCAAAGGGCTTCATTCAAAAGCTAATCTTTAGAGATGAATCTACGTCACAAAATAGTTGAAAAGCTCATTTAATAAATTATATTCATGATCTGATAAAATTTAGGAAATTAAATTGAAAATCTAAATAAAATTTGTAATATATTAAGTGTGGTTAATAGTGTATTTGACGAGATTATTAAATCCAATATGTACCATTTTGCAATCAGTTGTAATAACATCCAAAATAATAATTATAGATTTTGGAATGGTTTTGAAAAGTGGGATTAATAGTATACTTATGTTAACCACATTTTATAAGGAAAAATAATAGAGAGAGAAAGAAAGAAATTGAGCCAGAAAATTATTTAACAAACTCTATTTTCATTAATAATTCAAGATAACACTAAGCTACTTGAAGTTAATTAAATCCTAAAAGAACATTAGTTTCATCATCAATTTCAAGGAACAAATACTAACGTCAAGAAAAACTTTGTTCATTCGACACATGAGTTAATTTAAATTTTAACTTTATTTTTACTTTTTTAAAATGATAAGAGGAATAAATTTATAATTTGATTGCTAATCACTTCAAACTAAAACTTTAGTGTAAAATATCTAGGAATCCAGAGCACTAAAAGCAAAACAAATATAGGAA